>JARHVA010003491.1:655000-1045000 GCA_037957365.1 Torreya grandis
AAGATAAAATACTATTTGAAATACACAATTTTAATAGGATAAAAAATGTTAAATCTGATGCATTGAATACGATTCATGATTGTAACATCTAGGTAATAGATTATAGAATTTAATGTATTTGAATAAGAAATATTTCAAAAAATAGTAATTACTATACTTATCAAACTATAATCCAGGCAATAGAAACAATCCTTGAGAAGCTTGCTCATCGTAAGATTGATTTACAACTACTATGGTAGTGCTGTATTTAGTCTCGATATTGTCATGCTCTATAGAATGTTAATGAAAATTATGATTGTTAATGAATGACATGCATTGCAAAGATAAAGTACTATTTGAAATACACAATTTTAATAGGGTAAAAAATATTAATTCTAATGTATTGAATAATATTCATGAATGTAACATCCAGGAAATAGATTATAGAATTTAAAGTATTTGAAGATAAAGAATAAGAAATATTCCAAAAAATAGTAATTTCCATACTCATTGAACTAAAATTTAGGTAGCTAAAACAATCCTAAAGAAACTTTCTCATCATAAGAGTGATTCGCATCTACCATACTAGTGTCATATTCAGTATTGGCATTCTCTTCCTCTGTATTGGTAGATGTATTAGCCACACCTCTTCTTTCCACTAGAGAAATCCATGTTGTCACTACTCTATCATATGTAAACTTATCTATAGAATAAGGTGAACATATAGTCTCAAGAATGTCTCTAAATTTTTATCCAATCTATTTCTAAGTTTTGAATTCATGAAGGATAATGCACTAAACACTCTCTCATCTTCCATGATACACAAAACCATTGTTTGATCTAGTTCATATAATCTTAAATATTCACTAATACTTTTTTGTAAAATGTTGCTTGGGTAATTTTTTTTCCATAGACGAGTAATGGCACCATTTTCTGTTAGGTCACTTAAACACTGAAATTAATCCATCATTATAATCCTAAACTGTATTGACTAAGATGTAAGTAATTGTTTATCTAAAATACCATTAATCTGATCTCCATTCACATCTAAAGATCTATAGAAATGCATAACAATTGTACCCATGTATTTGTGAAATAATGTGCTGATTTATTCTTGAATGTTAACATTGTTCCAAAAAATGGGATTCACAACTCCCATGCCCTCCAACAACTCATCCCTTTGAAAACATTCTCTGATCTCAATGGCTATTTTTTTTGAGATTTTGCTTAGTTTAATTCATGTTTTAGACAAAATAGTATCATATAGAAAATGTGTCATAGGTACATCTTCAAGCTCAACTCCCACAACTCCGAGTCTTCTAGAGCATGTGTACATTAGGATCTCAATGCCATTTACCATGACATAAAGATGATCATGTATATTTAATTTAAAATAACTCTCTAGATTTTGAAAATCAATCAAATTTTCTTAGGTTCTAAAAATAGGTTTGTGAAAGCTTTCATTCGATGTGTACAATATATCTAAACATTAACATACATATTTTCTCAAATGTATGAAGTCAACAATATAGATAGATTTCTCTTGGGCATGTTTCATTAAACAATTGATTTCCTTCAACATTGGCAAAATATTGCATAATGTGATTAAATTTTCTAAATCTATTAAATGGCACAATAAATCTTTTATTTGTCAACTTCCTTATGATATTTATACATAATCCTTGTCAAAGATGGATATTCCTCAAAAATTTTGTAAGCAGGTTCATACATGGAAATCCATATGGTTTCCACATATTTTAGTAGTTTTTTACCATCTGTAACCCAAATTACAATTTTTTAGAACTTCATGAATCTTGTTGGGCTGCTTGACATGTACGCATGTAAGTCAAAAATAATCTTTTCCACTTTTTCAACATTACTGAATGTGCTAAAAATTTTGTAAGCAAGATTCATCCTATGTGCCATGTAATGGATTGGAATCATAAATGGAGAAACTATTGTTTGTAAGTGAACACAAAGACCCTTTCTATACCCTTGCATCACTAGTGCACCATTAGTGCCAACACACATGAGTTTTGTAGCTATGACATAATTATCCATCCCAGCTCTCTCTCTTAAATTGGCTATAACCAATTTATGGAGGTTTTATGCATTACAATTTTCTACCATTTTATGGATAGCTAAAAGATGAGATTGCCTTGAATAGTTTTCAAAGGTATACACATGCATGCAAACCCATGCTATGTTGTCAACTATAGTGACCTCATCGATATATAAAGAGATAAACAATGATATCTTAACACTTTATTTCAAATCTTCATGGCTAGACATTTTGCCATTTCCCAAGCTTTATTATTTGACCAATGTGACTATGGAATATCCTAAAACCCATTATGTTAAAACAAAGTTTTGTAATCTATAAAATAAAAAATGGGTCTTCCATTTTTTAACAATGTGGAAAATAGTAGAGAAATGTACATATTTTTCCTTAAGATTGGTCTGGATAACTTTTCTAAATTGCACTTTTATAGTTTCCCCTTTCTCAACAAGATGTTTTTGTCATTTTTGATCATTTTCATATTCACATGCATATCTGACATGCATGCATTCTTCTCAAAATTTCCATATGTGTGTTCTTGTTATCTATCTATTTGAGTGCTTCACTGATATATATATATATATATATATATAACCATAATATTTTTCAATTGTGTCCAATTTAAGTTGCATTCTATGTTCTTTTCCAAGTTTCCAACTACAAATTGTACATATACATTTTATTAGAGGCTAATTATGATTTTTTAGGTCTATAGGTTCTATAAATGGATATTGTACAACCCAGTCAACTTGAAATGACATTATTATTGTCCATGTACTTCTCTTCCTCCATCTACTTTTTTGAATGGGATTTTTAGCAAAATTGTGTTTAAAAAGACCTACATTTCTCTTATGGAGTGCCTAGAGGAGTATGTTATAATGAAGTGCCTAGAGGTGTGTCTTCCAGTGGTGGAATTTCATCAATATAATGTTTAGGTGGTGAGAAGCTATTGGAATTAATTCTTTCTAATGAAATAGTGTCGATATCCATGCCAATTTTTGCATTAAATAGTTTTGCTATTATTCTATAGTGAAAAATGTTAGGATTGTGGAGCTAAAAGCTTCACTGATGCAGACACGGAGGAGGTTGCAGGAGAGTTGCTGAGTGTCAGAGACACTGGCGTCGGTCAGGCCAACCGATGTCGGCAGGATAGGGCAGGAAGGCAACCGACGTCGGTCAGAGATCGGTCAACGTCGGCGACCCCCAGGCAGACAGGGACCGACGTCGGTCACCTGTGTGGTTCGACTGCGAGCTAATTATGGGCAGTTAGCTAATGAACCAAGTGTTTGCATGATGAGTGCTAATTTTAGACTCATAGCTGTGGATCTAATTATTGTAATTAGATGTCTAATTATTGTTTGGATGAGATCTATATAATAGACTCATGGTTGTATTGGAAAAGTGTGCTAGGGAGTAAGAGAGCATAATTATAAGCTCCTTCTGTGTGTGAGGTAGAGTAATGGTGCGTTCCTCGTGCCTCAGTACCAGGTGTGTTGGTGCTGGATTGGAGAGCCAGCTGGGTTCTTCAGGAGTGTAAGATCTTGGTCACAGTTGCATGGCCTATATAGGAGATCTACATGGTAAGTAAGATCATTAATCTACAGGTGTATGTGTGTGCAAGGTCGAGGTTCACAGGTGAGCAGAACCGTTGTTTGATTTGTAGGTGTGCAAGGTCATATAGATAGCAACACAATAGGGAGCAGTATCAGGCAGGATCTACTTAGAGTACAGGTGTGTACTCGGATAGAGCAAGAGAGGAAGGCAAGGGAGTTCCTTCCATAAGTATGGTCTGTTGAATTGCAGGTTGTTGCAGATTCATGGGAGATCTACTTGAAGTACTTTGAGTACTTGTGGAGCACGTGGAGTGCTTGTGGAGTGCGTGGAGCACTTGTGGTGTGCATGGAGCACGGGAGGTGAACACCAACTCTGTATTTGAGTTGGGTGTTGGGACCTGTGAGAGGGAGAGCTTTGAGGAGAAGAATTACTGTTCACTTGAGGTGTGGGAAACCTCTGTAAGGTGGTGGAGAAGAAGTGGCATCTTCTTTATTGTATTCTTTTCTGTATAAAGTGTTAATACAAGTTGTGTATTGTCTCTCATATGCTGTGTTATTCTGAATTCTAGTTACTTGGTGAATCTGGTTATTTCTGCATATTATAGTTGCTTGGTATTTGGTAATCAATTATATGCTTCCGATGTTCGCAATCCCTGACAAGTGGTATCAGAGCTAAGGTTGAAGGAAGCAGGTTGTGTTTTGGTTACAGGGCACTCTCAGGGGTTTCTGATTGAGTGGCAGTAGAGCAACGACAGATCAAAGTAAGCTAAGAATGGAGGAGTTGAAAAGCACAGATGGTTACTCACAGTCCGATGGAAAGAAAGAGCAGGTAAAAGAACATTGTTGGTTGGTAGCAGATCAGCATGAAGAAATTGAAGATATAGATGTAGCAAGTGTTGTTGCACAGGATGTGTTTGCAAGTTTCTTGGATAAAGTTGAATCTTGGATAAAAGATTCAGTTGCCTCTTTCCATGCAGCCCTAGGTAGAGGAGCTGGTAAGCCTTGCCAAAGAATTGGCAAAGGGGAAGTGAAGCTGAAATTGCAGGCGGCCAACACACAGGTGTTGATGAAGGTCATGCAGGTCCCAGGTTTGGAGATATGGCTAATTTCTTCAGAAAGATTGGGTGATGAGAGATGCACAAGAACTCTCACAGTGGTAGCACTTGAATTAGCTGGTGGTAAGAAGACAGGTACTCTTTATCTACTTGTCTATATTACTGATTCTTCTTCTGTTATGGAGACGTGGCTTCATAGGCTTGGTCACATGAGCAAGAAGGAGATGCATGTTCTTAAGCGGAAGATAGATATATTTGACAGGCTTAAGAACTGGAAAGCCTTGGTGTTCTTGGAGGAGATGGCAGACAGAGTTCAGTGGATGGTGCTGGATACTTCTGAGCAGAGCAGTTTGGACATGGGTTTTGATCCAAAGGAGCTCACGGGTAAAAATTCATCACTCACAGGCGAACACAGGTATTGGCATCAGTCATGAGGAACTGGTGTCGAACAGACAGATGCCGATGTCGGTCATGTGCAGATCGAAGCCGGTGATGTCGGGTAGAGTAAGACCGACGTCGGTCAGGGAGACCGATGTCGGCAGTAGGTAAGACCGATGTCGGTCAAGAGTACCAATGTCGACAGTAGGGACACCAGTGCTGGCAGGTTGGTAGTCAGGTACAGATGCATGGAACCAACGTCGGTTGGATGCAGACTATGGGGTGACCGAGGTCGGTCACTGTCACAAATTTTGGGTGGACAGCATGCTGTCAAGGAGTCTCAAACACCCATACAGAGGACTGAAGATGTAAGTAGGCCCTCAAATTCGTGTTCCTCTTCTTCATACTTGTTGCTGATTGTAGAGCAGGAAGGATCCAAGAAACAGGTGTGAGCTAGGCAGGGTTATGATGCAGAACCAAGCGGGAGATTTGGTAGGTTTGCCAGCTGGATGAAAACACAGAGATGAATGGATTCCTTAGTAGAAGAATAGAGAGAACAGATATGTGAGACGAAAGACCAGGCATATGGTCTTGAGGAGCTACAGGACAGTGGTACCGGGTTTGACAGGTGGAGGACGAAGCATGGCTTCAGTCAGTGTCAGGTAACTACTGTGGTTTGTCTTACCAGGTGGATGATGAGTCATGACATCATTCTGTTACTGTATGTGGATAGTATGCTAGCTAGCAGGGGTGTACATACAAGGTTTTGCTGAGCTAAGGGTAAGATTAGTTCAGTGGCATGTCATGAGGAGTTTGGAGCAGCGAAATTCTTTGACATGGGAGGCATGGAGATCACAGGTTGATTTTGTCTCGAGTGGGAGCTGATGTGAATCAGGTGTTGGCGAGGTTCGAGATGCAGAACCAGAGCACACTAAGGGCTGGACAGGTATAGTGTCTGAAATCACATGAGGTTTGGTATAGACCTGAGTATTCACATGCAGTGGGAGCTGTCAGAGTTAGGAGCCAATTCGGGGAAGTGGGTTCTCAGGTTTTTTTTTTGAGAGGGACCGGCAGCAGGTGTTGCTATGCAGGGTCAGGACTTCACTACAGGTGTTGTAGGTTTGAATGTGGCAGGGTACTCAGATGACAGGTGGTACACCACGGGATGTGTGGTGGGTTGTCTTCAGGTGGGAGCTTGAAGAGGGATACAAACCGGGAAATAGATTAGACGGAGTACAGGTATAGGTACAGTGCAGCTATTTATCTCCAAGTGGGAGATTGTTAGGATTGTGGAGCTAAAAGCTTCACTGATGCAGACACAGAGGAGGTTGCAGGAGAGTTGCTGAGTGTCAGAGACACCGGCGTCGGTCAGGCCAACCGACGTCGGTAGGATAGGGCAGGAAGACAACCCCCAGGCAGACAGGGACCGACGTCGATCGCCTGTGTGGTTTGACTGTGAGCTAATTATGGGTAGTTAGCTAACGAACCAAGTGTTTGCATGATGAGTGCTAATTTTAGACTCATAGCTGTGGATCTAATTATTGTAATTAGATGTCTAATTATTGTTTGGATGAGATCTATATAATAGACTCATGGTTGTATTGGAAAAGTGTGCTAGGGAGTAAGAGAACATAATTATAAGCTCCTTCTGTGTGTGAGGTAGAGCAATGGTGCATTCCTCTTAGTGCCTCAGTACCAGGTGTGTTGGTGCTAGATTGGAGAGCCAGCTGGGTTCTTCAGGAGTGTAGGATCTTGGTCATAGTTGCATGGCCTATATAGGAGATCTACATGGTAAGTAAGATCGTTGATCTGTAGGTGTATGTGTGTGCAAGGTCGAGGTTCACAGGTGAGCAGAACCGTTGTTTGATTTGCAGGTGTGCAAGGTCATATAGATAGCAACACAACAGGGAGCAGTATCAGGCAGGATCTACTTAGAGTATAGGTGTGTACTCGGATAGAGCAAGAGAGGAAGGCAAGGGAGTTCCTTCCATAAGTATGGTCTGTTGAATTGCAGGTTGTTGCAGATTCATGGGAGATCTACTTGAAGTACTTTGAGTACTTGTGGAGCATGTGGAGTGCTTATGGAGTGCGTGGAGCACTTGTGGTGTGCATGGAGCACGGGAGGTGAACACCAACTTTGTATTTGAGTTGGGTGTTGGGACCTGTGAGAGGGAGAGCTTTGGGGAGAAGAATTACTGTTCACTTGAGGTGTGGGAAACCTCTGTAAGGTGGTGGAGAAGAAGTGGCATCTTCTTTATTGTATTCTTTTCTATATAAAGTGTTAATACAAGTTGTGTATTGTCTCTCATATGCTGTGTTATTCTGAATTCTAGTTACTTGGTGAATCTGGTTATTTCCGCATATTATAGTTGCTTGGTATTTGGTAATCAATTGTATGCTTCCGGTGTTCGCAATCCCTGACAAAAAAAAATTAATTCATATTTTTTAAAAAATATTCAAAATTACTTGTATTTGAAGTGCCTATAGTTTGCACAATTATTTTTCTTAGATTTCTAAAATAAGACATATTATTTTATTTTTATAATATTTCATGTGGTGTTTTATCCTTACTAGTACCTCTTGATGGTCAAGTTGTGTTTCTAAGTAGTTTATTATTGCTAGGTTCCTTTATACTACCAAGTAGTAGGTTATGGTCATGCCACATAGATCTACCATGTGACACATCACTGCTAGACAACACATTGCTATCATGTGGCACATCACTATTAGGTGGTAAAGTGCCATTGCATAAGACATGGTGACTAGTTACCATCATACGACACATCACTAATGAGTGGTTGATTTCCACCATAGGGCATATTTCTATCACACAGTAGATTACCATCACATGATAGATTGATATCATGTAATAGGTTACAATGACACATTAGACTACCACCACATGACACTGTGATGCTAGGTATCTAGTTTTCATCACATGACATAATTTTGGTGAAGGTCAGGGTATTGAAAGTAGTCCAATAATAAAGTGTGGCCTCAAGTTTCTATCTTTACAATTTGATAAAAAAAGATACTTCAGTGGTAAGTTCATGACCTAAAACCTATGAGAATATATGTAGTATATATAGATGCAAAATTCCATGGGTAACCCCATAATTATTCTAAATCATAGGTGAGTCTACCCCTCAAAGAAATGACATCCTAAAATTTTAGGTGAAAGGGTCATATGTTGCACCCTAAAAAATTGCCAAATTCAAAATCCCTAAAATGGAATATTCATGAATTAATGAATATTTGCCACTAAAATTTACCCTAAATGATGGATCAATAAGCATAAGTGAAAGGTTTATATGTTTTGGCCTTAACCTAGAGCTATGAGGCAGCTATCCACTACCTTTGACATGAATATCACCTCTAAGTTTCATTAGAGTACCTATGTTGGTATCATCATGCCATTTACTTTCTATTATATGTAATAATGTCTCTCATTTAGACACCTAGGTCTATTTATAAGGGTAACTAGTTATAAAATTTCCTTTATGTGGCCATTATGAGATTATTTAGGGACTTTAACACCCTATATTACTTTAGGAACCCATGGTATATGCAAATTCTTCTCAATTCTCACTTGTAGGCTTAAACTAGCTTTCCCATGATTGATTCATATAATATAACCCATGTACATGCTAATAAATATGTATTTTTAGTGATCATAAGACCTAGTGAGACCTTTAAGACCATTTCTTATCCAAACTACTCCATCTTAATGCATTTGGAGCCATAAATCTAATATTAGGTACCATCCAAGGTTTAGAAAGAGTTTTGGAGGTCCACCATCTTAACGATGGATCATACAATAAAAACCTCCAAACTAAAACATATTTCCATGAAAATTTATCCCATTGACCCATTCATCTCTCCTAAATATCTTAGGATCCCATGTAAAGTGAGTGTAGAGATAGGAGTGATGGAAGGTGTGCCTCAAGCTTTCTGTTGAGCAGTTTGAGCAGGTTAACTTCTTAGTGTTCATTCATAAAATTGAGCTCCTTAATCCCTTTAATTATTTTATGTATTTTTATTCCACAAGGGTAATTAATTTTCCCAGAGAGACTTGGGCCTAGGTCCCTCTGTGGTGAAAGGTATGAGTGATTGAAAATGTAGATCAACATGCTTATTCAGGAGAGTGGAGCTTAGAGAAGGGCTAAAACCATTATGAGATAACTCATTGCACTCCCATACCTCAAATTTATTTTTCAATTTTTGAAACATCCTCCCATATAAACCACATTACATTGAACTTGCTTGGTGGTCTGGATTTGTTATGAGGTGAAGGTAGAGTCTTGAGACCTAGGTGAGCCTTTAGGTCTTATAGGGCCAAACTAAGTATTTGGGTTTTAAACTCATTTGTGGGTGCATATGTGGTTCCCATATATCAAGAAACCCTCCTTAATATATTTCCACCCTTTGTATATATTTCTATCTACTCAGACCACTCACCAGATCTACTCTCTCTTGTGGCCTATTTTGATCAACATTATCCTATGTGTGAGATTGAATTAGTTGATACTAGTAACCTAAAAAATATTATTTAAGATACTATAGGTGTGTAATAAGAGTCAAATCCTCATGTTTCAATTTTTATCATAGCCTTAAAGCTCATGTTATCTAACCCTGCTAACACATCTACATACATAATAATATATATCCCTATGTGTGCTTGGTCTGTAACCCTAACCAGATAACTTCCTTACTCAAGAACATTATTTGGTAGTTAATTGAGGTGTTTTATGTGAATTTTACCCATATATACTCTCCCTTAATGTGTTATATACATTGCAACTATCCTTGGTTTGTCACCTTTACATCATAAACAATCCTGATTGATTGTGTGAGCTTTACACAACCCAAAATGCATTCCTACAGGTTCTTCTACCTTTAGTGAGGTGACCACCATGATTTAACCTTCCTCTAAGTTTTAATCCTTTTCCATTTAGGTGTATATATTTTCTCATACTTAGGTTGAGGGCACAAACCATCAACAATAGTGTGATTTCTGAGTCATGAATAGTTGACTAGTAAAGGGCCTGTAGAACAAGTTTTTGAGTGAGGAGAGACATCTCTATAGCATACTTATATTTCCCTTAAATCTCTTATGTTACATCCCATATTTATAATATAGGAATTTTTATATCTATATCCTTTTCTTATGCTCAGGGTTCATCTGCATATTACGAACTTGAAGGGCTTTTGTATAATGGGTCTAGGTGGTTTCTTGTAGGTGGATATTCACTCTCTCAATAGGGTATATAGCTAATTAAGACCATTTATTCATGACCTGATGGTTTTTGACAACCCTAAAGAGTATTTAATCATTAATCCCATGACTTGGACTTGGGTAAGGGGTGGATGGCTTGTGGGTGATGACAATGGGGTTAAATGGAGTTTTGAAACTAGGAGATAAGGCTTAAACTAAAGTAAAATTATAGTGCATAGGTGTTCAAAAGGTATAAGCTATTTGAGTTTTTGAAATGAACTATAGAATCACACCTAATGTGACCTACAAGGATATTAGACACCTATATACATATACATAATAGGATAAAACACTTTGGAGGCCATTAATGAGGTATACATGCTAAAAATTGCATTTTAAGACTTTACAAAAAACCTTAACCTTTGCTTAAAAAACCTAACTTTTGCTAAAAGAGATGTGAAGGTGTTTGAAGTTTGATTTGTAATCTCTAAGCTTATGAGGCTTAAGGTGAATCTTGAGAACCTTTACGTAAGGATATAATTATGTGAATGCAATATGCCATGATGTTTCACTATGTTTTCTCAGCCTTCAAGCCACTATCAGATAATATATTACTTTTCTATGCAATGAAACCCACATCTATAGGCCATATCACTTGGAAGCACCATTTTACAAGGTTGAAGACCATATGATCATTCAAGTTAGAGTTAAAATATATGAGTATATTCAAGACACCATGATTAGACCTTTAAACAATATTCACCTTTAGATGTGTACATTCGATATTCTTTCTCACCATTTCAACTTGCCTGTAGTCTAAATACATTGGAAGTTTGGACATTTGTCACCTTCATATACCCATACATGCAAACCAAATATTGAGGATGACATGAAAAGTATCTTTAAGACATGAGGAACTAGGGACAATCATCAATTTAAGAAAACATACTAGAAACTTAATAAAACTATCCTCCTTATTTTGTGATATGTAGATGAGAGTGGTAACTAGATAACTTAACTTCTTAGTGAATTTTCATATATATTAGGAGACTAATCTCAAAACCAATACCCATGATTGGAAGGTAGCCAAGTTTACTTTCTCTAGCCAAGATCTTGGACCCTCTTTCTATCTCCTCCATATAAATTGAGCACAAGCTTGAAGTAATATCCAAACCTACCAATGAGCTTCATGGGGGATATGAACCAATTTTGGGATCTTCAAACACTAAAATAGTCTAATTTCTATACCAATAGTGAACTCCCTTTGCAAACCCCTAATTCCACTTGAGCTAGTCCATACTATATGGATCTATACCACTCAAGAAACTCCTAAAACTTATAAATTCCATATATTTTCTCATGTTTCAAACCATAATCCATTATTTTTAGGCACAAGGATGGAAAATAGGAGTTAGGTGATGTATGAAAACTCATGGTACAAATTGAAGATTGAAGAGGTACATTTTGGCACGTGTGGGGCCCATTTGGTGTGAATTTGGTGTTGAATTTTAATATAAAGGGGGTTATTAGTGCTTGAAATGATTTAGGATATGGCCTAATTTATTTTTTAAAGGCTCTTAAAGGTGTGGATGGTGCACCATTTAATGGCCTTTCAAGGTCAAGTTGTGCACATTTAAGGTCACATATTTTCCTTTTAGACCATATACATGACTTAAAGAGGGGGATTTCAAGTGAATATCATTTAAATACATATTAAAAGACCTTAGGACATATTAAGGACTTAAATTATTCCCCCATACACATCCATGAAATTGTTAAAACCTTTTAATTAAACCGTACCTTACATATCTACATACACTATGAGGGTTCATGATGACTCATCAGCTGCATCATTCAATCATCTCCCCCATGGCACTTTTGAACTATTGAGACAATTTAAAAGCCTATAATGGGAATTAACATATTTTAAAACACTCTAAGGACACTTATCATAAGTTTAGATAAGGAGAAAGGATAATCACCATGTGTTTCATGATATGACAAGACAATGGATTTGCTGCATTTGAAATGACAACCAGTGACATTTTTTGTAGACTATCCTAATTCAATAAGAGATGTGAATAATATGAGGAATTATGGTGACTAGGGTTCAAAATATTAGGTTTACCCCTTTCTAGGCTTTAAAAGAAAGTAGTCAACATTTTTGGGGACTCAACTGGCTTGACCTACCTGTTCATCAAGAGAACTCAGAATATCTTGGCTTACCACTCATGGCTAGATAGAACTCTTGACTAAAAAATGACTTTGCCTAATATCTTTAAGACCTTAAGAAACAAACTAAAAAAATAAGACACCAAATAATGGATACAAAAATAACAAAGACACAGTAAAAAATAACTAGAACAAACCAACAACTACCAAGCATGTGCATCAACACTTAGAGAAAAGAAACTAGTTACTATGTACAAGAGGACTTGGTGTTTCTAATAACTCTACTTGAGGAACATCCTATTTATAGGAATATGGAGTTCCTCACCACTAAAATATGATATTTGGAAATCATTAATCTCATTACAACTAGGAATGATGTATGGCCCACTCCAAAGACTATCAAAATTTTAATGTTTACTTAGCTTAGCATGGTCCTCATCCCACTTAAGCACAATGTCACCCTATTGAAAGGTCTTAGATGAAGATATATTATCAAATTACATTTTTAATTTTTCTAGGTTCGACCATATAGTATACATAACACTACTTCTTGTCTCTTCTAACTCCCTCAACTCATTCATCCTTACTTCCATTACATCATCCTCCATGAGCTCAAGTTGGTGTGAAAGTTCTAAGGATGACAACTCAAGTGAGATGGGTAGTTTTTATTCTATACCATAAACAAGGATATAAGGAGAGTAACTAGTATACTTCTTAGGAGTAATTATATCTACCCATAAGGTAGTCCTTAACTTGGTGTGCCACTCCCTTTGACTATCTTTTATTATCCTTTTTATGATCATAATCAAGTTTTTATTGGTGGTCTCTACTAGTACATTGCCATGTGAATAGTAGTTTGATGAAGACTTGAGGTAAATACCATGATTAAGGGACCATTCACACACTTTAGTACTACTGAAGGCCAAAGCATTATCTGATATAATGGTAGAGGGGATGCCAAACCTAATCACAAGGCTATCCTAGAACTCCAAAACTAAGTTATCATTTGACTCTTTGAGTGCATTTACCTCCACCCACATGGTAAATTAGTCAAATTTCTATTAAAACCCACTTATTACCAACACTAGATGAGGGGTGAATTATACATATGAAGTCTAAGCTCCATTACATGAAGGGATACTCAACTTGGATGGGTTTTAGAGGTAAGGTAACTAGTATTTAATTATTGGTAAACATGGCACATTTGGGACACCTTTTGATCCAAGAATATGAGTCCCTAAAGAAAGTGGGACAAAAATATCATACTCTTATGACCTTTGATTCTATGGTATTGGATATAAAGTTCCCACCTACTAGTTCATCATGAAATTGCTCTAATAGTTTGTCTACTTGAATAGTCTCCATAGATCTTAGAAGCATGCCACCAATGTCATTCTTGAAGATAATCCATCCACCAAGATTTAAGTGATTAAAGTTTGAAGTTCCTTTTACTTGTCCTATCTAAGACCATTGGATGTTATCTAATTTAGAATATTTTTACTATCTTGGGTCCAACTAGAAGGAATCATGGTTATAGTTGCTTATTAGTTGTTTTGGACTATCAAAATCACCTCTTTCTCCTCTTTATCATCTACTAAAAGGTACTCACAAATTCATCTACTTCTGATCAACTTATTAAACATTACCTCTATGTCATACTCCATGTACTTAGTCACCTAACCAGAATTGATGAACCCTAGAAATGTCCTGTTCTTGTCTTCATCTATCACACTCATCCTTCTTGTTTACCATGCTTTCCCATAAAGTTTCCTTCCTTAAAGAGCCATAATATTGTAAATAGAATTATGTTTCCATACTCTTTGAATAGTTATAATTATGTATTAGAGTTAAATATATGATAGTTATCTTTTGCTATAGGATGATTTTTCTATAATGTGTCTTAAGATGTTTTGGAAAAATAGGTATATAGCACGAAACATCCTACAACAAAGGAATACCATCACACAGACATATCCTATAGCCACTACATGATAAAAGCCGCAGACAAACTTATTTTGAATCCTCTTTCAATCAAATCATAGAAACAAATATAACCTCCATGGAGCTCAATGATGTGGTTGAAGAATGAAATAACTTTGTTTGTCTTATAACAATGTTACAGAATTCACATGAAAGGTGACTTTAGAAAAAGAAGCCAATTTTAATTATCTTAAGTTGAATGTTTCTTAGATTAGAATATATATTATTTTGTATAAATTAATCTCCTCTATAGTATATATATGTAACAACATGGTTGAGAAAGTAGTAGATATTGATTGGAACATTGTCAGAAGTACATTTTATCAAGCAACTGTTATTGTAATTTCCTACAACAATTCATTATTGCATTTTTGATTAATATGAACAAGAATTTTTGAGTTCAATTTAGTGTTGTGAGAGGAAGGATTGAATCTATATTTATAAGGAAGGAGGGTCCCTTTAGAAGCTTTCAGTAACAGTCCAACCCATTTAAATAGCTAAGCATGTTATTTGGTTTCTTTCTACATTGTGTGTTTTATTTTTGAATTGTGTGATTTACATCCTTGATTAGAATTGTTTAAGGAAGATTACAATGTGTAATAATTTATTTCATAGTATTATGTTCATGTTTAATTCCAATCATTACATTTACTGCATGACTTCAACATCTTGGATTACAATTTTTAGAAGGTCAAATTAGAAGATTGAGTGTGTACATATAGTGACATCATCCTATCAAGTCTATATTTTTAGGTTGACATTTAAATGAAGTATAAAGTATAGGTTTATGGTAACTCTCCTTTTTCATTCTAATCAAGAGAAGTATATCTGATTGTGAATCAATTGCTAGTCATTTTGGCACCATTTCCAGAGAAGCGTTTCACACACTTATAATATTCAATCTTGATAGTAATTATTTCTCAATGTTTATTATTTTTATTTATAAAGATTTATATTATTTAGATTAAATATTTCTTGATTTCATAGTTTTAATTTCCTTTTTTTTCAAGTAGGATAGTGGAAAAATTAAAAAACCCCTATATTACTAACCCTGTGTAGATAGGGTAGGCAAAAAGTAGAAAAAAGGTGGTTGACATACATGCAAAGAAAAGGGGACTATATAGGGAGATTTTTTCTTGAATCATCAATAATTTTTGTAAGATTAGAAATTCATCTTGTAGAAACTAAGGAACATGAAGGAATTCCTGAAGATCACTCATAATTATCAATAAAAGAGGTAGAGAAGGAGGAATTTTTGGCTGGGTTGATAACACAAGATGGAGACCTTAAAGAGGTTCATACCAATAGAAGAGACCCACATGTACCACCTTTAATAATTCTCACCTTATCATTTCATACTTAGGATTATGAAGTTCACTTCCCTCCATCGCCCAAATTTCTTGGTAAGGAGGCATTCAAGGTCATTCTTGCTCCCAAAAGAAACATCAAGCTAATAGAATCTTTCAATTTAGTAAGACTCTTTATTGAGATACAAGATAAAATTTCTAAAACCTCTACACCATTACCATTATATAAGAAGCCATACATTCATAATAAAAAAGATAAAGTCTCCATCTTGTACACCCCAAGAAATAAAAGAATTGATAGGAATTTTGAGTAGTGGGTAGCAACAACTTCTAGTCTACCACCATAAAGAGTATTCATGGGGAATCACCAGGAATAACACACTACCAATGAGTCTACTAATTTTGAAATTCCTATCTTTACTCTTGATAAAAATGTACCCATGAAGAATATTCCTCACTCTGCCCTCCCTACGTTTAGGGGGAAAGCATCTAAAGATCTAGACACATTTCCTTTCGAGTTTGACATCTTATGTTATAACTATGATTATAATCAAGATGCTCAAAAAATCAAATTATTTCTAGTAACACCCAATGATGCATCACTTAGATGGTTCATGGGACTTGGAAAGGATGCCATTTCTACTTAGGAAGAAATGAAGGAGAGGTTCTTGACAAAATACCAAGACTATTATAGGGGTAGAATTACAAGAGAGATGACATATTACAAATGACACAAGCTGATGATGAGTCACTAGAAGAATATATGGAAAGATTTTTGTTCAACTTGTAAAAATCCAAATAGAATAAAATGGACAAAAAATCCATCAAGTTGATATTTATGAGATGGATTAGAGATGATTGTCTAGAGGCACTATATTTAATGTCTAGTGGTGATGTTTTTACACTACCCTTTGATGAATTAACATTTATATGTACAAAATACTCCAAATCAACCATGAACAAAAGTAGGGGCAAAACCCTTTTTACAACATCTATAATAGGACTGTTTAAAGGTGAAGTTAGCAACCTGCTCTAGGACATGAAGTAGGACATTATTAACCACCTAGCTACTCAAATTGATACATTACATACATAGAAGAAGCAAGAAGAAACTGAGAAAGCCTTAACCACCTATTACCTTGAATGTAGAAAGAAAAAGGTGGATTGTACATACCATTCTATGAAATCTTGGGTAGCCAGCATAACTAAGGAGAATCCTAAAATAGTGGAGCTATATGCCATAGGAGAAGATGAGAATCAAGTCTTTTTCATGGCTCAATGGAAACCATGGGTACAAATATCAGGTATGCCATCAAACTCTATATTTTAAAATTCTCAATTTTCAAATAATCTTCAATATGGTTTTTGGATGAATATACTTAATCAAAATTAGTCTCAAATAAATTGGTAGCTATCCCAGAATTAGTTATGGATGAAACAGAATGGACAAAAACATCAACTTGGGCAATTTTCAAATAATATTCAATATGGTTTTTGGATGAATATAACTTATCAAAATTGGTCTCAAATAAATTGGTAGCTGTCCCAGAATTAGTTATGGATGCAACAGAATGGACAAAAACATCAACCTGGGCAATTTTCAAATAATATTCAATATGGTTTTTGGATGAATATACCTAATCAAAATTGGTCTCAAATAAATTGGTAGCTATCCCATAATTAGTTATGGATGTAACAGAATGGACAAAAACATCAACCTGGGCAATTTTAAAACTAACAATGGTTTTTTCCCTCTAATCCATGGCAACATCAATGGAGAGGTAATCAAGGCTTTCTGCAGCAAATGCAACAACCACAACAACAATAAGCCTTAATTCCAAACACTTAACAACCTATTTGAACCACTCAATTACCTACCTAGCCTATCCCCAATTCAATTAATAAGTTCATTCAACCAACACAATATACTAAAATAATGCAATATCCAACATACACCCTAGATATTAATCAAGTTCAACTTCTCTCAGGTCATGCTATTCCATAACCCACCTCACCCATAATCATAAATCACTTTGAACCAACCCCACTCCATACTAAACCATAGCCACCCATAGCCAATCATGAGCCAAGTCCATCCAAAAATAAAAAAGAATATAATAATCCTCCTTTTTTAGAGAGATTGAACATATCAAGTCCTGAACCAAATCTCAAATTTGATATCTTAGGATAACTCAAGAATGTGTGCATAAAAATCTCACTCTTTCAAGAAATAAAGGATGCTCCTATCTACAATAAGGCTATTAGAGAGCTATGTTTGAAAAATTTGAAAAGAAAGAAGAAGGATCCTAAAATAGTCCAGGTCATTAGTCAACTAGAAAATATTATGTTGGGAAATATAGTTCCCCTTAAATATTCTGATCCTAAAAGTCCTATAGTTAATGTTATCATCCATGGCAAACCCATCTCCAATACTTTAATTAACTTGGGTTCACTCATCAATGTGATGACCATAGAGACCATGCAACAACTAAAAATCACAACTCTCCATCCAATACCCACCATCTTTCAAATGGTTGATAGATCAACTATTAAGCCTAAAGGGATTATTGAAGACCTCATTATCATAGTCAAATCCTAGAAATATCCAACAAAATTTATTTCTTGTAGCCAAAAATCAACTTATGGGGTTATCCTCTCATCCTTGGCCACCCATGGTTGGCCACCACTAATGCTTTTATTGGTTATAGGTCAGAAAAAATGCTAATTTCTAATGGAAATGACACCAAGAAACTAGTTCTTTATTTACTAGCCCAACCTTCCTAGAATGATGGCCTGGCCCCTTGGATTGACAAATTTTAGGAAGTTGTCTCCTTACAAACTCTCTGCACAATTGACCAAAGTCCATCTCTATAGACATAAGAAGAAGACATTGTCCTTACTGGTATCCTACAAAATACCTATTGACAAAATCTTATAGCCATAAACATGTTGGAATGTACACCACGTCCTCTTTAGAATACTTTTCCTAAGAATGACCTCACTAAAACTACAAGACATATTTGAAAATTCCATCAATTGATTCCCCATCAATGTAGTTATGCTCCTTTAATTTCCAACATAGAAACCATGTTTTCTTTAACAAAACAAGTAAACATTCTACCAAATAAACCTCTCAAAATCATCACCTCCTTAACACCCTAGTAAAAAATTTAGTTACTTATAATGCTGAGAAAGCACACAACATTTTCCTGGGATTATCATGACATGAGAGGAATACCCTTAGATTTATGCACACATCATATTTACATTAAGGAAGAATGCAAACCTATTTGCCAACCCCAATGCCAAATGAATCCTATAGTTAAAGACATTGTCAAGGCTAAGTTTTAATAACTCTTAGATGTAGGATTTGTTTATCCTATTTTAGATAGCCAATGAGTCTCTCCCCTTATCATTATTATTAAAATAGGGTGTAAATTGTGTATTTGCATTGACTACTGAGAGTTGAATACTGCTACTAGGAAGGATCATTTTCCCCTTCCATTTATTGATCAAGTATTAGATACATTAGTAGGGAAAAAGTACTTTTAATTCCTAGATGGATATAATGGTTATAATCAAATACAAATTGCTCCACAAGACCAAGATAAAACCACTTTTACTTTCCCTTGGAGAACCTATGCTTATGTCACATTTTAATTTGGCCTTTGTAATGCCCTAACTACTTTTTAAAGGTTGTTTTGATCATATTTTTTGATCTCTCCCATGATTTTGTTGACATATAAATGGATGATTTCATTGTCTATGGGTAGATATTCAAAGAAAGACTGATCAACTTGGAGAAAGTTCTTTAATGCTATTAGAACCACCAATTATCTATGAGCAATGAAAAATATTATTTGCTGATGACTGAAGGGATTATGTTAGGGCATCACATATCCCCTACTAGAATTTAAGTTGACCCAACAAAGATAAGTATCATTAAGGATCTACCCACACCAAAGAAGTAGAAAGATGTTAGAATCTTTTTGGGACATGCTAGTTATTTTAGATGATTCATGAAAGATTTTAATAAATTTTCCACCCCATTATTTGGATTGATTACTAAGGATGTTGAATTTACATGGACTAATGATTTTCAAAATAATTTTTAGAAACTCAAAGACATTTCATAATGACTACTATTCTAAGAGGGCCTAATTAGAAAAAGCCTTTTCACATTCACACAGATGCATCTAACACCACTTTAAGAGTTGTTCTTGGCCAAAAAGATGAATATTTGAGTTATGCAATCTATTTTATCAACAAGAATATTCAAGGGGATAAAATAAACTACATTATAATAGAGAAGGAAATTATTGCTATCATTTATGCCATCAAATTTTTTTGACACTACATTATAGGTTACCAAGTATTCATCCACATAGATGATGCAACAATCAGGTATTTAATGAACAAACCTACTGTAACAAGTAAGATAATTCAATGGTTGCTTTTGCTACAAGATTTTGATATTACCATTATAGACAAAACTAATGTAGATAATGCAGTAACAAATTTTCTATCTTGATTAGAAAATGATGAGTATAGCCCTATTATTGATGATTATTTTATTTGTAGTAATAATTCAATCTCATTGGTTTGTAAATAATGCTAACTAGCTTGCTATAGGATCACTACCAAAATATTTCTCACCCAAGGAAAAACAACATCTAATCCAAAAGAGTAGACATCATTCTTGGATTTTAGGATATCTATTTATCACTAGACTAGATTCAGTTATGAGAAGATGTATTCGAGAAGATGAAGCTTATGACATTCTTAGAGCCTACCATGAAGTACTTTGTGGGGGTCATTCTACTACCAAATAGAATACTATGAAAATACTTATTGATAAATATTATTGGCCTTCTTTACATAAGGATTCAATGATGTATACCCATAGATGTGATCAATGCTAGTGTATGAGAAAACCCACTCACTCTGATGAAATGCCATTACATCCACAACTAGTTCTATAACCTTTTAACAAATAGGGACTATATTTTATAGGTTCCATTGATCCTAAATCTAAAAATAAAGAAGATATACTAGTGTGCACTGATTATGTCATAAAATGGGTCAAGGTTGAGGCCTTAACCCATGCCCATGATTAAAAAGTAGCTGAGTTTTTGTATGAAGAAATCTTCACCTAATATGGAGTATCAAGAGATATAGTCATAGACCAAGGCCCATAGTTCACATCAGACCTCACAACCACCTTGGTAAAAGAATATGAAATTAGACATAAAAGTCTACCCCTTACCATCCTCAATCAAATGGTCAGGTGAAAGTGACAAATAGAGAATTGGAAAATATCCTCACTAAGACTATCATCCTACATATAAAATATTAGTCAACTCATCTTTTAGAAGTAGTTTGGGCTTACAAAATCACCTAGAAAACCACAACTAGTTTCACTTCATATGAACAAGTTTATGGTAAGAAGTCTATTCCATCAATTGAGTTCAAGCATAAAACATTAAGGACATCACTTGATTTGGGCTTAGATATTTCCCAAACTCAATAAGATAAGATCATGATGTTGAATCCACTTGATGAATTAATAAAGGAAGCACTTCATCACTGTAAAATATTGAAAAGACAATGTATGGGTTGGCATGAAAGCTATATTAAGACTAATAATTTCCAACCTAGTGACTAGGCACTCCTTTTTGAATATAAATACAAATATCATAAAGGAAAGCTATATTCTTGATGGCTTGGGCCTTATGAGATTTAACAAGTTTTTAATAATAGAGATTTAAATCTCATGACCATTGACTTTGTTTAGTTTTGATTGCTTGTTAATGGCCATAAGATCAAGATGTATAAGAAACCATTTTCCAAAGAAGCTCGTACTTGTCAACTTCTTAAAGAATAACATCCATCTCTTCTTCATGAATCAAATCAACCTATTCTTGTAGCCAAATCATATTTATATCAACCCTTCTCTAATATTTTCCAAGAAGAGTAAAAGCTTCTTATAGCTAACAACAAGTCATTCATAATGGCTTGGTTTAGGCTGAATAAAATCCTACCTCCTAGATTTTTGTAATTCCAATTGAGTTGGGACTAGAAAATCTAAAAAAAATAAATAGAAAATTACATCATGAAAACCTTCATGCATTGCTGATGGATGTTGTCTCAGAAAGCCAAATCACTAGCTGATCAACATTCATTAAAAAAAAGAAAGGGCACTACTAGAATAATTTTTTTGGTTTTTATTTGTTTTTACTTACATAGTCATTCCCTTGGAGTAGAAATATATTTTCTTATTTGCTATAAGATGAAAAAATTGCTAATATAGGATATAAATTTTTGTTACAAGAAATATTTCTTTGCTATGGGATGCAGTCTTATCATTCCATCCTATATTATATTCTTGCAAAGTGTTTTGCTCTCAATCAAACAACACCACATGCTAGACCACACCTTTAAATTATTAGGTGCACATTAATGAAATTTATTCCTACAAGTAATAAGGTAATTATTTTATATTTATTTCATGTCATAAGTTTTAATTATTATTGAGATAATGGGTCTTAATGCTATTAATGTGTTACCATATCTTTTATTTATCACACCAACTCACCATATCTTCTCCTTCAAGAATGATGTGACTATTGACATGCTACTTCTACCACCCCTTGATATTTCCATAAGCCATTTGTGCATGTCAATTTGTCCCTTGAGGACAAATGATAGTTTAAGTTGGGGGGAAATTTTTCATAATTCAAATCGATTATTTCACTCCCAAAGCAAAAGTCATAAACATTTTGCCCAAAGCCACAAAACCCTTGATGTAAGAACATAGACATACAACTCAAATTTCATCTCACAATATGGGAGGGGACTTGCTTAAACATGAACCACTTGATATCACTCCTATAACCAATATCTCAAAAATCCTGGCCCTATTCTAGAATATAGGATGGACATATTAGTTTGAGAGGATACATGCTCTAGATCAAAGAATTGTAGACAAATTTGTTGGCTCATTATATAGCATGGTAATAGTAAGAAGAATGGAAATAAAGTTGATAGAAACTATCATTAGTAGAGTAAAAGGATTGGCATTAATAAGAGAGGCATCGCAATAAAAATTTGATGCCAAAGCATAGAGGCAAAAATTTATCAGAGGAAATGAAAGCTTGAAAGCTTTAAAGTAGGGCACTGCATGGTTATCTTTACCAAAAAGATGGGCCAAAGCTATTGAGTTTATCTATAAATATTTCACTTATGAAGGGAGGTATTATATGGTGCATGGTATTCACTTCAAATTCATGAATAATTTACAATATGATATAGAGATAAATGTCCCTAAATTATTATCCACATGATTAAAAAAATGGTGAAGGCATTTAAAAAAGGTAATTCCAAATCTCTTTCCCATCATTGTCTAATGCAGTTGATTGTTTAAGACTATTTACAAAGGACTAGACCCAACATAAGTTGGTTAGATTTTTTCCAAGTACCAAGAAATTCAAAAAGTGATAGAGAATGAAATGAAATAGAAGAGGAAATGGAGGTAGAAGAATAGAGGATAGAATAAGCCCTTCCTGTAATTCTAAAAGAACCTAAAACAAAAAACCTTCCTATAGCTCTATAAGAACCTACAAAAGGAGACCTTCTTGTAATCACACAAGAACCTACAGAAGATATTCCTATAAAAACACAAAAACCTATAACAATGACTAAATAAAGGACTTTCAAAAATAAGGAATCCTAAAGAAAAAGGAAGAAACTCATTTTCCAACCTAATTCAGAGGAATATGAGGAGAAACTTCCACCTTCTCCTAAATAGGGTAAGGTAACGTCTACTCCTAGTAGATCCCATAGATTAAGAAGAAAAATGAGAACTAAACCTTCTTCTATTATTGAAATTAATGAAGAATATGGATAAAAATAGACTACCAGTAGTAATGAATCTCTAGAGGCTAAAATAAACAAGAAAGAATGTTCTCCAAAATACAATCAGGAGGTAGAACAAGTAGCACACAGTCTTGAAGAGTTTCAAGAGGAACCAATTCTAGAAGAAGCATAACAAATGGAGTAACCTGCTAGACAAATGGAATTTCCCACTCTAGAACAAGCCCTACAAGAAATTGAGTGACTAATAAAGAAGATACAGGATCAGTTTGGAGGAGGACTAGATGCACTTGCTATAGCATCTTTTGAACTATAGCCCTCTATCAAAGACCATTCTACAATCATTGTTTCACAAACTTCTATAGAGAAAAATAAACAAGAAAAATTGACAACCACCTAAGAAGTAAAGTATCATTCCTCATTTGTAGTATCTTCTAAATTGATGAATTAGATAGATAGTCAGTCTAAAAGTTTGAAGGCATTAATAAAAGAAAATAAGAAATTTAAAGAAGAGGTCATGATGAAGGAAGAAAGAATATATAAATTGCAATAGAAAATTAAAGATATGGTTTGTCTTACCCAAGAGCTCATTCACTGTAGTCCTCCTACAAGAGAATATTTGGTTTATCTTGAGGAGCAATGGCATAAGTATAAATTTATGTGAATTTAATATGACATGCCTCATAAAGTGATTGATTCCCTCTCCTTATTTCAAATCTATAAAGAGAGCTCATAGGAAGAACAAGCATAGTTGTGCAAGTTCTATTTTCACAATTATGTTGTGCCTTATGATAGGGAATGTGTCTACACATAATATTTTCAAAAATTTATTGATTACTAACACTTTATATCTTAAAATAACCTATCAAGTTTCAATCTCTCTGAGTGCATGCCTTAAGGGGTGCACTAGGAAAGGGGTGGGCAGACCATCGATGCTTCATAAGATTGTTATTTCTTTTATCACTTGCTATCTACACACTAGCTCCCTAAAACCATGAACTCTAGGCTTGTTATTCTCTTTCCTATCCATTCTATTCATTATCATGATTTATTCCTTCATTTCTTTCCTTATTACCCTTTTTACCTATTCAATACACTAGGTCAACCTGGTTGACCTAATGTATTGTAGGGACACTTTAGCTATTTTGACTTGTTTGCATCTTGACTAACCTAGCATATAGTTTAGGCATTAACCTAAGAATGTACTAGGTTGACTTAATCGATCTATTATAGCTGACATGTCCGAATGGTTTTTAGGAAAGATACTATTATATATATAAGGTCATTTCCCACCATTTATAAAGAACAAAAGAATGAAGTGAAGAAGTATGAATAAACATCTGCTTATTGACCATTCTACTTGAGGAATGAAGCTTTAGGGTTCAATACTTTATTTGGATCTCTAATATTATCTTATTGAGAATTAAATTAGATGCTTAGGTAGGTCATGTAGCCTAGATCTAATTTATCTTGGTTATCCTTACAAGCCACAATAATCTTTTATGAAGCACCTTGGCCAAGGGAGAGGTTGAGACTCAACAGGTTCATCTTCAAAGGTAAGCATTCCTAACTTTATTTATCTTTTGTAAGAGTAGATAGATAATGAAGTACGTATTATTCTCTTCCATGTATTAGGATTATATATATGTTGACATGAGTATATGTCTCCTATGCATGTTTAGTTTAGCTGTTTATTTGTTTTGTTCTGACCCCCACTTTGTGCCATAAGCTTTGGTGTGCACTAGATTAGTTTAATTTTCTTATTATTAGATTAGTTTAATTTATTGTTTATTAGTATAAGTAAATATCAAATCATAGGGATCTTTTAGGTTTGTTATGAAATTGTGTTAGACTGTAGGATTTGGAACCCTTCTTAACATGATGTGTTGTGACAAATGATACAAGTGATCCCTTAATTGAGTCTAGTAGATCCCCATATTGGTCATTCTCCCACTTAACAAGTGTATACCCAATCAAAAGTGTAAGTGTGCTCTATCTTATCTGATCTAAGATTAATTCATTGTGCATCATGCAATTTTGATTACGTACATTCTAATGAACCTGACATGAATCCAACCCTTATTGGATTTGTTTACTTTACTTTTATTATTTTGTCACCATTCCTATCATATATTTTGACATACTAGTTCAATTCTATTAATCCAATTTTATTTTTCTTTATATATAGGAATAGGAAATTGCATCGAGTAGCTTGACCCAGTATAGGTTTTTAGTATTTTTCAAAATACCAGTTCAACCTACTAGGTCAACCTGGTTGACCTAGTGTATTTACAGTCACTTAAAAATAGTTTATATATAGCCTGATTGATCAAATAGACCCCATATAGATTCTATTTTTTAGACTTTTAGATCATCCTACTAGGTCAACTAGTTTGACCTAGTACATTTCTAGACTTCTAATGTAACCAACTAGGTCAACCAGGTCGACCTAGTGTATTTTTAGCACTTTTCAACAGGTTTTTATATAGCTTGATTAACTAGCTCAACTCAATTTTCAAGTTTTGATAGTTTTTCCAAGGTTATTGATTAAAAATATTATTCATTTCCATTTCTAAACCACTCAGGTTATTTCTTACATCTCTATATCTTTCTATTTCTATACTTTCCTTTCACAAACTACTTTGGCATAGTTAACTAGGTCAACTTGGTTGACCTAGTTATATGTTCTTTCATAATTTATATCAACTTTCTCATATTACTTACAACATCATGAATCCAATTAATTTTATGGTTTTCAAAATGGATAAATAGAACTAAAGATATAGGCAAAATAAGAAATCAACACTTATCTGCTATATTAGGTCGACCCTATCAACCTAGTATCTTTTTCAGCCTCTCTCCATTGTACAAGGTCAACCTAGCACTATTTTCAGCCCATTTTACATTTTTTTCTAGTTTTTATACACTATACTGGATCAACCTAGTTGACCCATAGAGTTTTACAGTCCCTATTTTTGCACTAGGTCGACCAGGTCAACCTAGTACTATTTTTTATCACTTCTTATTCTCCTTGTGCTATTATCTAGTCTTATTTCATCATGATGACATATTATCAGCCTTCCCTTAGTCAAAAACATTAAATTATTAAGGATTTAGATAGTAGCATCACTTATCTCATTACCTCTAATGAAACTATCCAATTTCTTCCTTCCCCTTCTTCTAAGCCTAAACCACTCACTACACAATGCAATGTAGTTGAGATCCTTTGTTATAATCCTCATCCCAATACCAATGTTGTGAATAATTAATCACATCATACCAATCATATTGATAATATAGATGGTTTACAAATATTCAAAAACCTTGATGATAATACTATTTACACTCCTCACCAGAATGGTGGCATTACCAAGCTTCTTTTTTTCTTCTACCACACTTAGACAACTAATATAAATTTTGGGAATCCTTACCTATAAAGAATCCTCCTCCCACCAACACTAAAAATCCTCTTCCTATAAAAACTAATATTCCACATTCAAACCCACCTATTGATATAACTCAACTTCTTGCTTTAGTCATCCAACAAATGAACATCATGCAAACAACCAATTAATCTCAAATGATGAACATGCAACAACACTTATGAAACATGATTATTAAACGATATCAAGTCATCATGTCTCAACCAAATCCAAAATTTGTCCCTCCTCCTCTTAGAGATGCCAATGGGAATATCATCCCTCAACCTCTAATGAATAACAACATGCTTCAACATATTTAAAATGAACCTTTAGCCTTATTCATTACATCCATAGATATTTGAAACATTTCTCCAACTATCACATATAATGGGAATAAGGATCCTACTATCTTTCTTAAGTCTTTTGGTAACCTATATAAGGAATGGGTCCAAATTAACACCTTTGATACCACCAAGATCTTAGCCAAAACCTTTATTGGTGATGAATTTGAATGGTACAACTAGCTTCCTAGACATTCCATCTCACAACTAGAGGATTTAGTCAATGCTGTAGTGAAGGAATTATAACATGATGACCTTCCTAAAAATTACCTTAGTTATTTCATCAATGCCAAGCAACTTCCTAATGAATCTACTCATACTTTCATCAAACTATATAATTACCCTAATCATAAAATGGACCATAACATGAATGCTGACACTCTTCTAAAACTATTTTTCACTACTCTTAAACCTTTTCTTCAATACAAAGTTTGAATTTTTTCACCAAAAACTTTAGAAGAAGCCTTAGACCAAGAAAAAAGATAAGAATTTCTTATGACTCAGTTTGAAACACCTCAAACAACTACTAAAGCATATTTCCAATCTTCTTCTCATATAATTGATTCATATAAGTCTCCCTAACCTCAACATGGAGCATCTAATTTAACCAAATTTAATCTAACCCACCCTCCCTTGAGTCTAGAACAACTTATGTTGAAATTTCCACCCTCTAAACCCATGAACTTTAATCTTTCCAAACCTCCTCCAAAATGGTAAAATTTGGATAAATTTTATTGTTGGCATGCTACTATAGGTCATTCTCATGAGTCTTATCATGATCTTCACTAATTTCTTATTTCTTCCTTGCTTGGTCCACATTTCAATCTTGATATTCTTACCAAACAATGTTATCAAGATTATCTTCAAGATTCTCAAAATCTATCTCAAGAACTAAAACTATAATCACATCAACATCAATTACCTAATGAAAAATCCTCATCCACCAATTTTTGTTCAAACAACAATTGATCCTTATTCTTACACTAATAAAGAAAGGATAGCTAACATGCACAACTTTAAACATATTGTTTCACCCATTGAGCCTCATCCTCTTAGGTCATATACACCAAAGGAGTACCTAGTCAAAATGACTACTCCAAAGCATATCATACATGGTCCTCTTTTGTGATTTTCTTCATAAGACTATGGATAGGCCCTAGCACCTCTCACAAAATTACTATTCTTTTACTTATTTTTCTTCCTTTTGCTACTTGCTAATGCTATTTTAGCATCATTTGGATTTTTTATTTTGTGAGGCGATTTGTAAAAAGGTTCCCTAATTTTTTTATTTTATCTTTCCTATTATCACCCTCAGGGGTTTCTCTTTTATGAGTTTCTTTGTAAGACTATGGATAGGACCTGACCCTCCTCATAAAATTACCGTTCTTTTCATGTTCTTTTTGATCCTTGTTCTTAAATTTTAGCTTTGGATTATTTTTATATATGTAATTTTTAAAACAATATATGTTATCATGTTTTCCTCCATTTCCCTTTTTCTCATGATAAGGAAACACACCTTTGCTGTCATTGTATCCCTCTTTTCCCTTTATCACACTTTTTGCAATTTAAAGCAATTCAAATTATTTCATGTGTCATATCCTCTTGATTTACCCTTCCTTTAATCTCCACATTGGATAAAAAAATGTCAAGGTGATCCAAAATTAAAGTGATTTGGTTGAAATATAATTCAAGAAACAAGAACAACATGATTTTAAAAATGCTATCTCTGAGAAAAGATGTTTTAGTGATCAATTTTGGTAGATCCAAACATATGCCTATCTTTGAGAAGAGATGTTTTATTGCCTTTTCAAGATACATCTATTTTTATATATGATTTTAATGTAGGAGGAGGATGTGTAAGGTCACCAATCTTGAGGGAGATGAAGTGGTTTGACTTTCATGATTTACAACATTATAGAATTTGAGAAATTACTATTTTTAGACTGCACTATTAAAATTGAAATTTAGGACATTTACATTGGGCTTTAGGGGGTCAAAAACCATCAAGCACATATCAATTACATATCATTAAATTCTCCTCATTTTTATCTTTGCAATGGCTCAAATGGAGATTGAAATAGATCTATGGTGCAAATGTTATGGCTCTTGAAAGTTTTACCACCAATTTAGGTAGAACCATCACTTGAATTATTGCCTAAAATGTTGCTCAGATCATGAAGTCAAGATAAAACTTTTATTTTACCTAGATTATGATAATCTTAGACCCCATGCTCTTTAAATTTTTCTCTCTTATCAACTTTGTCCAAAAGTTTTCAAATGAAAGCCATGTTTAGCACCCATGTTTGGTTTTCCAAATTTGTATGGAGGAGGAATATAAAAATCCATTAAGGAAGTTAAAAGCCAAACCATTTGAAACAAAAGACAATGATATATAAAATGTAACATACAAATCTCAAAAGTCAAAATCACACTAAAATATGTGATTATAAGCACATCTCCTATCTCCAATCAAAGCTCAAACTCTATAGTCAGCTTCACATAGAGCCAAAGTCCTTTGGGGTGTGGTAGGCCAATAGATTAGAATAGGGGAATTCAATAAAATCTATGGTGCTACCTACTTTCTCACATAAGCACCCAATATTTGTAGTAGACCAATGACTCTATAAGGGGTCATAAAGAGTGGGGAACACATCATGGGGAGGTAGGTCCATTTTAATTTTCATGCATATAGCCTTCATGGGATGGTATATATACTCTATTTATTGATCTAAGACTTGTGTAGCTAAGAGAATTTCTTTAGAGTCCTTAAGGTTGACATTCCTCTTATTTTGAAAAATTTAATTTGAGTGTATTAACTTTGATAAAGAGTTCTTCTACCTCAATTTTTCCTTGATTCTCTTCTCCACCCATTTCATTTCCCCCCTTGACATGCAAATTGTGATTCCAAATATGTTTTCCCTCTTCTTTAATTCTATCTTCTTCATCTCTTAAAAACATGATAGCACTAATTTGTTTCAATTTTATCTATCCTTAGAGCAAAAAAAACATGTTTGAGTAACTATGGATCACTCTTTTCTTTAATTTGTCATTATTGTACTATGCTTCTATTGTGGATAACTGAGTCTGTACCATTTTTCCATTATTACATGTTTCTCTTTATGTATGCTTTCTTCATGTTGGTCTCCCATATTCAATTACATTTCATTTGACATTCTTTCATATTTTTCTTTATGTTTGATTATTTCATACCTATCTTATATGAAGTTACTTTTCACCTTCTTACATATCTTTGTTAGATTTATCTTGCATTGATATTTCATTTGTCATTCATGTTTTACATGCTTCCCAACATGATTTAGTATGTTCTACATTCCTTTTTTCCATTTATGTTTTACATATTTTTCTTATCATTTATAATTTATTTCCTATCATTTGTCATACTTTTCTTATCATTTGTCATTCATTTTCCATCATTTATCATTTATTTTCTATCATTTGTCATTCATTTTCCATCCTTTTATCATTTATTTGCCTTTAATATTTTAAACCTTGCTTTACCAATCCTAATTTGCCAATTTTCTTAAAATATATATTTCCTTTCCAATACTATATGACTATTTTCCAAAAATCTATTTTGTCTATTTTTTTCACTAACTTCAACAGGTTCGCCTAGTGTGCATTACATTGGATGCCTTCCCTTTCTTACAATCTTCTTATTTATCTATAGCACTAGGGTAAGTTAAAGGTATGTATTTTTCAATTTAATACTTTCATTTATCTTATTTTCTTATTCTTTCACCATACTTAGCATCAACATTATGTGTTATCATGTTCTATCTCTGAAGCACCATCCCATGTAGCACTTATGTGACACATGATGAGCTTCGACTAGGGCATATGTATACACATAATATTTTTCAAACTTTGATTGATTACTGACACTTTGTGTATTTTAAGAACCTATCAAGTCTCAATATCTATGAGTGCATGCCTTAAGGGGTGCATTGGAAAAGGGGTGAGTAGACCATTAGTGCTTTGTAATATTGTTGTTCCTTTTGCCACTTGTTATCTACACACTATCTCCCTAAAACCATGAAACCTAGTCTTGTTCTTCTTTTTCCTATCAATTCTAATCATTATCATGATTTATTCCTCCATTTATTTCCTTATTACCCTTTTTATCTATTCAAGACACTAGGTCTACCCGATTGACCTAGTGTATTCTTGGGATACTTTAGCTATTTTGACTTATTTGCATCCTGACTGACCTAGCACAGATTTTAGGCATTAACCTGAGAATGTACTAGGTCAACCCAGTCGACCTAGTACAACTAACATGTCTAAATGGTTTTTAAGAAAGATAATACTATATATAAAAGGTCTTTTCCCACCATTTATAAAGAATAAAATAATCAAGGGAAAAAGTGCAAATGAACATCTACTTATTAACCATTTACTTAAGGAATAAAGCTTTAGGGTTCAATACATTATTTGGAGCTCCGATCTTGTCTTGTGGAGATTTTTTTTGGATGCTTAGGTAGGTCATGTAGCCTATAGCTGATTTATCTTGGTTATCCTTACAAGCCACAATAATCTCCTGTGAAGCACCTTGGCTAAGGGAGAGGTTGAGACTTGGTTGGTTCATCTTCAAAGGTAAGTATTCCTAACTTTATTTCTCCTTTGTAAGAGTAGATAGATAATGCAGTATGTATTCTTCTCTTTCACGTATTAGGATTCCACATACATTGATGTGAGTATATGTCTCTTATGTAATATTTAATTTAGTTGTTATTTATTTGTTTTTTTCTGATCCTCGCTTTGTGCTACAAGCTTTGGTATGCACTATATTAGTTTACTTTTCTTGTTATTAAAATAGTTTAATTATTTATTTATTAGTATAAGTGAATATCAAATCATAAATATTTTTTAGGGTTGTTGTGTGATTGTGCTAGACTTTAGGATTTGGAACCCTTCCTAGCATGATGTGTTGTGACAAGTGATACAAGTAATCCCCTAATCGGGTCTACTGGATCCCCATATTGTTCATGGTCTCGCTTAACAAGTGTATACCCAATTAGAAGTGTAGGTGTGCTTTATCTAATCTAGGATTAATTAAATGTGCATCATGAAATTATGATTACATACAAAATGAAATTCTAACCTATATGTTGGACATGTCCTTCTAAAGGCAATTTCATCATATCTATTGAATGAGAAAAGAAGAGGAAGAGAAATAGTGGAATATAGGAAAAAAGAAAATGAAAGCCAACTGCTTATTAGAGGAGATTCAATGGAACTCAATGTTATATTGGTAAAATGGGATAATATCATGTTGAAAAAGGAAGTAGGATGCTAGTTTGCTAAGAATTGTGATGAAACCCAAGATTTTTACTTAGGATAAGAACTGCTATTGGTCCTATAGTCAAAGAGTCTTGCATTAAAAAATGGAATGAGGGCACTCCTGCATTGAACTTCTATTGGTCCTATAGCCATATTAAGATTTTAACTTAAGGTAATATTTAATAGGATCATGGAATATATTTTACTTGTAAGATAAATGGGATCTCAATTATTAGAGCCTTAGATACCAACCCCCTCTATTTTGGTATCCTATTCAAGATTGTCAAGATAAATCCCCATTGGATGAAGCTAGGGAGGTCAAAAGTTGGGAACTATTTGAGTAGAGGCATGGATTTTATGCTCACCTTACTAGTGGTTCCATAGATCCTTTCGATTTTTGAGCTCTTTGTGAATTGGAAATAAACAAGTTTGTTAATCATGGTCAAGCAAGGTCTTAAGTTGGGGGGTGTGATGAGCTCCAAAAATGTCCTGTTCTTATCCTCATCTATCACATCATCCTTCTTATTTATCATGCTTTCCCATAAAGTTTACTTCCTCAAATAGCCATAATATTTTAAATAGAATTATGTTTCCATACTCTTTAAATATTTAGAATTATGTATTGGAATTAAATATATGATAGTTATCTTCTTCTATATGACACTTTTTCTATAATGTGTTTTAATATGTTTTGGAGAAATAGGTATATAGCATGAAACATCCTGTAGCAAAGGAATCTCATCACACAGACATATCTTATAACCACTATATGACTAAAGCTACAGATGAAATGATTTTGATTCCTCTTTCAACCAACTCATAGAAACAACTATAACCTCCATGGAACTTAATAAGGATGTGGTTAAAGAATGAAACAACTTTGTTTGTCCTACAACAATGTTGCAAAATTCACATGAAAGGTGACTTTAGAAAAAGAGACAATTTTATTTATATTAAGTCAAATGTTTCTTAGATTCGAATATATATTGTTTTATATAAACAATATCATCTATGGTATATATATGTAACTATAAGGTTGAGAAAGTAGTAGATATTGATTTGAGCATTAACAAAAGTACATTTTATCAACAAACTATTATTGTAATTTCTTATAATAATTCATTGTTTCTTTTTTGATTAATATGAACAAGTATTTATGAGTTCAATTTAGTGTTTTGAGAGGAAGGATTGAAGCTGGAGTTGGAAGGTCCCCCTTTGGAAGCCTTGCAATAATAATTTAACCCATTTAAATAACTAATCATGTTATTTGGTTTCTTTCTACATTGTGTGTTTTATTTCTAAATTATGTGATTTACATTCTTGCTTAGAATTTTTTAAGGAAGATTCCAACATGTAATCATTTATTTCATAGTATTATGTTCATGTTTAGTTCCAAGCATTAAATTTATTTCATGACTTCAACATCTTGGATTATAATTTGTAGAAGGTCAAATTAGAATATTGAGTGTGCATATATAATGATGTCATCCTATCAAGTATACATCCTCAAGTTGAAATTTAAATGAAGTAGAAAGCACATGTCTATGATAACTCTCCTTATTCATTCTGATCAAGAGAAGTATATCTAATTGTGAATCAAATCCTAGTCAAGCCCTATTCATATTCAAGTCCATATTGAGTATGAAAGCCTTTATACTTGGGTCAACTACCATCACAAAGATATTATTGTTAGAAACCATTTATATAAAATTATTTAGGCCTATCATGATATAAATGACATGTTTTAAAAAAAATGTATATCTCTCCTTATACCCCTCTAAATATTTATTAAAGAAGGCAATGGGCTGTTCTAGTCCTTCATTATTTTATTGCATGAGCATAGCAAAAATAGTATCATTTATGGAGAAGTCATATATGAAGAAATATTTTATAAAATAAAGGTTGAGGAGGGTGGGATATTGGTAAATGGACTAATTTATGGACTCAAAACCTAATTTACTCTCTTTGGACCATGAGAACTCCTTATGTTTCTTGAGCAGTGAATTAGTGATCTCACTAATTCTGAATCTTGGAATGAATTTTCTAATTAAGTTAATTTTTACCAAATAAACTTTAAAATAATTTATTATGTTTGAGTAGGGAAAAAGTAAAGATTTCCTCTATCCTCTTAAGGTCAATGGAGAGACCATATTTTGACATAGTTGTCCTAAAAGTCTGCCTTCATAGAATATAAATATGCATTTTTTGGGGTTCAAAGAGACCTTAAATTGCCTACACCTATCAAATACTAACCTTAAATGTGTCATGTGATCCTTAGGATCCTTTGAAAGCATACTAATGTCATCAAGGTAGATGAAAACCAAATCATTTATGAGTCTTTGGAAGGCCACATCCATTACCCTTTGGAAGGTAGTACCATTATTAGATAATACAAAGGGCATATTCATGTATGCATAAGTGCCCCACTTGGTTGTGAAGGTAGTTTTATCTTTATCATCCTCTCTCACCAATATTTTATTTATTCAGAGTATCCATCAAGAAAAGAGAACCTTTGTGAACCTGTGACCATCTAAAGAATATGATCTATAGATAGTAGAGGATAGTGATCTCTTAAGGACACCTTATTGAGATATCTAAAGTCCATGCATAAACATATCTCCCCATTATTATTTATCATAGGTATAATATTTTACTCCCATGAATAATGTTTTATGGGGAATATAATCTTGGATTAAATAAGTTTTGTTAACTCCTTCCTCATAAGGATCTCAATCTTGGGGTTAACCAGCCTTTGCTTTTGCCTAAGAGGTTTGGAAATTTATTATAATTATATAGTTTGTTGGGATAACCTAGGATCAAACCCCTTAAATTAATGATATTCCCATGAAAATACATCTAAAAATTCTTGGCATAATGCTATGAAGTCTACTCTTTCTTCTTTAGTGTTCACCTTCCCTAATTTGAGTAACTTGTCTTTGAATATGATAACCTTCTCATATTGTTTCTCTTTGGTGGAGATGCTTATCTTGTCTTTACTCAACTAGTCATCCTAATTGAATATACTATCCAATGTCACCAAACCCTTATTTAACTTATTTTTCCTTAGATGGACAATCTGATCTCCATATTGATGTTGTAGTCTACTTTGATTCTTTGAGCAGAATTCTACCTCATGTTATAAGAAGCAAGTAATATGTCTATCACTTTAAAAAACTTGCCAACTCACCTTGTTATTAGGGACTAAGGGCTTTCACACCAATTTTATTTGGGACTACTCTTTGATCTCCTTGATCCCATCAACTATGTCATACTGTGCCCTAATGGTAGTTAACTGATCTGCATGTTGATTGGTTTCCCTAGGTATAGAGTGAATGTCAAAGGCTTGGAATTCTTACAAGAGGTCCAAAAACTTGTGCTTTTAGGCCTTGAATAGTGTATTATTAACTAAAATTAGTCTTATTACCTATTACACCACTAACTCACTATCTCCTTTAGCTTATAAAAGCTTGATTCCTCTCTTCCTTGCCCATTATAACCCATGAATGAGGGCCTCATATTATGTAGTATTAAAAGTGCAACTAAAATGAACCTTAGGGTAGAATAATACCTTTAATTGGAAGGGAATATAAGCATAACACCTTTCCCACTTCCATCATTTGATTTTGACCCATCAAAAAATAAGTTCCAGACACCTTCAAGTTCTTGACTTTGTTGATTGGTGGGACTTGGAATGGCAACTCCTTCATGCATACAATACACACCTAAACTTGCATCTTCAATGGTATTGTAAGGATTATAGCCATGATTATATAATTCCCACTCATTAAGGATCAAATTTGATTTGCCTTATAGTGGCTCCATGGGCTCTTGGTCATTGGGGTGCTCATCCTCATCCAAGATAGTGCAACTAACGTTTAATAAGTTGGGCATATAGGGTTCTAAGTGGAACCTAGAGATATGTTCTGACCTTTGGTAACCTTTATCCCATACCTAGTCCTAAAGACCATGTAAGACAAATCAAAAGAGATATACCTCCTAATTTTAGTAGTGAAGTCCCTAAATAAGCATAAAGTAAAGTAGGGGGGAAGGTCAACTAGTATCACATTTTGGGATATGATACAATTAGAACAAGTAGACAATATGATATTAAGTTTCTTAATAACACCCATAGTCTTGGTAAAATACCCATCCAATTATAAAACTCCCTTTTCATTATGTTCATATTTAAGCCCTAGTTTATTAGCTTTAGACTTAAGGCATGACAGAAGTGCTAGCCCTACTCTCTATCATGAAGTTATGCACAAGGGAATCTCCTATGATGATTTAAAGGTAGAAAGGAGATGGTTTGAATACCTTAGATTCTTGGGACTCATGAAGTTGATTAGAATTAGTAAGGACTATACTTACCTTTTCTACTTATTTTTCCAGGACATGAAGTTTAGAGAGTTCTTCTTGAAGGAGGTCCTTTTGCCCTGGAATAAGAAAAACTTCTCACATAAGGAAATTAATACAAGATTTATTCATGTGGTCCACAATGTTAAAATGAGGGATGGCTACCTTAGACCACAACTTAGGGGTAGAAACATTGGTTGAAGCTTGTGTAATCTGAGGTATAAAAGGACCTTTCTGATTCTACCCTTTCCCATCTTGCATCTACTGAGTTGGTGATGTATTGTGAGATACATCTTGAGTGGAAACCCCTTGAGGTATTTGAATAGGTATATAAGATATCTTGGACTATCCTAAACTATCATCAATTTGCCTTCTCTTGACCCTTATATGGGCTACATATGAATTATTCACCTTGGTTACATTCTGACCCTGATTTACTACCACTTACTCAAATTAGTGTTCACCTTCTTATAAGTTAGCAAAGTTAGTTTTAGAAGGTTCCCTACTCCCACTTTCCCCTTATTGATTTGGCATATCATCTTGATTTAGGAAGGAAGTATCCCCATGTGGCATAGGGGGACCTTATTTATATTGAGGAGGAGTTAGATTATCATGTGATGAAAGAATGGGATCCTGCTGCGTGAAATATATTTGACACACATCTCCACTTAGAGCCATTGACATGCCATGTGACTAAAGCCATTGAGTAGACCATTGAACCTCTTTTGCATAAATATTCTGAGTTGGAACCAATGCTTTATAATTATACACAAAATGAAAGCCTAAAGTGAATGTTGCACATTTATGTTGCATAAATTGGTATTCAATACGAAATTATATATAGGTGATCCACTGTGACTAAAAATTGTCATTTGCATTTGAGCTTACTTATAGTCAAAGTCTTTTACTATCTTGAAGCATAAGGAGCCCTTACTTTGAGACTATACAATGAAAAATAATCAAGATAGAGTTGAGTCACTTGCATTAACATACAGGTATATAACACACAACACATTAAGAGAAAATCATGAAGAATACAACCATGACATCTACATCTAGAAGATTTTGAGGTACCCATATACCATATCCATACTCATTTAAATATTCAATAGAATTCACTGATACAATCTTTGACACCACCAAGTTTGAAGATAAGTACATGAATTACTTAGCATTATGGGATGCAATTGATTTAGTAGATATATTTTCATTGGAAGATGATATAACATTGGCATGTTGATTGTTTGTGAAGGAATTATTGGATTAAAAATTCTAAAAACTACATTTTATTTATGCAAAACTAGAAGTGATGCCCTACATAGACATCTTGAGGGACTTATTCTTCACAAGTGGAATATCATAGGATGTATTCTTGCATCATTCAAACAATAATACAGTGGTTTATTTCATCTTGAGGCAAAGTTTTTAGAGATATTTATCATTGAACATCCATGACCTTTACTTCAATAAATAGACACTAATACAATTCAACATAGAGACCTTGATGGAGAAAGTGATATCATCATGGCTCCTCCTAGACCAATCTATCACCTAGAAAAGAAATAATCCAAAAGTGGCCATCCCAATTGATAAGTTTAGGATGGGTATCTGCATCGACATAGAACTCCTCAAAAGATTATATGGGGTGCCTAACATCCACTTTGTTAACTTAGATTGGGTATAATTATTATATATGTTGCTCACACATGATGCCATTTATGCCTTCAATGAAATCATAAGCCTGTAAGTGAGGGAACAAATTATTCACAAAAACATGAATCTTACACCCAATGGAGATTTATTCATGATGTGCATCTATTGGATGCAGTCATGGGAACATGCTATAAAGACCTTGGTGCATTATGGTCTCTAGACATAGACTACAAAAAGAATAGAATTTGTGATTACTATTAGTTTATGCATATCTATTTCTATACAAGGCACATGGTGAGAATATCTAAGGATGTTTATCCTTAGAGTTGGTAAGCTATTCACACCTTGCCTATGCCATGGATTGGGAATAATGTAGTGAAAAACTTGGTCAAGAAGGGAGATTTATTATTCTACCCTGATTTTACTATCATCATGGTAAGGGGGAACAAGGTTGACCCCTATGTCTACCAAGGTTTGTTCTAGAAAAATTAGCCAAGTAGGAGATTACCTTATAATTATGGAAGAGTGTATAAGAAGATTTGTTAAGGTAGAAGAAATACTTATATTTTGGCCATCTAATCACCATTGGAAAAATGATAGATACAATAAGAAAGCATCTTAGAGATGTAGGTGGCAAATACAGGAGCTATCCTTTCCCAATACTTTCACACAAAGAATGGGATCCACATGGGTGGATCCAATGACACATCCATGGGTTTAACATTACATATATTCATCAGCCTTATGACTATGATTTTGTATTTTTGAATGCTCAATCAGATGAGGAGGTATTGGAATGACCACAACTTACAAGATTATAGAAGGATCATTGAGGATGATCCAAGGTGAGCCTTCTATTTCCACCAGGTAATTAGATAGTAGGAGGGAACTTTTTAAGGGGTGGAAAAATTCAAATTTTTGGAGAGGGAAATCCTCAGAGAAAAAAAAACCAAGAAACCCCCTCCTAGTAAATACCCCCTCTAAATTTGAAAGTGATAAAGAAGCAGCTTGGGTTACCCAAGCACAACATGATTAAGGGAGTGTAGGCAAGAGACCCCATTAGTATTGATTCTAATGAGGAAGGCCAAATACAAGAGGATCCTATTGAAATTTATACCCAAGGGCTAATTATTACATCTATTTGGGTTACAACTCCTAGAGCATCATCACCTCTAGACTCTTCCACTTAGACAAGGATGCCTTTTATCTATAAAAGAAAGCCTAGGAATCCCATGAGCAATCCCACAATATAGAAATTATAGGGCTCATCCGCTTAGCCTCCACATTCAAAATTAACTAGGGGAGACATGTTGATAATTAAAGACATTGAATATTATTATGATGAGGAAGCTAAGCTAAAAATGGCTAAGGTTATAAGCCTCTAAGAAGATCCAATGGAGCACTCTCTTTAAGGTACCCAATCTTTTGATATTGTTCCTTTATCTTCTCTACATATTTTTGATCAAGTTGCCTCCATGTAAGTCCCCTCATCCATTCCTTCCACATATAATACCACCGTTTCTCCTTCCATCTTCACTTCCATCCAATTCACAACACTAATCCCTCTTATTCTTAATATCACCTCCATGCTTAGAGACCTCAAGATAAAAAAGGTGTTTAGGAAGGTGAAAATGGTTTTGGACACCTCTCAATTTCACATTCAATCCACCAAGATCACCCTTCCACTTACAAGCAACACTTCCATAGAAGAGGCTACTATGACAACCAATGGTAAGGGGAGTAAGGCCTAGCCTCAAATAATCATACTCCATCCACTCCCTCAATTTGGAGGAGTGGATTGGTTTAAAATCATATGTACTTCCCTCCTAGATATCCTTGCTAAGGCCTCCAAAAGCAATAGGAAGCCCAATAGGAAACAAAAGTAGAAGTTATTACTACAACCTATGGTGCATCTCAACTTGACATTCCTACATGGGCACTAGAATTGAGGAGTAAGGTTTCCCAATAGCCAAAATTTAAAATCATAGAACTCCCATCTGTATCCACATTGTTTGATCCCCCCATTGGTAGCATCCAAAGGGTCAAGAAGAGAAAACTATAATATGATAAGGGAACCCAAATCAGCTTAGAGGAGAGACAAGAGGTGTTCTCCCTTACTAAAAGGTAGAATAGAAAATTGGGGTAACCCTTATATGAAGAAAATTTAGTAGACATATCCTAGGCCCATAAGGACACTGTAGTTGTCATTCATGAGAGCAAAAATCTAGCTAGGTAAGAGATAGAAGTAGAGGTGTAGGTGCTGGAGAAAGAAGTGAAACAACTCAAAGAAAAGGCCAAAATAATGCACATCCTAGCTAAAATTGAAGTTGAGGTCCAAGAGGTAGCCTTAAAATGTTATAACATAATGGAAGCTATGGATTTTATGAGGGATAAGATGGCCCATCATGTGAGCCAAACTAATCTATTATACAACTCCCTGATAGATGATAGTGCCAAATTAAAGATGCTAGTGGCCTACACAAACAACTTGTTCTATAGACATCTCAACTTAATGACTAGACTAGAGGCATCCAATGCTTTGAACCTAGTGGTCATTAGGTAGGAGGAGGAAAAATATTGGTTATAGAACATGTGGGCTTTAGTCCCCAAACCAGGCACATGAGGCTCAGGTAGTTCAGATTTTGCATGAGCTAAAGTTATCATAGGTGAAAGACTCCACTAGTAAACTAGTTAGTAGGTTCAATTTTGATAAGCTTATCCATAAGGTAGTCAATGAATTTAAATAGAGATTGCAAGGTTTGTCAGTTAAGGAAATTAAATTAAAATTGAGCATGGCTTGAAAGAAGGTTAGCAAAGTGGAGATATTTAGGAATAAATTTTAGACAACCAAGGATAAGCATGCCAAGCTCCTTGGATAGACAAAAATAATTCATCGGTCTTCGCTACTAAATTTAGATATCATATAAAAGTAACATAGAGCAGCCCAAATTGTATACAAAGATAATGAGGCAAGGAAAAGACAAGCTTATATAGGTGAAAATACAACTTTAGTGGCCACATCTGCTTCCATTCCCACTAAAGTGCATGCAATACTTTAGAAAAGAAATCCTTGATAGGCTAAATCTCATGTATATACAATTTTTTAGTGGTCTATGTATTTGATTTTATGAGTAGATAATTATAATGAATTAACATTTCATTTTGTGTACATGTATACATTACACGGATTTCAAAAGTTAATTAATTTATTTATATCTCTTAGATGGTTTTGGAACTACATGCTCAAATCAACACTTGTAACCACTTGCATGAACTTGGAGGATGAGGTTCCCCCTTCCCCAAGTCTATATAATTGTAACCCAACTTAGTGGGGAGAGATTAATAAAATTTTGGAAATAGAAAAATGATTAATTTTGATCATCAAAAAAGTGCCATGAGTATTTTCTTTCCAATTTTATGTAATTGATTATTATTTCTATGGTTGTGTGATTCAATAAATCTTTAGTGTGCTATAGTTTTGAGTAGATTCTTGATTTATTGATTGATATTCTGATCTTAAGATGTGAAATAAATATTAAAAGATAGGTAACTATATCAATAAGGTGAATCAAGTTATTTGAATCATATTTTTGAATGTATATTTATGCTTTTTTTGGTGTAGTTTTCTATGTACATGTAACAACTACCTTAGATAATTCACTTGCCCAAGCCATAATATCCTAAGCAAAGATGTGCAACATTTGCCCTAAAAGGAGTAACCTTTGTCTGAGGCATGTGAACTTCATACATCTTTGTTCCCTTATACTTCTTAGTCATGTCTAACTACATGTGTGCTATTACTATTAGTAATGGATATAGGTTTGAGAAAAGATAGGTCTGTTTAGAAATCAATCAAGGGAGTAATCCCAAGAACCACAGAGTCATCTTTTCTACCCTAATTTACCTTCCTTTTTGAGGTTTGTTATTGATAGCTACCCACTTTAGATTAAAATACAATAATCCATCCAACTAACATGGGATTTTACTTTGTTAGAAGGCCACATGTCCATCCAAAAGACCTTATTAACAACCTACATACCATACCTACTATTCCATCAATAGGTTATCAAAGACTCAATACTTTAAACTCATACCTTGGAGTGGAGTTTACCTTTATTGAGATATTGAAACATTAGAGGATACATTGTTAAGGCTATGGTATGCATAAAACCTCCATTAATAGTTTCACTAAAATGAGAAGGAGGGCCCTAAATTTCTTCCCAATAATAGAGGTTAGTCCTTGCATAGAGTTGCACTGGAGTGACCTAGGAGAGTGACTAGATCTAATTCCCAAGATAGTTTATTGATATCACCCTTGGAAAGCTATAAGAGACCTAGCAATGTGCCGATAACTCCAATTTAGAATCATCCACCTCCACTAGGGAACCCTTTACACATAAGAAACCCTTTGCCTATTAATCAACCAATGGATCAATAACAACCCTCGTTAGTTAGATTTACCATTGCCATCCTAGGGGACATGCATGATTTACCCTAGAAACCCAAAAAATATATACCATCCTTCTCTTCTTCAGGGTTACAGACCATATTAGAGCATATAAAATCTATTAAAGATGATTTAAGGTTAATGAATGTAGTTGATGAAGATGTTGAATGTCAATTATTCCCTTTTACTTTAATGGATGTTGCTTATGATTGGTATTTGAATCTAATAGAAAACTTAATCATTAATTGGGAGGAATGTCAAATGGATTTTCTTTCATAGTTTGGATAGGTCACCAATCTTGGATTGGTATATTAGCACTTCACCAGCATGAAGAGGGAACCTAATGAGTCCATATGTGCTTTCAACACTAGATGGTAGAAGATGTACAATTGGTTGACCCTGAGGTATAAACTAGAAGTGGCATTAGCACTAGAGATGTACAAAAACACCTAAAATCTCATTATAATTGTGTTCTTAAGAAGAACACCTAATACCAATACTTTAGAATTAGAATTCAAATAATCCATTAGCATTGATAGATATCTCAACTCATAGACACCTAGGGTACCCAACATCAACAACAAATTCACAACATTTAGTTTGATACCACACATGAATCGGAATGTTTTGGCATATAATCATAATCAATTATACACATTGCCCCCATTGACATAAAAAATGAAACCAATTTTTGGCTATTTGAATAATCATGTGATGGGTAATAGTTACCAATAGAAGCAACATGCAACTACACTTCCTAAAACTATTATACAAGGTATGGATTGCACAAAGGTTGAATTAGATTCTATTCAAAAGATGGTTAAAAAATTGAGCAGTGATTTTCTAAATATGAAATAAAAGATGGGTAATGCTATTGATATAATTAGTAATTAGAACGTTATCTTTCAAATATATAATAGGACATTTAATAGGCCTACAAATAATATAGAACAACCTAACAAACTCCTAGAAATCAACATCACTAAAAAAATCTCCCCAATTAGTGAAAGATACATAATATGCCCCAACATGGTGAGCTTGATTGTGTTAAGTTTTGTACAACATTCAAGATATTTCAAAGGGAAGTAACTAGGCAAGATTAGATGAATACTTTGCTAAAATATCATTAGGACCCTAGATCTTCTAGCATAGCCATGTTTTTTGAGACTCACAAATTCCCCTTCATAGGAGAAGATAATAATGAACTAGAAGATAACATAGACAAAGTTCATGCTTTCCAGTAGTTTTAGAGAGGTGCATATAACTTGAGAAATAAACAGTCACTTACCACCTCGACTCTTCCAACTATCATAGTAATTCTTCCAAATCCCAAAGTGGGAAACAATCCACCCCCTCTAAAAGGGAATGATAAACTATCAAACAAAGAAGAATCAAATAAAGGAGGATATAATATCATAAAAGACATAAAGAAAATTAAGGCAAATATAACTCTCTATGAGTTAGTCTAGATCATCAAGCAAAAGGAACTGTTATGGAAATCTATTACTAGAAAGGCCCCTATGGAGAAAACTAGAGTGGTTACAAATAAAGAAAAGGTTATTGATGCTAACATCATTTACAAGAGTAAGCCTAAAGTACCACCATTCTTACTAACCATTAGAGCGTTCAGTAAGAATATTCATAACTATTTAGTTGATTCTAGATCATCTACAACTATTATGCTTAATTTTATATGTAAAAATCTTGGTCTTACTCCCAACCCTTCAACGAAATAAGTCTCTTACCTAGATAAAATGGTAGTACTCATGGTGGGAGAATTGAATAATGTACACATTCAAGTAGCATCAAAACTAAGAGTCCAGATGACTATCAATATCTTGGTAGTGGACATATCGAAAGGTTATGAATTATTTTTGGGTAGAGACTAGTCCAAAATTCTTAATATGTATCTTTCCAAATACTTCTCACACATTTAGATACCATGGAGAGGATTTGAAAACTAGATCAAAATTGATAGAGAGCCAAGAATAAAATATCCCATCATATAATACAACATTAAGAATGAAGAGGTGAAGTATGATTTTCCCTCATTGGGTGTTTATGCTTTTACCACTCACAATTCAGTGTAAAATTAGGAACTTGAAGGTTCAAATCACTTATGGACAATGCATTTTGATGGATCCCAATCAAAGCAAGGATCAAGAGTGGGATTCAAACTAATTGATCTTCAAGGTAAGAATTTCTTGGCCACCTATATATTATAGTTTTTGTGTAATAATAATAGGGTTGAGTATGAGGCTTTAATCTTAGGACTACAATTTACACTAAAGAATAATGTAAAGTAGATAAAAGTATTTGAGGATTCAGATATGGTAGTTTACCAAGTAAGAAACAAATACCAGTGCAAATTGTCTTATTTGAAGAGGTATAAGCATAGAGCATGGGAATTAAATTAAAGCTTTGAGGCTTTCAACATAGTAGCATTCTTGAGAGAATAAAATTAGGTTGCCAAATCACTAGCCATAATTGCTACCAATCTCAAGCCATTACAAGAGTTTGAGGTAAAAAAAAATCTCATTGAACTGGTTCCTTGTCTCTCTATTTCATATAATGTAGAATTTTTTTAGGTCTTCAATGATGATTAGAATATTATCTAGTTATTAACTAATTTAGGGTGTTTTAAATCCCAAATCATTGATGTTAAGGACATTAACCATTTATGTCAAAAATAAATAGATAAGGTATTCTCCAACTTAAAGAAGATTAGCTAGCTTAGTATCCTTGGAAAGACCATTCAACTTAGATTCTTAGGTGTAGCAACTTAGATAGCCTAAGGTCAATGAATCAAACTTAAAGAATGAAAATTTTGGAGATGACCATAACCCATATTATGTGAATATTAGCCTTAGTAGTACCATGGAGGAAAGGTAGTGAGTTAAGTATTCGATTATTTAATATAAGGACATTATCACCTAGATGTATGAAGATAGTAAGGTCTATGACCTGTAGGTCATCACTCACATAATTACCTTGAAGAAATACCATAAATTATTCATATAGAGGTAAAGTCTAGTGAACCCTATTCTATATCCTCTTATTTAGAAGGAAGTGGAGAAGTTATTGAGTGCTAAAATCATCTTCCCAATTTGACACTCTACATGGGTGCCCAATTTGGTCTTGGTTAGAAAGAAGAATGATGAGATAAGGTTATGTGTAGACTTTATAAATCTAAATATGGCTTATAAAAAGGATAATTATCCTCTATCTTCTTTAAATGAGGTAATACAAATAGTGAGTGGTTCTAAGATGATGTCCTTTTTGGATGGATTTTTAGGCTACAACCATATACTTGTGTAGCTTGAGGATAGAATGAAGATGATGTTTACCATGAAATGGGGTACTTATGCATACAAGAGGATGTTGTTTGGCTTGATTAATGTAGGAGATACCTTTTAATGTTCCATGGATCATGCCTTTAAAGGACTTACAAGAAAATGCATAATTATCTATATGGATGATCACAAGTTATTCTCAAAGAATAGAAAGGATCATATAACTCACCTACAGTCCATATTCAAGAGGTGTAGGAAGTTTGATATTTATTCAAATCCAAAGAAGAGTATATTCAGAGTCACTAAGGGGAAAATATTAGGATACATTATCACAAAATATAGGATCACCATCAATCTAGAAAGAATCAAGGCAATCTCAAAGATTCAATAACCAAATATAAAAAAGGAGCTTAAATCATTATTTGGAAAAATTAACTTCATTAGGAAGTTTATCTCAGGGTTCTTAGAAATCATTAAGCCTCTAAATGCTATGCTCAAGTAGGATGCTAAAATATAATGGATAGCTGAAGCTAAAAAGTCCTTCCAAGACATAAAATATGCTATATCTTAGGATCCAATATTGATTAGCCCAGACTTCACAAAGGATTTCTATCTATACTCATTTACCTTAGAACACACCATTTCTATTGTTATCAAATAAAAAAGGATAAAATTGAGAATCCAATTACCTTCGTGAGCACAAATTTGAAGGATATAGAGCTCAAGTATTTGATGATTGACAAGTAGATTTTTGCTTTGGTCAAGGCAGTGAAGAAATTTTGACATTATATCTTGAGAAAAAAAACTATTGCTATTGTGCCTGACCCTACTATCAAGCTCACCCTATCAAAAAATGATCTAGGAGAACATCAAGGCAAATGGATTACCAATTTCAAAGAGTTTGACATAGAGATTAGGCTTGAAAAGATCATCATAAGAAAAGGCATTATTCAACTCATGACTGAGCCTGATCCCTAATTCATCATTGAAGAGGTATATGCATCATAAGTTTCTAAAGGGGAATGGTATACCAATATAATCTAGTATTTTCTTACAAGAACCTACCCCATAGATCTTATTAGGGAAAGAAGGAGAGCCTTGAGGCTCAGAGCTACTCATTTCATGATAGAAAAAGGGAATCCTCTATATAAGGAACTATGAAGGAGTTTATCTTAGTTGTGTGTCTATAGAGGAGGCTAGGGAAATTATATAAAACTTGCATCAAAAGATAGGTAGTGGTCACCCTATTGGGAATACCATGACCCATAAAATTTTGAGCTTGGGTTATTATTGGCCAACAATTTTTAAGGATGCTCATATGCACATTAGGAATTACGATGAATGTCAAGTGTTAGTGAAGAGAAGAACATGTAAAAATGCATCTATATCCAGTCATTGAAGGAAATCCATTTGCATAATGCGGTTTGGATTTTATTGTTGTAACTAACCCAAACTGCTTAGTGGGCCATAAATTTATGCTTATGACTACAAACTATTGCACTAGATGGATGGGAAAAATTGCCATAAAGAATAGTAGAACACAAAATGTGATTCAATTTTTGGAGGATCACATTACAACTAGATTTTGGCACTCCCATCTCTTTGGTATGTGATAATGGACCAACATTTATATCAATAGAGTTTAATGAATGGGCATATGACAATCAAATTATAATCAAGTCAACTTCTAACCACTACCCTCAAGGGAATGGATTAGCTGAGTCAATAAATAAAAATCTGATTGAGGTAATTAAGAAATTAGTAGGGGACAAGCCTAGGGACTGACAAAATCTACTAAAGTATCCTCTTTTGGCAGACTAGATGAGATACCAACAAGCCCTAAAACCTTCACCTTACCTACTAGTGTATGGATGTAGACCAATTTTTCCCATCATATTGAAGTTGCCCACTTATCAGTTCATACAAGATTACATGAAACCAAATGAAAAAGCATAATCAAGGTTGCTAAATATAATAGAAATGGAGGATTCAAGGACTGAAGCCTTGAAAACTTTTAGCAAACACTAGGATGTAGTTAAAAGGTGGTTTGATAAAAGAGCAAAAGTCAAAGCATTAAAATTTTTAGATCTAGTGTTGTTATGGGATAAAGCTCATGAAAAGAAAGGACAACATGATAAGTTTTCCCTATTATGGATCAGACCATATTAAATTTCATAGATCATGGGCAATAATGTAGTTTATATGAAAGATCTCCAAGGCAATGAGCTTACATATCCAGTTAATGGATAGTTCCTAAAGCATTACTTTAGAGCTATTACATCTATGGATATTATTGACTAAAAAGGTTTAAATAAGTTTAGACATAATATTAGATTAGATTTCCCTACTTTCTAAAAAATATTTTCAATGCTTTCTAGTTTAGTTATCCTATTTTTCAATATTTTGGTTTTCTTAGATTAGATCTCAGTGCTTTTTAAAGTAATTTCCTACTTTCTAGATTAGTCACCTTTATTTTCTTCTTTAGCGTTCAAAATTGTGTTTACTCTAGTTATTTACAAAACTAAAATCCAAATCAACTAAGTGTGAGAAGGGGTAAAGTGAATTTGACACATTTTAGGCTAATTTATAGACTGGATGTATTTTTGTGTCTCGAGGCTTTATAACAAAAGAAAGTGACATAGAATTATTTTGAATTATGTCATAGTTAAAAGCTTTTATCAGGCATATGAAATTTGTTCTTAGGGTATTTTATACAAATTTAGAAAGTTTTCTTATTTTTGGATCAAATGCACTCATAATGTTAAAAACTTGTTAGAAGTGATGATTTAAGGCCTAAATCTAGATGGTAGGGATGTTCTAGTAATGATTTGTTTTCTAATTATACCATCTCACTAGGGTTTCCTCCTTGCTATTTTCCAATGATATTAACTTAAGAAAATAAAATAAAGAGAAAGAAAGGAATCAATGAGTTCAAAAGAGCAAAAGAAAATTTAAATAAAACTAAAAGAGCTCACATGATGAAATAAGGTCAGTGCACCACACATCATGGTTGTGAACAGACAATGAACAGAGTGGAGAAGGAACCTAAGGTATCTCTATTGGGGTTATGGAATCCTAGCCAGTAGCAAAGTAATGCTTGAACTTCCCTTGATTTAATAAGATTTAATAGATATTAGAATGAAACCTAAAATTGCATCAAAACCTTCTAAAAAATTCATCATAGAAAGGACTAAATCAATAATACACTTACACACACAGATCCAAAAAATTAAAAGGCAAGTATGTTGTGTGAATTGACCTAGGAATCTGTTTCATGTTTTTGATTTGATCATTTATTTTGTGACATAGTCCAAGATTCAGCTAGAAATTAAGAGACAAAAGTTTTGGGTTATCAAATACTCAGGAGTATTCTCCTTTTAAGTCACCATTTTTTGTACCCAACACCCCCTTTTTCCCTAGAAGGAAATAGGGACCCAATTTTTTTCAAAATGTGATCTTAATGGGGAATCCTTTTCATATGTTTATGTACTTTTCACTAAGACATTTCACTTTTCTAGTGAGATGATATTTAAATTATATTTATGAGATAACTTATGTATTGTAGATGAATTTTTTGGTTTTATAGTTTTCAAGCTAATTCTTTCAACCTTCATGTAAAATTATATTTTTATATGTTATGTTTCGAGAAATTTTTGGTCCTATTTTATTTTAGGTTTATTATTCAGGGAGCCTTATTTTTTTAGAGAAATTATCATGGAATTTTTGTTTGAAATAATTCTCCCAAAAGAATTTGGCCTACAGACTCTTTTCCTTAAGAAATTTTGGATTGCATACACTTTCTTCAAAACAAATTCCCTGATGGATTATCCCTTTGACCCTACCCAAAATTATCATTCAGAACTTTCAAAAATGACCCTTGGCCATATGAGAGTACCCTTTAGGAATTTCAAAAGTTCCCTTTGGCCTCTACAAAGTAGACCCTTTGGGAAAAATGTTTTCCCTAAAGTAGAACCTTTGAATTCTTTCTACCTACCCTTCATAACCCTTCAAACTAGCCCTTCAACCTTCCCCAAATTGACCATTTACCCCCTTCTTGACCACTTATTTTAGGGTACACACTCTTTAGGTTTTGTGTGATAGACCCTTCAAAACTTTTGATTCTAACCCCTTACCCTACATGACTTATCCTTCAGAATATTTATTTTGACCTTTTTTTTCCTACAAAAGTGCCCTTTGACACATGTAAATGAACCCTTTCACCATGGACATACCCTTTAGGAATTTTGTTTCAAACCTTTTTTCCCTTAGCCAATTTTTTAGACATTCTATCCAAGATAATTATACCCTTTGGAACTTTTGAAGTGCCCATAAGCTGTATATAATTACCCTTTGGGAGGATCTAATGTGCCCTTCGACATTCACAAAGTAAACCCTTTGGAACTTTTGTCATGAATAAAAATCCCTATGAAGTGGACCCTTCAAATCAAAAGTACCCTTTAGGGAAATTGAAAGTACCCTCCAGACATTTGAAATAGCCCTTTAAAAGCATTACTTCAAGATTTTTTCTCAGATGAATCCTCTAGAGAAATTGTTGTGGACACTTTCTCTAAAACAAATGCCTTGAAATAATTAGTCTATGAACATAGGCCCCAAAATCATTTTTTTGATATACACTCTAAAGCACTTTATTATTGAGAGTATTACTAAATCTCATCATACTTAGCCATTATAATATAAAAAATACTTCTTATTGATATTTTAAAGGTCCCCACCAACCTGAGCTAACAAATTTGAATTATACTTGAAATGAAATCCTAAAGTGAACATTTCACATTTATGTTGTATGAACTAGTATTCAATGATGGATTCTATATAGGCGATCTACTATGACTAAAAATTGTCACTTATGTTTGAGATTACTTGTATTGAAAGTCTTCTACTATCTTACAACAATAATGAGCCCTAGTTTGTACTTTAAGACTATACATGAACAAAAATTGAGCTAGATCTAAGTCACTTACATTAACATACATGTATATAGTATGCAATGCATTAAGCAAGAGAAAGGAATAAAGCATATAACCATGGCATCTAAATCCAAAACATTATGAGTTACCAATCCACCATATCCATAATCGATTTTAGATTTAATATAATTCATTAATATAGTTTTCAACACCACCATGTTTGAAGATAAGTACATGAATTACTCAATGTTGTGGGATGTAATTGTTTCAATGGACATATTTTCATTGGAGGATGATATAAAATTAGTAGAATGATTATTTGTGAAGGAATTATTGGCTTATAAATTTCAAAGACTACATTTTGCTACTATAAAAATAGAAGTGATGCCCTACATAGACCTCTTAAGGGACATATTCTTTGTCGACAAAATATCATAGGATGCATTCTTGCATCACTTGAATAATAATACAGTGGTTGCTTACATCTTGGGGGTAGATTTTTAGAGATATTTATCATTGAACATCCATGATGTTTACTTCAATAAGTACACATTGGTGTAATTCAAGACAAAGACCTCAATGGATAAAGTGCTATCATCATGGATCCTCCCAGACCAAACTATCACTTGGAAAAGAAACAAGCCAAAAGGGACCATCCCAATTGACAGGTTCAAGATGGGTATATACATTAGCATGGTGATCCTTAACAAATTATATGGTATGCCTAACATCCACTTTATTAACTTAGATCAAGCACCATTATTATATATGTTTCTCACATATGATGACACTTATACCTTTGGCAAAATCATAAGCCTATGGCTGAGGGAGTAAATTATTCACAAAGACAAGCTTTCTACACCCAATGCGGATTTCTTCATGATGTCATATCTATTAGATGTAGTCATGGGAACATGATATAGAGACCTTAACACATTGTGGTATCTAACCATAGACTATGAAAAGAATATAATTTGTAATTATTATTAGTCTATGCATATCTATTGCTAGATAAGTCACATGGTGAGAATCTCTAAGGATGTTTATCCTCAAATTTGGCAAGCTATTCACATCTTGCCTATGCCTCAAATTGAGCATAATATAATGAATAACCTATCTAGGAAGGGAGATTTCTTCCTCTACCCTAATTTTACTATCATTATGATATGGGGGAATAAGGTTGATCCCTATATCTACCAAGGTTTGTTCCAAACAAATTAGTTGAGTAGGAGACTACTTTCTTATTATGGAAGAGTGTAGAAGAAGATTTGGCAAGGCAAAAGAAAGCCTTATATTTCAGCCATCTAATCACCATTGGAAAAATTACATATACAATAAGAAAGCATCTTTGAGATGTAGGTGGAAAATGTAGGAGCTATGCTTTCCATATCCTTCCACACAAGGACTAGGATTCACATGGGCAGATCCAATGACACATCCATAGGTTTAGCATTCCATATAGTCATCAAGCAGATGACTATGATTTTGTATTTTTGAATGCTCAGTCAGATGAGGAGGTATTGGAATGAGTATAACTTACCAAATTATAGGAGGATCATTTGTGGATGATCCAAAATGAGCCTTCTATTTCCACCATGGAATTAGATAGTAGGAGGGTGATTTTTAAGGGGTGGTAGCATTTAAATTTTTGGATAGGGAAATCCTTAGAGTAACCAAAAGACTAGGCTACTCCCTCCCAATAAGGAACCCCTCTAAATTTAAAAGTAGTAAATAAGGATATTGGGATAACCAAGCCCAAGATGACTAAAGGAGTGTAGGAAGGAAACCCCATTAGTCTTGAATCTAATGAGGAAGGCCATATATAAGAGAATCCTATTTCAAGTTCTACCCAAGGGCCAATTTTTACATCTATTTGGGTAGTAACTCTTAAGGCGTCATCACCTCTAAACTCTTCCACTTATACAAGGACCCCTTTGGTCTACTAAATAAACCCTAGGACTCTCACTTGTAGTCCAATAGTAGAGGCATTATAAGGCTCATCCACTTAGCCTCCACATTCAGAACTAGCCAAGGGAGACATGGTGATAATTAAAGACATTAAAGATGATTCTGATGAGAAAATCAAGCTAAAAATGGCCAAGGCTATAAGCCTCCAAGAATAACTAATGGAGTTATCTCTTAAAGGTACCCAATATTTTGATAGTGTTATTTTATCTTCTCTATGATTTTTTGATTAGGTTACCTCTATGGAAGTCCCCTCATCTATTCCTTCCACATCCATTACCACTATTGCTTCTTTCATCTCCACTTCCATCCCATAATAGCACCAGTCCCTTTTATTATTATTGGCACCTCCATGGTTAGATACCTCAAGAAAAAGAAGGTGTTTAGGAAGGTGAAAATGGCTTTGGATGCCTCTCAACTTCATGTTCAATCCACCTAGATAACCCTTCCACTTCCAACCACCACTTCCATAGAGGAGGCTACTATGACAACCATTGGTAGGGAGAGGAAGGCCAAGTATCAAATAGTCATAGTCCATCCACTCCCTTAGTTTAAAGGAGTGGAATGGTCTAAAATCATATGTAATTACCTCCCAAATGTCCTCACCAAGGCCTACAAGAAATAGTAGGAAGTCAAACTAGAAATAAGAGTAGAGGTTGTTACTAAAACCTTTGATGCATCTCAACTTGACATTACTACATGGACACTAGACTTGAAGAGTAAGGTTTCCCAATTACCAAACTTTAAAATCATAGAACTCCCATCTATCTCCACATTATTTGACCCCCCAATATCAACATATAAATGGTCAAGAAGAGAAAACTATAGATGATAGGGAACCCAAATCATCTTAGAAGAGAGACAAGAGGTGTTTTCCCTTACTAAATAGTAGAATCGATAGTCGAGACAACCCTTATATGAAGAAAATTTAGTAGACCAAGCCCAGGCCCATAAGGATGATATAGTTTCCTTTCATGAGAGTATAAAACTATCTTGGTAAGAGCTAGAAATAAAGGTGCAGGTGTTGGAAAAAGAAGTAGAACAACTCAAAGAAAATCCCAAAATGGTGCACATCCTAGCTAGAATTGAAGTTGAGGTCTAAAAGGTAGCCTCAAGATGTCACAATAGATTATAATCTATGGAGTTTATGAGGGTTGAGATGGCCCCTCATGTGAGCCAAAATAATCTATTATACAAATCTTTGAGAGATGATAGTGCCAAATTAAACATGCTAGTGGCCTACACATGCAACTTGCTCTATAGACATCTCAAATTAATAAATACACTAGAGGTATCTGATCCCTTAAACCTAGTCATCATTAGGTAGGAGGAGGAAAAATATTGGTTACAAAATATTAGGGATTTAGTCCCAAAATACCAGGCACATGAGGCTTGGGTCCTTCATATTGTGCACAAGCTAAAGTTATCACAAGTGAAAGACTCCACTGGTAAGTTGTTTAGTAGACTTAATTTTGATAAGATTATCTAGAAGGTACTTGATGAATTCAAATAGAGATTGAAAGGTTTATCAATTAAGGAAAATGAATCAAAATTGAGCATGGCTTGAAAGAAGGTCACTGAAGTGGAGATCTTTAGGAATTAATTTAAGACAACCATGGATGAGCATGCCAAGCTCCTTAAAATAGACAAATAGAATTTATCAGCCTTCACTGTTAAATTTTGATATCATATAGAAGCAACATGGAGAAGCCCAAAAGGTCTATGAAGATGATGAGGTGAGGAAAAGTCAAGACTTTAGAGGTGAAAATATAACTTCAGTGGCCACATCTACTTCGACTCCCACCAAAGTGCATGCAACATTTAAGATAAGCATTCTTTGATAGGGTAAATCTCATGCATATACAATTTTGTAATGGTCTATGTATTTAGTTTTGTGAGTAGATAATTGTAATGAATTGACATTGTATTTTGTGTGCATGCATAAGTTACATGACTTTGAAAAGTTAATTTATTTATTTTTAGCTCCTAGATGGTTTTGGAACTACATGTTCAAATCAACACCTAGAACCACTTACATGAATTTGGAGGATGAGTAACCCCTTCCCCAAGTATATATAATTGTAACCCCACTTAGTGTGGAGAGAGTCATAAAATTTTGGAATATAGAGTAGTGAGCAATTTTGATCATCAACAAAGTGTCTTGATTATTTTCTTTCCAATTCCATATAATTGATTATTGTTTCTATGGTTGTGTGATTTAATAAATATTTAGTGTGATATAGCTACAAATAGATTCTTGATTTATTTATTGATATGTTGATATTAATATGTGCAATAGCTATTGAAATATAGCTAAATATATCAATTAGGTGAATCATGTTATTTAAATCATATTTTTGAATGTGTATTTATGCTTTCTTTGGTGTAGTTTTTTGTGTACTTACAAATACCATAGATAATTCACTTGCTTGAGCCATAATCTTCTGATCAAGGGTGTGCAGTAGCTACCCTAAAAGGAACAACCTTTTTTTGAGTTATGTGAACTTCTTAAATCTCTATTCCCTTAGACTCTCTAGCCATGTCTGACTGCATGTGTGTTATTACTGCTAGTAATGGATATAGGTTTGAGAAAGCATAGGTCTATTCAAAAACCAACTAAGGGAGTAATCTCAAGAAACATGAAGTCTTCTTTTCTACCCTACCTTACCTTCCTTTTTTGAGTTTGTTGTTGAGACCTACCCACTTTAGATTAAAATCTAGTCACCCATCCAACTCACGTAGGATTTCACTCTGTTAGAAGGCCATACCTCTATCCAAAAGACCTTGTTAACAACCTACATACCCTACCCATTATTCCATCAATAGGTTGTTAAAGATCACATACCTACAACTCATGCCTTTGAGTGGAGTTTATCTCCATTGATATTCTCAAATGTTAGAGGCTACCTTATTAAGGCTATGGTGTACATAAAACTTGCATCAATATATCCTATCCCAAGTTTTTTGAAACCGATAGTTGAAATCTACCATGAATTCCTAGGGGAAGCTTTTGATTGTAGTAAGTTATTCAACCATGGAGACATGGTCACTCCTATCCTCAAAGTATTTACTCAAGTGTTCTCTAAACTCATCCTAAGTGTTTATAGAGGTAGGTGCTAGGCCCCTATACCATTGAAGTGCCTTGCCCTTAAAGGAGGTTTCCAATAGTCTCTTACACACATTCTCTTGGGTTGAATTATGGACTGAACACATATTGGCTATGTCTACATTATGTTCTACAATGGTAGTTAATTTCTCTCCTATGAAATAGGGAAGACTTTTAAGGGTAGAAATATGTATGTTATAAAACTAATTAAGGTTTAAGGGGCTACTACCATTGAAAGGCACAAAGGCTTGCATTCTAGGACTATCCATTAGAGGTATAAGATTTGCAACAATGTTTATTTGGGAAAAATTAGGAGAATTTAGGGGTGTAAGATTGGGATTAGACCTAGGATAACTCTATCTCATAGAAATGTCGAATGATAACTCAATAAACTTAATGTCCTTACCTTTTGATGAAGATCTTGTGGCCATGTTTTGCATGTAACTTGATTGAAGATCTACCAATAATGTATTTTAATTTTTTATATGTCTTCCAAGGCTACCAAAGCATGATACAAGTCACTTGAAATCTTGTCCCACTAGGCATGCCATAACTGTTAGCAACATAAGTTGTACCCTTTGAAGGAGATTATTCAATTTTGTTTAAAACTTAGACCAACATGGGATTGGCCTAAAGGTTGTGGGTTACCTATAGTTATAACAAAACCATAGCTTATGGGGATAGATCCCCTGATATATCAACTTAAAATATTCTTCTAAGGCCCACTTATATTGGGATAAAAAGAGATAGGATGAAAACTTGAAAGGAAAACCTATTCTAGTGGTGGTGATGCACCAATCTTCACTTATCCTCTCTTAACTAATATTTAAACACATTATGAATCGAATGGATGAAAAAAAAATAAAAAGGATTCTTGACACAATCTTAAACATGAGTATTTCATATGGAGGTTATGTGGAAGGTATACAACTTGAAGGATGAAGAATGAAGGTCTGCATAAGACACTATCAATCAACTCACTCTTTAACACAAATGCCACCTATTAGTACCTCACATGGCCTGTATAGGGTGATAACATAAAATTAGATAAAAGAGAGAACCTAAAAAATAGGATGAACCTCATACTATTTTGCAAACCAACAATCATAACACAAACTAATGCTCATGAAGAAGTTTGCAAAAGTCTTTTCTCCATTGATTCAAGGTGCAAGATACATTTTTGGTAGAGATTTACTATACCCAGCTGAGGGATGAGAATAAAGGACTCAATGCCCAAATATATATAGATATATAAGAGAGAGAGAGAGGGATGAACATTGACATAAAAGTGGCCATGAAGAGGCCATAATGATCATGTAGCAGTTACAATAGTCTCCCTCACTCTCCTATGTATTGATTGAGTGGATAGGTGCCTTGAATGAGCTCTTTGGAGTGATGATGTCCAATTTTAGTAAATTTTGACCCATGAATGCAAAATTTAGAAATTACCTCTACCTTAATAAATTACCATCATTTAAATAGGTTTAATTAGGCCTTTTCCATGAGGCATTAAGTGGCTACCCACACCTATAAATTGACCATATTCAAGGAACCACCCAAATTATTCATAATGTTCATGGTCAAGGAGATGCATCACTTTAAAGGGTAGTTACATATGTCCTAAGGTATATTATTAAATCTATGATGGACTTATACTCCCATTATCACTTTCATCTTATTGGTTAAGTAGGCCTTATGAGCTAGTAGTCCACTCTTCTATCCATCCATTATTTGGATGACTATGATAGTTGAAATCGACCTTTAAAATCTATGAGTAGGCTTGAAAAACAACTAAAATAACATTATAAATTAGTATATAGAAATTTAAAACACCCCATACCTAAAAAATTACTCTTATTACATGATTAGGCCATATTTACTAACTTTACAGACTGGTTGATTAGTGAAGGTTGACAGAAGCACTTACAGGCAAGTAGGTGAACACTTAATGATTTGGGGAAGTGAAAAAAGTCTCAAAACAACAATTCAAATGATTAATAACTTGTGTCCATGTTATGCACTTTAATTCTTACTTAGAACCTTGAAAAATTATAGTTTATGAAGGTGTCTATATACTATCCATATAACTAAGTACCATGAGCATGGTCTCCTCTAAGTGGAAAACATGACCTAGTTGTTTGTCAAGTGGTTTCCATCTATTTGGATGCATTTTTTCTTAAATATCTCTAATTGGATCCTTATTAGGGGTTTAAAGAGGTTTAAGAGTGTCTAGGAGTATTAATAAAGGTTCATAGAGGTTAAGGCCTAAACCTATAAATAAATTCCACTACATTCTTGAAGATAGATCCCCTCACCTCTCCTAAAGTTCTCATCCTCCCATGTAGAAGTTTTATATAGTTGTGAGCATTTGAAGTTGACTCTCATGTGAGATGAATTCATTCTATTTAGTCTCTAAGTGTCTTCAAGATATAATAACCAACTATAACAACTCCCCTACAATCCAAAGGGACAAACACTTGTCAAAAAACCTAATTATCCTCTCCATGAAGATTTTAAGTGTCTTATAATATCATTTTTATCTTTACCCTATCTCCCAAGTGGCACTGTCTCAATGAGATGTTGTATAGACAAGCATAAGTGGAGGGTTTTTGAGTTTTCACATTTAATTATAATTTTAAGGCATATATCCACTTCATTTTTAATATCACCTATGAGGGTCATTGGAGTATCAGTGTTGGCACCATCAAGCCATTTACTTTATGATGTATACAATAATGTCTCTCATTTAGACACACATGCATATCTATGATGGTAAACAATTATAAAGGTTCCTATAGTTATCCATTTTGAGATAATTTATGGAATTTAAGACCCTCTATTACTCTATGAACTCATGGTATATGCAAATCCTTCTCAATTCCTCACTTTTAGGCTTAAAATGGCTTTCCCAAGATTGATTCATATAACATAACCCATAAACATGATAATAAATATGTAATTTGAGTGATAAATATACCTAAGGATACCTTTAGGACCACTTAATATCCAAAATACTCCATCTAAATGCATTTGGAGGAATAAATATGTCATTAGGTACCATCTAGGGTTTATGAAGGGTTTTGGAGGTCCACTGTCTTAATAGTGGTTCATCTAGTATGGTCCTCTAAACTAAAACATATTTTCATGATCATTTATACAATTTAATTCTTCATATCTCCCAAACATATTAGGATCCCATGTAAAGCGTGTGTAGAGATGGGATTGCTGAAAGGTGTGTCTAAAGCTTTTTGCTGAGTAATTTGAGCAGGTTAATTTTTTAGTATTTTCTTATAAAAGTGAGCCACTAAATCCCTTTCATTATTTTATGTATTTTGAGTCCATAGTTTTACTTAAGTTTCCCTAGGATCCTTTGGCCTAGGTCCCTCTATGGTGAAAGGTATGAGTGCTTGAAGATGTAGCTCAAAATGATTGTTTAGGAGAATAGAGCTCAGGGAAGGGCTAAAACCAATATGACCTAACTCAATGCATTCCCATACATAATTTTTTTAATAATTTTTTAAACATCCTCCCACACATAAAAAATTTCATTTAACTTACTTGGGGGTCTGGATTTGCTATGACGTGGAAGTAGAGTCATGAGACCTAGGTGAGCCTTTAGGTCTTATAGGGCTAGACTAGGTGTTTGGGTTTTCAAATCATCTATGGGTGAATATGTGGTTCCCATATATCATGACATAATAATATATTTATTTTAAACCCTATTTATATGTTTCTATCTACTCAAACCATTCACCAACTCTACTCTCTCTTATGTCATATTTTGATCAACACTATCTTATGTGTGAGACTAAAGTAGTTGATACTGGTAACTTGAGAAAACTTATTTTAGATACTCGAGGGTGTAATTAGATTATAAAAATAATGTTTAAATGTTTATTATATCCTTAAGGCTCATGTAATCTAACCCTACCAACACATATTCATAAATAGCCATATATAACCCTATGTGTACATGGTCTAGAACCCTGACCAAATAAATTCCTTATTCAAGAGCATTATCAAGTAGGGACTTGATGTGTTTAATGTGGATTTTACCCAAAAATACTCCCCATTAATGTGTTTAGGAAATTTAAACTCTCATTAGTTTGACACTTTCACATCATAGACAATCTTGACTGAATGTGTGAGTTGTACATAACCCAAAATGTATTCTTACAGGTTCCTCTACCTTTGGTGAGGTGACCACCATTATTTACCCTTTCTCTAAATTTTAATCCTTTTAAATTTAGGTGTATATAATGTCTCATACTTATGTTTAGGGTAAAAACCATATGCCCACAAATGCAAACCAAATAATTAGGATGACATGAAAAGTCTCTTCAAGACTTGAGGAACTAGGTATAATCAACAATTTGAGTAAATAGACTAGAAACTCAATGACACTGTCCTCCTTCTTTTGCCCTATGTAGATGAGAGTGCTAAATATATCACTTAACTTCTTAGTGAATGTTCATATAGATCAAGGGATAATCTTAAAACCAATGCCCATGATTGGAAGGTGACCAAGTTTACTTTATCTATCCAAGAGCTTGGGTCCTTTTTCTCTCTCCTCTATATGGATTGAGTACAAACTTGAAGTGATCTCCAAGCCTACCAATGAGATTAATGGGGGAGATGACAAGTTTTTGGCTCTTCAAGCACTAAAATAGTCTAATTTATTCCACACATGCCAGTAGTGAACTCCCCTTATAGACCCCTAACTCCACTTGAGCTAGTCCATATTATACAGATTTGTACCACTCAAAAAACTCATTAAACCTACAAACTCCATATATTTTCTCATGTTTTTGACCATAATCCATTATTAGTGGGTAGGAGGGAAAATAAGAGTCAATTAATGTATGAAAACTCATGGTATGAATTTAGGAGTTGAAGACATATGTTTTGGCATGTGTGGGGCCCATTTGGTGTGAATTTGGTGTTGACTTTTGTGTAAATGGGGTCATTAGTGCATGAAATGCTTTAGGATATCCTAATGGAGTCCATAAAGGACCTTAAAGGTGTGGATGGTGGTTTAGTTTCCTTTGAATGTGAAGTGGTGCACATTTAAGGTCAAATATTTTCCTTTTAGACCATATACATGACTTCAAAAGGGGGATTTTAAGTGAATATCATTTCAATACATATGAAAAGACCTTAGGACCTACTAAGCTCTTTAATTAGGCCCCCATACACCTCCATAACATTCTTAAAATCTTGTAATTAAACCATACCTTACATATCAACATACACAATGAGGGTTTATGATGACTCATCAGCTACATCATTTAATCATCTCCATCAAGGCACTTTTGAACTATTGAGACCACTTTAAATCATGTAATGGGCCTTCACATATGCTAAAACACTTTGATGACACTTAACATAAGTTGAGACAGGGAGAGATGAAAACCACCATGTGTTTCATGATATGACAAGATAATGGATCTACTACATTTGAAATGACAACTAGTGACCTTTTTTGTAGACTACCCTAATTCATAAAGAGATGTGACAACTATGAGGCCTTATGGTCACTAGGTTTCATAGGCTTAGGTTAACCCCTTTCTAGGCCTTAGGGTAGAAAGTGGTTAACAAATGTTTCATAATATTATGATAGTGATGATGATATTCTTAATGATATGGTAGATGAATAATTGCACATGCTTAGTTTTGATCTACTTGATCATCTCTCACACAATCTATTCACACCTATAGACCCTGTTACATATAAGTTAAATACATCACCAAAAGATATAAAATTAATTAAAAATAAAGGAAAGGAAAAATATAACATATTAACATGTGAATATTTGCTATACAATCCATCCCTCTTAACTAAAAGTTTTAATTCAACCTTACAAGGGAAAAATTTAGATACATTATTAATATAGAATCCTCACATAGGTCACCATAGAAAATTTTAAAAACCATAGTATCACAATTTTTTTTCACATAATACTTTCTATGTTACTTGAACACAAGATATATTTACTTCTAAATAGGCATAGGTCAGGAGGTAGGCTAGTGCATACAAAATGATCACCATATTACAATTATCATTGAATCATAAACCATAATACAAATCATTGGTGGTATTGTAGAAATAAATTCAAAAGTAAAAAAATGAAGGATGTATACATATTATGCAATTAAAAAAAAAGGACGTTCGATATCAAAACTTTTAAAATTTAAAGGTACAATAGGGAATACTCTAAAAAATTGATGATAAAAAGATCTAACCCTTACTAAAAATATTGATGGGGATCATTATAGACATCTTGATATTGATATAAACAACTATGACATAGTTTGTAGTGTTACAAGTTTATGATAGTTGAGACATGATATAAATGAGTTACAATATTATCCACTCTTTCAAGAATCCCTTGGGTATATTATATTACCCATCGCATGTGAACCAAAATTAATCGATACCACCATATGGATAATGAATGAAAAATCACATTTGACCTTTCATTTTGGGCATCAATTATTGACCAATATGAAGGCAATGGTGGATACTACAAATATGTGCCTCATTTTTTAAAATTGAATATACTCACACACACACACACACACACACACACACACACACACACACACACACACACACACACACACACACACACACACACACACACACACACACACACACTTTCCACACACACACACACACACACACACACACACACACACACACACACACACACACACACACTTTCCACATGATATATGCAGTGATATACTAATAGCAACAAATTATGGAACCAAAACACTAGAAGATATTAAAAAAGTGACCATGATTCAACATAATTTTTTTTAAAAAACATAAAAATTGATGAGGCCACCAAGCAATCCTTTACCTCCTGAATGTGAGGACCTATGGGAGCAGTTATTTCATCTTAAAATTTTAATATGAAAAAATTCAAAAAATAAAATCAAGAAAATATAAAAACATTCAAATACATCAAAATTACAAAAATATATTTATCATTTACATGTTTTCTAGCTTTTGAATATATGTTGTTTACCTTTTTTTAGTAGATAACATATAATTTCCTTTCTATACACACATATGTTTCATAAGTACTTGAGTGTGATACATGCATACATTAGATACCTCATACATAAGTATACAAATGTTGGACCTTTTCCTCCACTTGTATAACACACTATATTGGTAGCATTTTATATATTAATAAAAATTTATATGTGTTACATTACTTATGATCACTTTATATTATCATGATGCACTTATATAATAATGCTTACACATGTTTATACTCATGCTTATATCTTACACAATGTGCTAGATATGATATGCTATAGGAAATTTTACTAACACATGCATGTAGGAAATAGTATGATATGCTTATGTTGGTTACTTATATATTTCACTTATTCATCTTATCACATGGATTAATTGAGTTTACTTCTTGTTTTTATTATGGAATATTTGAACATGTTCTTTGTTTATTAGTTATGATGCCCCTAAGTGTTTTTTATTTATTTTATGGACATTTGAATGTCCTCCCCTTGAGTGTGTGACATTTGAATATTCCCATTATTTGTGGTATCCTTAGACCCCTATTGTGTGACATTGAGTGCTCTTGTGGGTGTACTTGATTGTTTGTTGAGACTATGCTTCTTATTCCTAGACATTTCCATGATCAAATCATGCACATTAAGGATTACTTTTGGCTTCATTGATACATTTAATTAGATATAACACGACTATATGCTTGATTACTACATGATTGATACAAATATGACATGGTTATCTCATCCTTTTGAGATAAGGTGACCACCAAATTACATTAATCTCATCTCAAAAGGGGTGCATATTAGTTGAGGAATGTCATAAAGACATGACTCCACACACAAAGTTGATAGAATTGGTATAATTTGACATAATTTACATTATTCAAATATACAATGAGGATAAAATTTTATGCACTTGGCATTGATTGTCATAATTTTAAAATAGAATCTTATGTATTTGGCATCAATTTTCAAATATTTGGGATAGAATTTTATAGATTTGAGATAAATATCATATCAATTTTATAGAAGGAAGGTTACATTTTGATAGATAATTCTGCTTGAGACACATTAGAGGTGCATATTCCACGGAAATGCACCAAATAAAAGATACACTTTTAGACTATACATCACTTACAAGAAATTTGATGAGGGGGTATGAACATGGTTCATTATTTTCTCACCACACATTTCTACACCATCTTTTCCAAGAGGTACTTATTGACATTTTGGCCTCACAGGCCAAATGTCAACCCCTACCATAAAAAAATTTCTTGAGAACCCCTCTAAGATTATCTATAGTGTCTAAAATAGTCATGGTCTTATGAATGTCTCTTGAAGTCTTTTAATCTTGTTGAGAGGTTTTATGTTGTCATAGAGTCTACTTGTGATCATCATAGATCATAGTTATTGTTAGTCCTATTGGTGATGTGTTTGGTGTCATAGTGATCATGGAGTATGGAGGAAGTTTCCACTATCCTTATCAAGTCTATAAGTATGGTATAAACAGTGTTTGACAAGATTAATGTCATTTAGAAAATATTAAGGTAATTTAGAGAAAATGAGGTTTCTAATCCTTATAGTTTTTGACCTATTTAAGCCATTTCAAGAAGGGGAAAATTTTAAAATGGGATTTAAGGGTGTATAAAAATTATTTGGAGTCATGAAATGAGGTACAATAGTGTGTTTAAGGTCATTATTCATGATGTACTCATCTAATCCCAATTCACACCTTATTTCACCCTTAGAAGGCATAAAATACCCATCAAATGCCTCATGTAGGTATAAAATACACTAAATAACATTGGAAGGGTGATATTTTAAGTTTTTAATAGATTGAGAAGGGTCTAAAAAGGTCCCATACTCATCTTATAGCCATAAGTAAGTGGTTTCACATCATAAAGACCCACTTTAGGGGTAAAATCCACCTTCCCACTAGCCAATTAGGTCCCACACATGAAAAATACATAATTTAAACTCTTATACCATAAAAATAAATTTAATATGTTATTTGAATCATGTTTTCTCTACCTCTACCTCTAATGGCAGTTCAAGGCTTCAAAATTGGAGAAAATGTAAGAAAAGAGGAATTTTCAAGTGTTTCTTGTAGGTTGTATGAAATTGTACAACCAATCCCTATATAGGGGAGTCAAAGGTCGTATATGATCTCATTAAATATGTCTAGGAAATTTTTTATGGTGAGATAATGTCAAAAAATTCTAAAACTGATCATCTCTCTCCATTGAGCTCCTTGGCAATCCAGGCAAACTTTTAGGTTTTCATTCATTCTATACAAGAGAGAAGATCAAGAGTTAGTATCATGAGGGGAGGAAGGGGGTTAATTTAAATTATTTTTCATGGATTTTATCTAGAGGTTCATCCCCTATACTTTATGAATGAATGCTAACAATCTAGGCATTCTGGTGAGCTTCTTCATCTGTGTAGGGGTTAGGAATGACAATGGTTTTGGTGCATTTTTAGTATATTTAGAAAATAAATGATTTTTGTGTGTTATTAAGGTCATAATAGACCATATACACCATCATATAACCCTATTTAACATGTGTGAGAGTGTGGTAACAAACAGAACTTCATGTTTCTTCATTTTGAAGATGGTAGACAATGTTGCTCCTGGTTGTAGATTCTTTAGTATATCAAAATGGAGGTGAATGATGTTTTAAAATATATAATGGGTTACTTAAAGCATTTCAATCCTCCTCTACCTCTCAAAAAATTATGTAAACCACCACTATTTCTAGGTCTCCTTCAATCTCATATCTACAATTTGACGATCATATTTGTGTTGATTACCTCATGTACAAAGTAGAAATCTAGTAGGTGTACATAATCATCAATTTTTTTTTGAGATGAATATGTTACTAACTCATTATTTAGTGTTTCCAATTTTTCCCCTCAACACCTATGCCCTCAGGAACCATCCCCAACTCCAGCCTATTTTGCAATGCCAAACTTTACTTAGTCCTGATAGTAACTATTCATGGCATATTTGATATAAGGTGGTCATTGTTAAAAAGGGATATAGAGGTGATAAAATTAACAAGAAGAATAAAAGGGGTTTTAAAATACATGAAAAATGAGAGACAAAGGTTAGGTAAGAAAAATACTATTAGCTCAGTCTAAAAGAGATGAGCTCAGATAGGACCCCAAATACATATACAAAATGGTAGTGATAAATTGAAGGACATAGAAAGAATGATGAGATCAAAGGGTCTCAAAGAGGTAGAGATAAAATTAATTATTATCATAAAATTTATTCCATTCAATAAAATAATTAAATGTTAATCCCCTCTCAAAATGAGTACCCATAGTCTAGATAGCCCTCATTTAGACTTATAGGCCTTTATATAAGCTAAAAGGTGAAGTGTTGATTAAAAGGTACACAAGAAAGGAGATGTTCCAGAGATTAAAGAGCCTTGAAGAGTCATTAATATGTATGAAATCACATGGTAATATATATTTAGGGTATGATAAAGTCTAAATGCACCAGAACTCACTCCAAGATAAGGTAAGACTCAACTTAGGCATATAAATCACATATACATGCCTACTATGCTAGTCAATCACACAGAAGGTTGAATGTGGGATGAGGTCTTAAAGACACCTCAAAGAGTAGGTGAGGAATAATTTAAATAATCACCAATATGTGGTGTCACTCAAAGAGACACTAGTCCTTTTTCTAATATGCACCCTCATAACAAATAGGTCTAGAGAGACCTATAAGCAAGATTTTAATTGAGAAGATTAAGGTGCCTAAGATATTGAATTAGGATGGAGAGGGAGAAATATGAGAGATTATTATCACTATTTACAAGGCTATCAATACTTATCTGATGATATTTATCTAAGACACCAAAGGATCCTTGATATACCAAGTAGGTCTAATTGGGAACCTACAATCTAAAAGATGCCTGTGCACAAGGCTGAAAGGCATATATAGGTCTAAGTGATTATTAAAAAGCTAAAAATACCTTAAAAATAAGTGAGGGAGGTGTAATATAGGTATCATAATGATGAGGACCTTAAATTATGAAGGATAAAATCTCACCTCACCTATAACATAATCAAAACCTTACCTGTCTCTTATAGGTAGGGTCACTTGTAAGATAGTAGAAATATGAACACCACATAGAAAAGCATAATATAGAGATGAAGAGGAACATACGAACTACTCTCCCAATAATATCACCTACAATATATTCTATAATTTAATGTTGAGATGAATAAAAAGATCCTAATGGCATTTTAGGCCTATTAGGCCTAAAATAGATTTACATAAGCCTAAGACAAGCCTTTACCTATAGGTTGGATATGTATGCACACCATGTGGATATTTTGGTTGATAAAAAATAAAAAATTGAGTTAGAAATATGTATCATTATTTTCAAGTCATAAGTATCTCATACTAGTAGCTACTTGATTACCTATTAGGCTTATAGGCTTAAAACTAAGACAAATAAACTTGAATGTATCACTAGAGACACATACAATAGAAGAAGCATGGAAAAATCTAAAAATAGGTAAAACATGAGACTGAATATTGAGTGTTTTAATTAACTTAAATTTATACACTATATTTTGTTGAAGTGATTTAATCCTTTAAAGTAAATAAGAGTCTAGTGTCCTAAGCAAGCTTGAGTTGTCATAGTCAAACCTACATGTGAAAAGTGTGGGTTGGTATAGGTTTGGGGATTAGATGAATGTATATATACATAATAATGAGGAATATAGATAATAATAACAAATGTTTTTGGATGAGAAGATTATCAATTAAGGCATAAGGAGTTCTCATCAAACCCCTAGGGCCACATAAGTGTGACCTCCTAAAAACCTTAAGACTATTGTATAAGAGTGTGAAAATGACTAAGTTAATGAAGGAATTAAACCTAAGGGTTATATTAGATCCTAAAAGTATGTTTCATAGTATTTAAAAAACCCATCATTGTAGCAAATAAGGAGATAACTCAGGCATCCAACACCTATTGATGGGCAGCTAGGCTTAGTAGGCTAGGCAATGATCTATAGGAAGTCATAGGAAAAGGGGAACAAGGTTGAAGTTTAAGAATTTATAAGTAATAAAAAGAGATGGGAACTAGATAGATAAGGTGCTATGATGTTTTTTTAGCCATCAACTCACTTACAAAAAATTCAAAACTCTCAAGCTCAATCTAGGCTTTCAGGGCTAAGCCATCCTTAAGGCCTAAAGACACCCCCACCTTATAACATGTAAAGCCAACCCTCAAGCAGACCTAGGGCCATGATCAAATGTGTAATGATGTTTTAGAAGTTATAAAGGATATTTCAAGTAATGAAAATATAAATAAATGATTAAATTAGTCTTAAGATCCTCCTCAAACTACATAATATAGGCAACCAACTTGAGTTGCCTATTTCAATGCTCAGATTTCTCATAATAAAATAACTCAAGGCTAATGATATTAGAAATATTTTAGGAGCCAAACACACTTGAGATCTATGGTAGAAAGAGGTAGATTAAGGGGCCCACTTTTATGAATCATTGCTAAGATTGTAGATAGGTCTAGAAGGCTTGTAGAGAGCTCATAGTCTACCATCTTTTGCTCATATATCCACACATAATCTGCATGGGAACCAAACTTTTTTATTAGTTTTAGGGGGTTATATGGACTAAAAATCCATGACTATAATTTTAGGATTGGAGGCCTTATCTTTATGAACCGTTAAGATGGTAGACCTCCAAAACCATCCTTAAATCCTACTGTAGACTTGACTTGGTAAAAGTGAATTTTTTTGCACTCAAACACTCCTAAAAGACCATAACAACACTTAAACCATAAATTACACTCAAAGGAGACCCTGACCATGGTACTGGTCTATATGAACACTGTATGGATATATCAAAAAATAGTACTTTTTAAAATAATTTTATAGATAAAAGGTTGAATAACTATTTGAGAAGTTTATAATAATTAGAGGTGAAGGTTTGGGACTTATTTTATCTCCTCAAGTCATTATATGTCCAAAAATATGCCTAGAAATGCCTTTGTAAGCCTCCTCCAAATAACCAATCTATAAATGTGAAAGTGAAGGTGACCCAGTCACTTAGTTTGACAAGTTTGCAAGTGTGAGCTACTCAAAAAGGATTATGACATGATGTAGGATGTTTATTTAGACATGATACTGACATATTCATAGGTTTCTAAAGTATCATGTAGGTTTCATGTCCAATCAATTAGTTACTAGTTTGATAACTAGGCTTAGTAGCCTACTAGGCCTATTTGGTCAACAAGGAAAGTTGAATAATGCCATATAAAGGATATTTGTGGAGTTAATGTAGGGTAATTACCCTTATAACTTATGATATGGGTGATCAAATACACTTCATAATGATAATGATAGTTTTGAGGTAGTTTTCTAGTTTGGTCAACATATACAGGGACTATTGGGTTGCTCATCACCTTTTAGATGCCTAATCACACTATTGTAAATACTTATAACTATAATTGGAGGAGTGGTGGACCAATTTTGGCATGGTTAAGCCTTATATGAATATAAATAAATCTGATTTACTCTATATTACCCCAACTCAATGCCCAAAGGGTACATTGAAGAGCATCAACACATGAAGAGAGTTAGAAGGGCTATTTGTAACTGATGTAACTACTATATGAGTTGACTATGGTCATTTATGACCTATTATATACATAGCTATGCCATATTTCTACTTCTCTCTCTTCTAATTTACTATATATTCAATCCTTAAGTCCTTGAATTGTATCCCTCACCTGGGTATGAGGAAACTCTACCTAGTTTTATACTTGATAAACCTATTAGACTGATGAATAAACTATTGTATATCTTTCATGATGATATATAGTGTGATTATACTTGTTTTTATTTTCACATGTGATGGATTTCCCTCCTTTACATGTCCTTATTCACCTAGATGTCAATAAGGTGTCTTATGTAGGTAATGTGGTATGTGTAGAAGTGTTTATTAGAGTTTAAAGTCTGATATGACTAGTGAGTGCCTCATAATATAAATTATTGTCATGACCTTTGTATTCTAGATACATAATACAAACTCCACATGAAACATTTTTTGTTCATACAAGTTCAATTTGAGTGGATGAATGGGCAATATTGGTGCATCACCACCCATTAGAGTAGATTTATTTTATGTAATTTCTATCCATTTTCACACCAAAAATAGTAGGTCTTAGTAAATTAAGCCAAACATATACACCAAGGGATCTAGCCACATAACCTAGAGGTTTGGTCTAATGATAAGGTCAACCAAAGCCTTTAGGCCCTTCCCATGTTAGTCCAAGTTTGAAGTAGAATTAAAAAATCTCCTTAAAAGGGTGCAACTTGGGTTGATAATAGTTATATCACACTCAATGAGACCAAAATCAAGAATTGGAGCCTTGAAAATAATATCTTGGCCATCAAAATTATTTTCAAGAACTCACATGCCAAGTTTGTAGTTAGAAGTCATCACAATGTCATCATCTCAGGGGTAAGAAAGGTTATTTTTCATAGTTACATTATTTTACATTTGATTAAAAATGAGTTATGGATGCATATGGGGTAAAATTATATCATACACTTCCTTATGAGTAGCCCTATGATCCATTACAATTCCATGATAATCTCTATTAATCTTATTCTGACCCCTATCATCCCTATATTCACCCTTGTCAACCCTATAATGAGTCTCCTTATTACAAAGATTACCAACCCCATTGTGAGCTTCATCCACCTCCTTATTAGTATAATTATCAACCTAATTAGTCATGTAAAGCATTTTCACCAAATATTAAATCCTATAAGGGTGTGTTCAAGCCTCTTATATATTTGGGCAACATGGGAACACTTCTAAGTATGTAGGTGTACCTATAGTGGAAGTGAGCCTTTAGGTTTAAGGGCTAGCTCCCCAAATGTATCTCGAAGTGATTATCACCTAAAATAGTTGATTTATTATGGGGAAAAGGGATAAAAATTGCATAAAATGAAACTAATATAAAGGGGTGATACACCAAAATGATTTACATATGACCATTATACTTCCTACACTAAGAAACAAGACATACAAGCTAACTTCCAAGTCCTAAGAGATTCTAAGATGAGTGTTTAAATATGGAGGTGAGATGAATAAAGGATATCTTGGGTAAGTGAAACATATGTTAGTTAAAAATATTAAGGCTCATTTTACACTTAAAATATATACCCATACAGTTGACAACACTTCATATGACCTACTAGAATAAGAAGTCTTACATAAACATGAGAGGATAAGGAGAAGAAAGGATAGAAGATTATCAATTTGCATCACCATATATCACTTTACACACTTATAAAATTATTCATGAACTCAAAACAAAATTTAAATTAATGTTCAAAGGAAAAATACAATGTCATTCTAGTAGGGCTTTGCCATACATGGAGTGGAGTTAGATTACAAAGGCCAAAATGGTAGCTACTTATAGAACTTAAGAGAGAAGTGGGAAAAGATAATTCTAAAGTTCACTAGAACAATTATAATGATAATAGGAGTTACATATGTGGCATAATTTAGTAAGAGATATACCATGCAATATTTGATAGGATAAATGGCCCTCCAAGTCATGAAATTCATGAAATGTGGTGTAAAATTCCTAATTTTGCACAAGAAAACTACATTAATCATTTATTATTTTTGGAACGTCCTAAAAATAAAAAGGGATAGATATCATGATTTAACTAAGAGGGAGGGGTTTTAGACATGATATAACATGCACTGGCTGCATCCATAATCATCTAGATTCTTTTATAAGTGATCCATCACTGCCTATAGTTAAAGAAAATCCTTTGTCACTCACCCCTCACACTTAGCCTAAAAAATAGCTTTATTTTTACATGAAAATACATAAAAATAGGTTAATGACACTTGGAAATCCCCCTTATAGCCTTATACTAATCAAGTAGATCCTAAAAGGCCATCCACTTAGCATTTTCATTCTCCCACTATCTTGCTTAAGCAGTTTTGACTGGCTGAAGTGAAAGCACCTATAGAAACACTTAGGTGATTTTGTGATCCATAAAATGGTCATATTGAGTTATTAAGAGTCCCAATATTTCTCCTAATGTTGGTTTAATCTCTTGAAACTTCCTAGAGCTTGTAAAACATAAAAAATAGTCAATAAAACCTTATTTCCTTGTTATCCATATAATCAGGGAACACCTCAAGTGGTTTTGGAGGGTCTATGGAGAGTCACAAATAATTTTCATGCCCATTAAATCTCATATAGATATCTCTCCATATTGGTTTTCCTAGTTGGGTCCTTATTAAGGGTTTTGTAGGGTTTTAGGTTCATTTTACTCTTAAGGTTTGTTCATAGAGATGCAACATTGGAGTTGCAAACAAATTCCAAAAAATAAATTCTCAAGGACACTTCCAGTCTCCCAAAAATCATTAAAAATACATGCACACTTTCTAGGAATATGTGAGAATCCAAAGTTACCCTATCGAGCTTGATTCCTCATTTCGCTTAGGCCTGAGTTGTCTTTGAGCCAAAACTAGATTTTTTGTGAACTTATTTGTGTACTAATATCTCAAAAACATCCAATATTAATTTATTAATATGGTCCACAATGATATAATGTTATCTTAAGGTTGAAAATGACATTGACTCACTATTTGGGCTTTAGGCCTAAACCCTGCCTAATAGACCTGTCTGCATTCTTGAAGGTTTAAAATATCTTATTGAGCTCCTTACCTCTGTGCATGTTTTCTCATGTTGGTTTAAATTTAATTCAAATTTAAACACCTCATTTAAACTTACAATCATCTATAATCTCATCCACTAATCTCCATTCTCCAAGACTGTAGGATTTGCACTCTAGGGAAGTACCTTTTATCTGAGATAAAATAGAGGGTACTTCCCCTATTTCCTTAGAAAAATTGAATGTTGGAGGAGTTTATACAAGTGAAATATATATTTTTTTACCATTTTTTAACTTTTGGTCACATGAGTAGACCTTTTAAATTTTTCAAAACCCAAATAGACTGTGATGGAGAGGACTATGTGCAGGGTTTTACCATATGACTGTAGATTGCTTAATGTGAGTCCTTTCTCTGCATTATTTTTATATGGTAAGAAATTATTAAAACTAATTTGATCATGATTAATTTATTATAAATATATCCATCACTCCAAACTCCCATATACCCCTTCATATACCTTGATTGATCAAGAATGTATGTATTTCTTGACTGTGTTTCCTATTTTAGAGGGGCACTTGTAGGTGCATACTACATGGTTAAGCTTGAAGACAATGTTAAAAGACATATTTAGTGTCCCTCAAGGTCATAAGATATTTATTTTTACCTATTTGTCTTATTTTCATGCTATACTAATAGTCAAACATTATTCCTCAACCCACTATTACTTATAATCAACTACAATTGATTGTATTAGAATACGTAGGAGCCCATTAGTGGAACATGTGCCACATCACCTTGGGATATTATGACTCATTTAGGATCATCATATATAAACCAATATTAGTGTTTCCATGCTTAATTTCTCATCATGGATGATGTAAGAGGTTGTCCTTAGCTATAGGTGAGTAGTTTCAAGGAGTAGACACATGTAGGTATATATGGGGCTCAAAAATATGCATATCATACTCTTTAAAAGAAATTTAAATCATAAATTGTTATTTTAAACAATTTAAAACCATTAAAATATTGAGGAATTTTCTAATACTGAAACCTTGGGTGAAGAGGTCTCTTTATAGCTGAAATGTTGTAGATGTCACTACCTAAAGTCAATGGTCAAAGGTGCATCTTTAGACCTTTCTAGTAAGAACACCAAATGAATAAATTAATATCTTACTTTTGAAATATGGACTCCTATGTTAGATATTTTTCAATTATGTCATGGTGATGTCATATAATTTTCCAAGTGAGTAGATGAAGTCCCTGATAGTCTAAGTGACAATGACAAAGTGTGTAATATGCTTGTCTTAGTATACTTGAAGGAGGCATGGTTGGTTTTTAGTTTTGACATGGATAGAGATGTTTATGGATGAGTATGGAGTATTAGGAATGTTTAAGGGGTCTTATAAGATGTTTTATATGCTTTGATTGCTTTTTTGTATGAGTGTAATTCACCCGGTTCATCATTGTTCTCATCTAGACATTTTAGGTCCAATGGTAGAAAATATGAGTAGGTAGTTTGATGATGTCATAATTTTCATGTGTGGATGAGTCAGAGGGAGTTGGTCATATGGTTGTGATAAAATTATTCCCTAGTTTATATGTGTAAATTCTCAAATTATGTGCTAAAACAAAACCAAAGATATGTGTGTGCAAATTTGGGCTCCTATGTATTTTGACAGTGTTTTCCCATACTTAGCCAAATTTGTAATATGACAAGAAGAACCAAGTAATCATATTGATGAATTTATATTTCACTTATGTTGTAGTTTTAGAATGATTTGATCATATGGGTTTGTTTTTTTTAATTCATAGTTTATATGCACTAATTTTTAGATCAAGCGATGAAGCACATCAAAAGATATGCATGTGTAAAGTTGGCCTTCCAAACAAGTTCTTGACATAGTTGGCTCTTTGAGAGAAAAATACAAGTGAGAATTTTAATGTTGATATATCTCACATGTGTGAGTGTTCTTAGAGAATATTTATACATGGTTGGATTATCCTATGTGAGGAAATCATATGGTCCAAATTTTAGAACATGCACTTGAGTGAATGAGAAGATATGGAGATGTAAAGTTGACCTTATAAGCAGATAAACAATGGTCCCCATACATAGTCATTTTTGTATGATTATAAAGATCATGACCAGATGGACATATAATGGTTCATTAGAGTTCATAAATATAGATATATGGTGTGTAGTAAGTCAAATATGTCAAAGTGTTCATTAGTTAATAGAGTTAAAGATCATGACCAAATGAAGATCCAATAATACATAGGCAATCATACAAGATTGATCTAATGGTGTGTGTTGAGTGAGATGGTAAAAAGTGCTTGATGTTTAATAGTAAGAGTGATCATAAGGAATTTAAGGGTGCTAAGTTTAATGGTCATAGGGGTTTTTATAAATTTTAAATGATGAGCACTATAAGGTGAAGACCTAACTGATCCATAGAGATCGACAGTGCATGATGAGCCAATATCGTAAGATTGTATGAGATGAGGTCAACTATTTGAGGTTTAATTTTTGGAATTGGAACACTATGGGTTAAATTTTGGAAAATATTTATGGTGTGATATTGATATAAAGTAGTGAGGATACAAGATGCAAGCATATTGTTTGATGTTTAACTATGACTGTTTGAACACAAATATTAAAATTAAATAAAGGAAAGACCAGTGCCTAGTTTTTGAGCTATAACTTTTGATATATGCAAAATTTGAACATGATATTAAAATAAAAGATGAAGGAGAATAAATTATTCATATAATGAATCTAAATTTAATATATGGAAGTGTATATAGTAAAATTTATAAAGGTAAAAAGTTGAATTTGTGTTTGACTATGTTCTACAAGTAACCCAAGAAGGGTAATTGAGCTCATTCTAATGTTGTTTCAACATCTCATGATGAAATAACTATTTGGGAGTGTTTTTGACTCCATGGGGATGATATTTGTGAATTATGATGTTTTTACCAATTGTATGTAGTATGAACAAAGGTTTATAAGTTGACTATGTGTTCATTTATGGTGACTGTGTACAAAGAAGTGTTTGAGCTAATTATGCTTAAGTAGAAGGGTACTGCGATGGTTTTTTGAATGTAAGGAGGGTATATAGATCATGTGTAATGGGTCCATGAGTTTTAAAGTGTTATTTTATTCTTAGTTTACTTAGATAAGTGTCAATGAGGTGAATGGGTCTTCATAGGACTTGAAAAGTGACTTAGGCCTATTTGAAAGTGTATTGTGCTTAAGTGTGACCCATGTAAGTTGCCTTAAGGGTGAAGGAATGTATTGTGGCCAAAAAGGAAATATTTTGATATTTATAATCATGATATCTCTATAAATGGTGGAACTAAATGTGTTTGTTTCTAGAATTTGGAGAAGACTTATGCAAGGTGTATGTGTGAATTATGGAGTGAAGGACAGGTAGAGTGCCTAGTTGATAAGTTAATGAGTAAAGAAGATTGAGGACTATATATATGACCTATAGGTCATATTTATGATGTCAAAATGGTTCTCATATATTTTTAGGATATGCAAAGAGGTTTGGGTATGAATATGAGGATAATTTGAGTGAAGAAGGAGAAATATTATGGCATGCCTATACAAGAGGCCTATATGAGATATAGAGAGAGTTTGTGAAAGGGTTAGATAATCAAAGATCCATCATCAAGTTTTGAAGACATTAGTTCTAAGTTTGAGGTGTTCACTTTAAAGGAGGGTCTAAAGGACTTGATCTTCCTTAGGGGTAGTTGCTCTTTATGAAATAGGTGTTTCACTAAAGGCCTTTGGTTAGGAGGATTTGATCAAAGTTTTATGGTCTAAAGGAGTTGACCAGTATCTTGTTTATAATTTATTATAAGATAATTATTCCATGTGTTTCAAGCTTGAGAGTGGGTTTTATCCCCTATGAGGGTTTCCCATAGGAACTATGTGTTTGATCTTGTGTATGCATTGAATGAATGTGATCTCTTGTTATTATTGCTTGATCAAGTTGATATATGTTGATTATATAATAGTTTGAAAGGATTGTAATTGAAATATCTAGGCTCACTAATTCATGCCCCCTTAATGATTTTGCCTCTAATAATTAGTATCATAGCAAGTCCTTTGGTAAAGGCTTGACAACTTGAAGGTGATCCATGGTACAATATGGGTAGTCATCAAGGAGGTTTCTATACTAAGCAAACACTGATGTTTAATGCATCTAATTATGATTTTTGGAGTGAAAGGATGAGGAAATACATTATGTACCTAGGGTTTTATGTATGGAAATATATTATGGATGGTTATTTTTCTCTTACTACTCCTCCATCTAGTGCTATATATAAGATGTTGTTTGAGAATAATTCTAAGGCAATGAATGACATCACTTGTGGTCTTTTAAAGATTGAATACACCAAGTTATTCATTGTAAATATTCTAAAGAGATATGGGACAAAATATAGATCATTTAAGAAGGAGATTAAATGGTTAATCTTATTAAGTCTTATATTCATAGAAGGTAATTTGAAAGTCTCAATATGAATGAAAAATATTCTATGGCATCCTTTCAGTAGTGAGTTGATGAGATTGTGAACATTATCAAATGTCTTGGAGAGAACCTTGAAAAGGATAATATGGTTCAAAAGGTATTAAGGTATCTTTTCCTCAAGTTTGATCCAAAATTATTTGTTATAGAAGAAAATCATGATCTTAATCAGTTGAAGATGGATCAATTGCATGGCACTCTTATTGCCTATGAGATGAGGAAGAATGGTGATATACCACCTAAGAAGGATGCACCATTTAAGATAGAGATGAAGCCAAATAAGTTCAAAGGTAATAAAACCATAGAGGATGAAATTTATGATATAAATGAGGATAAACTAATTAATTTTATTTCAAGGAAATTGAAAATAGGTTCAGGAAAGTATAAAGTTAAACTACCCCTCAAATTCTTCAATTGTGGTGAGATAGGACATTTTGATAATAAGTTCCCTCATAAGTGTAAGAAGGATGATGATGAAGAACATGATTAAGGTCATGATGATGGAAAGAGATCATTCAAGTCTGATAAAAGCAAAAAGAGATTCAAAAGTTTTGACAATAAGAAAAAGTATTTCAAGGATAAGAAGAGTCTCTACATCAAAGAATATTGTAGCTCATCAGATGAGAGTGAAGTTAGTGACTCTAAGTATGATCGTGAAGATGATGGTCCTACTAAATATAGATCCCTATTCATGGTTGAGTAAGGTAGTTTATCACATCAAAAGGAGTCTACTTGGAGTGATTTAGATGATGATGAAAATGAGGTGGATGGTGAGATTGAATTCTTTTGAAGAACTGAAGATTGAGAAAAATATCAATAAGAAGATGATATCTAAATTCAAAGACTATGATTAAAAATTTAGTGTGTATGAGGTAAGAATAAATGAAGACACTAAAGTGAATGAAAAAATGGTCAAGCATCTTAGTTGTCAACTAAAAATTTTGTTTACAAGCCTGAAAGCTAAAGAAGATGATTGTGAAAGGTATGTAATTGAGAATGAGTCATTTAAATCTAAGTTAGAGAAGATATATAGTAAGGTAATGCCATTTATAATATTTAAAAAGAGCTCAAGTGGTCTAGATAATATTTTAAATGATCAAAATTATACAAGTGATAAGAATTATCTTGGATATAAAGAAGAAATAAAGACTACAACTCAAGATAAGATGAAGCCTAATGTGAAAAAGGATAGTCATACTTTGAAGATAAATTATCAGACAAGGAATGATGGTGCTATAATAATAAAGATAAATCAAATCAAACAACCAAATGCCATGAGGTATGCAAATTTAAATGGTTACTATTATAATTGTAATCAGTTTGCACATAGAGCTAGGGAATGTAGAAGACCTGTTAGAAATGAGTTTGCATGGAACTATGATGGGAATAATCAATCAAGATGTGTGAGCAAGTGTAAGTGTTTCGACTATCATGATATGGGATACTTTTTAAAATATTTTCCATTTAAATTAAGGCAAGTTGAGTTCACTTTTAAAAGAATGATTTTCTATAACTATGAACAGAGAGGTCACATTAATAGATTATAAAAGCAAAAGTATATAAGTTTGAATAGGTATAATCAGGCTCCTAAAGTGCAAGGAAGAAGGCAAGTCAACTCATGGAAGCCAAAGGTGGTAATTATGAGCCATGATAAGACTGTAGGTCCAAGTAATCTATCTATTATGGTGGAGAATGATTCAGAAGTTAAAGAGTGTCAAGGTCTCTCATTGTCTACTCATGTTGAGAATGAAGAGACCAAGCTCAAGGAGAAGACCAAGGTACTGGTTGGGATAAGATCTGAGATGTGTATGGATCCAAGTGAACATCTTGCTATTACTAATCAAGTATCATTCAAAGAACATCAAGTGTCAATACCTAGTAATGATGTTCCAAGCTATAAGGTTGATTATTCAAATGAAAATGTATGCCATGATTCCATAGTTTCTCAATGTGTTTCCAAATATATATTAGAAGAGAGGGAGAGTGATATAGAAAAGGAACCAATTTTCATAGTTCAAACTAATAAGTAGAAGAACAAGAGCAAGAATTTTTATAGCTATAAGAGGATTCTAGTGGTTATAGATGTGGGCTACTCCTGGATTCACTTTGTTCTAGGGCTTTGTGGTGTAAAGGATGTCTCTATCTATTCTTCTAAATAGACTCATTTTAATGGTGAAACAAGTATTTCTATGATGTTTTAAAGATGGTCTTAGAAGGCTAGAAATGAGTGTTTTTAGTTGGAGTAGGTGTGTCTAGGTGGGAGATATGCTATGATGATGCTAGAGCTATATATGGTTATTTTAAAGGGTTAGATTGAAGGTTTTCAAGTGGAAAAAAAGGATTTGTGATTTTTAAAAATGATCTTTTTACATAGAAAGGTCTGTTCACCTATTCTAGCATGCTCTAAGTGGTTTTGTGGTCTAAAGGTATATCGAAGTTAAATTGGAGATTTTTGTTTGCTCTAGGGTTTCCTAGTTTGTGCTTAAGAGTATGTAGGTCCTAAAATGAGTTATAGGATGTATGGGTTCCCAAATATGTGGAATATTAAATATTGGTCCAAAAGTGTGTGATGGGTGTTTCCAAGTGTGTAATAAGTTTCATAGGTGAACATTGACTAGAAGGAGGAAGTATGTTACAGAAGTCTATCTAGATGTTGAAAATTGGTGTGATTAAGGGGGCATATGAGATTGATCTAGATATGAAGTTTTAGGTCTTGATGGTGTGTCTACTAAAAGTTGTGGGATCTAAAAGTTTTACGTAGGGCTACAAGGAGAGTAGACATGACTAGTAAGAATAAGAGTGATTTTTTTTAGTTTATCTAAAAGAGAAAGGCATGAGGATTTCAAGGTAAGTTATTAGGTTGTTTTAGTACATATATCCTATTTAGTGAGGGGCATGTAGTTCTATTGGTGGTCCTTGAAGTGGTTTGAGAGAGAAGGCTAGTAAGCCTATATGGCGGTTCTTTATGGTGTATGGAGATATAAAGATGCTCAAGTGAAGCAATGGCTTAGAAGTATTAGGGGGAGTCCCTCTCAGATATTTTTTGGTATGTTCCATCAGATTTTAGTGTTTGATGTGCTCATTTTTCATTGGTTTTAATAATTGGCTACAAAGTATTGGCATGTGGTAAGAGGAAGTTGATATGGTAAAGAAGAGGTAGGTGTTGACACTTGCATTTTAAACCATAAGGAGATGCCTAACTCTCCTCATCCAAGTGGATTAATATAAACATCCCTCTTTTCTATAGGTGACAATGTTGAGAGATAAATCTCTATAAGGGCTAGTTCCCTTGATGCACTCTTTGAAGCACTTCTTTACCTATCAAATTGTGGATGAAAAGGGTTAAGAAAACAACTAATAAAACCAAAAAAGGTGATGAACCAATGTTTAATCTCCTCCTTTTTTATTTGAAATCTACTACTTAAGGACAAATAAAGTCTCTCTCACACAAAACTCACAACTTAGGATGCATTATCACATCATTGTTTCATATGTTAGGTTCAAGAAGGTATTTGATACATAGGATGGTAACAGATGATTCCATGAAGGGAAATAGTAATAAAAAACTTATAAGACAAATATAAGCTTAGAAAATAATATTAACAAAGACCTATAACAATGTCTTTTTCTACACATTTGGTAGACAATCAAGAGTGACATGCTAAAAAAAGGATTTTCTACTAGACAAGACTAACAAGATTGGTCCTAACACTTAATTTCACAACATTTAAGTAGGAAAAAAACTTTTTTATTTATTAAAAAGTCCTTAAAATACAAAATTTTCAAGGGTTTCACCATCAACAAATAGAGGCCGATCAAAAGAGCCAAAAGAGTCCATACTTATAGCTTTTGAGAGAGATACAAAGCAAAAAAAGTCCAAAGGTCACTTGGACATATGTAAACCTAGAGAAATAAGTTTAAAATTCATGGATAAGAGATATTAAATGAGCCATGTAACATCAAGAAGTCTAATTCTCCATACAAGCCATGAAAATTGTGAAAAGTGGCATAAACTTTCTATCTTAGCACAAGAAATTACCTTTATCATTTTCACCTATTTGAACATCCCAACAATAATTATTAATAGTTATAATTATTGTGATCAAAGTTAAGGAATTAATACATCCAATTACATGCATTGGTTTTATCCTTACACTTTTGGAATGAAGCAATTATTATTTACAGTCTTAAAATTCCTTATTTCAGTTACCCCTCACACTTGGCTTAGAAAATTTATTTAGTTTCACATGAAAATACATGGAATGGAGTTAATGACACTTTAAAATCTTATCCATGGCATTATACCTCTCAAAATCACCTTAAAAGGACATCTAATTGAGGTTTCCACACTTTTCATCCTTCTGTTTACTATGCCAGTTTTGAATGGCTGAAAGGATATCTATAGTTAGGATAGTTATAAGTTTTTAATAGAATAAAATGACCATATGGAGTTATAATATGTCATTATCTTCCCTCAAAACTTTATTTCATCTCCTCAAACCTCATAAAACCTATAAAACACAAAAAATGGTGAGAAAAACCCTATTATGCATGTTGTCCATATAGTTCCATACATATCATTTATATGTGTGTTATAATAAGTGATTAATCTATATTATCCAATATTTTTTCTTTCCAAAATATTCCATTAGGGTGGCTCTCTAATATTATTTTCCTCATGATTTCATAACCAGGGTTCGAGTAGGGTTTTAAGTAGTTCTAGGTCATAATCTTTGTTCATACAGCTTAAACATTAAAACTACCTCCAAATTCCATAAAATTCATTCTAAGTGACCCTAATAACTTCCATCAATTCCTCTAGTTCCCATGTAGATCCTTATAAAAGATATGAGTACTTGGAAACAACCATCGAGCTTGTTTTCATCTTATTTTGCATGTTTGGACTATGTCAAGGCTAAAAATTGCTCTCCTATAGGTCTATTTGCACTCAAAAGTATCAAAAATATATATTTACACCTTATAATCATGTTTTAATCAAACATATATCTTTTCAAGAGTTAGACATAGAGGTAGATCTTAAAATGGTTTTAGGTCTCTTGTAGGCTTAGTGGGCTTAGCATACCCTCTGCAAGTTTGGCTCATTTGGGCTGATATAACATGATAAGGATGACATATTAAAAATTTTAACCTTCATTAATAGTTAAAAATCCATAACTTAACCTCTCCAACACTCCATCACTTTTCCTCTCTTTTGCCAATTTGGCCTAGTGGAACCCTGCTAAATTGGACTATATGCATGCACAATCAGGTCACTCTGAGGGTTTTGAGCATGTGTGAATGTTAATAATAATACTTACACATTCCATAAACATCACCCAATGTTAATTTAAGATCCCAAGGCCTCATCTTAGGTCATTCACTCATTTTTTAATCTTTTACTTGGTAGACCAAAGTTCTAATTTTCATGAGTGGCTAATCTTTGAGACAAAAAAGAGATATATCCCTTATCCCCATGGAAAAATGAGAGTTTTTTGAGTTTTATAAGGTATAAATTAGGATATTTACCAATGTGAAAGGTCATAATCCCTCATTTAGGTACCTAACCAACTCAAAATGCCTAAAAAGGGGCTAAAAAAACCATGGTTTCTTGCATTTTTATCCCAATCCCCTTATGGGTAACATTTCCAAACCAATTTCATGTTTATAATCTGACTAGACATGTTAAAAACCTTTAATTCATGATCATTTAGTTTTAGGAACCATAAAAACACCTTATTTATTAGCTTTCCAATACTTACCTAGTGAACCAAAGGATTTCCAAGCTTCCTTGTATAGATTGTTGTCAATTTTCCAAATGAGAAAGATGTTTGAGAATATTGGGATGGTATTATGAATCATATAAAATAAATTTATTTATGATTAATATTATTTAAGTCATTCACACCTTCCTTACACTCCTAGAGGGTTCATGATCCTTTTATCCCTCCATTTTCCTAAACTATGCCTTGACTATAACAATCCTACCTATAGGTGTTAATGGATGATCTTCTCTCTCCATGAATTCATGTGGAATGGATTTTATCATGAATAAAATTAAATCTGGGAGTCTACCAATGTGTGTGAGTTACCTCACCAAAACAAAACTCTCCTTGTAGACTTCTTTACTAGGCATTAGGCCTAATTGTAAGTTTATTGAGTTTGGTCTTTGAAGGACTACCTGTAGGTTATTTTATGTACATTAGGCATTATGAATGGAATTTTAGGATATATTTTAAGTAAAAAACATATTTTTTACTCTTTTAATTCTTCCACATACATTTCAATATTTAAACAACCCTTCCTTTATCCAAGACTATGTTTACTGCCTGTAGGTGTACTACGACACTCTTGTGGGGTTCTAGTATTGGTCATCACCTTGCTTCTTAAAAATTATTTGAGGTGAGAAGGTAAATTTTAATAAATTATGGTTTTATATCATGTATATTCACACATCTTCCTTCTTTATGATACTCCAAGTCAATAATGTTTATGACTTTCTCATGCCATTGTTTGATTTAAGGTGCTCTCCCCACTACCCTTCCTGTAGGTGAATACAAGGGTTATTTTCACTTGTTTATGATGTGATAAGATATTCAAGACACCCTTTAGAGCCAATAATTCATACTTAATTTTCATGTCACCTATGTTTTCCATTAGAGTTTAAATAGGGTCTATCCTACTTGACTAAAGAATCATGTTTTTACCTTATTGTAGGTTATCATTCCATGCCTAAATGAGGCCTGTATGTAGTATAAGAATGTGTAATGTGTTTTATCAGTGATTCAAGATGAATTATGACCTTTTTTTAATCCTTTAAAAACATATAAAATCACTATCCATTAGGCTATGATTTAAAGTGCCCTTTCAAGGTGACAAAAGAATTGTTTCTTCTCACAGGCTTGTAAAGATCAATAAGGTTTCTCAGTGTGTTTTAAGACACTTTTGAGACCTCAAAAAATCACCTTCCCCATATCCTTTCTTCCCCAAAAATTTTAGGGTCCTTTCTTGTACTAGGGGATATACATATAGTAATTTTTAAGACTTGAAACCTTTTACAAGTGTACCTTGGGAGGCCTACCAAAACCTCTTGGGTATTTAGTTTGGCAATTTTAGGACAAAAGGCTTGAGTTTATCCACTCATCATTAGAAGTGTTATATACCCTTACCTTGATAAATAACAAACCAAAGAGATTAGTCATGCTTCAAAAAACATGTTATGACCCTAAAAATATATCAAATGCTTATCTAAACACCATGAATGATCTTTTGACCTTCCTGTAAGAACACTTGTAGGTGGTTACATGGTGCACCATAATGAGCTATAGTGTGAACAATATGGAATATTTATGGATTTAAAACCTATATAATTCCATTAGGTATGTCAATGTATATTTGGAAATACTAGGCAATTAGAATGCCTATTCACCTCTTCATATGTCAGCATGACGTCATTAGGAACACGTAGATGGCCTTTTGAATTGTGTGTAGGTAGAGAAGGTTGATTTGAGTAAAAGTATGTTTGATAAAAGCCTCTTAACATCCCAAATGTATTTTTAACTCCTCAAATGAATGGTATCCCTCAAAAACACTTTGAAAACAACCTATAACACCCTGTTCAACATGGAAAAACATCTACCTATACATGGAAATTAGTAAGCAAGGGTATTTCATGACTGAGATGGCTTAGAATATAAACACATGGTAAATTTTATACCATATTTAACATGAAAAATAAAATTAACTAAACCTATATAGTATTAAAAGAGCCAAAAAACCTCCACTACCACTTCATACATAAAGAGGACAAGCTTATGTATGAAATTTAACTGAAACTAGACATGAAGTTGGCACCTAAAGAGAATCAAGCTTGAAAGCTACTCATAGAATTCCATGGTGAGATAAAAACATGAGAGGGGGTATTTATATGGCTTAATAACTTGTGAAACATCATTTCACCAATGTATGAGACCCCTACAGAAGAAATACTTAGCATACAAGAAACACTTCAGTTGAAATTGCTCATAGTAACACCTCTTGCATCATAGACCAAAATTGCTCATAAAAACATTATGAATCATTAAACCATGAATGGATACAATATTATAAGGAATTATACATCTTTTCAAGCCAACATAACTAATTGGTTCATATGGATTTGGTAGAAAGTAAGCAAAACCTATAGGGTGTAGAAAATAACTATCAAATCTACACAATCAACTTATTAGTGATGGTTAATAAAGAAAAGTTAATAATTTATCAAGTTATTTATATAAAAAATAAGGTATTGGAGTGTAAAACAACCTCCAAAAGTCAATTTTTTTGAAACTACCTATGCTTCTTGTATTGAGCAAAAACCTGAGGGTCACTCTAGTTTGCCAAGAAGAGAAAAAAATGTAGAATATTTTTGATGTCAAAATGATTATTCCAAATAAAATAATAATGGATGTGAGTTTTATAAATATGAGGAGACTCCCCATAACCTTCCACATGTGGCACACTTTACAAAAAATCATAAAAGTGCCATTTCCCCTTTAGCTGATGTAATTGACATGATAAACATCTATAATAAATTCTTGGATGTTTCAAATGAAATTTATACACCTAGGCACCTTGGGAAACATTCCAAATTCATTAATGACTCTTAAAATGACATAAAATGATCCCTAATGGAAAAATTGGATAATGTGACTAATACTAAAGATAATGTGACCTAAAATGACATCATATAACAAGTGACACTTCCTATTTCAATAATTAGGACCCCTTCAAATATTTAAACATCAAAATTTTGTCTAGGGGTGCTCAAATTTGATGAAGAAGTCAAAATTGGTCAATAAAATGGTGACTTATAGGGGTAGTATGCCTGCTATACCAAGGGCCAGTAGCTTTATCATACCAAAGGATAATGGAGTCAATGGATTCTTCAATATGACTATCAAGGAAATGCCTAAAATAAACACAAAGAAAACACATCACACCAACAAAAGTAAGACAAGGCAAGACACAAACAAGGCAAAACATAAGACAATCTCACACATGTGCATAATCACTTAGGGAACATAAAGAAGGTAAGAAATTATGTACAAGGAGAGAGGAGAACTTTAGTAGAAATATTTGAGGTATATCCCATTGACTGGGATATGAAGCCCCTTTTCAACAAACCTTGAGAGTTAGAAAGCATTGTGTTGCTTGCATTATGTGATCATATATGAGCCACTCTAAAAATAATCAAAACTTGTGTGTCTTCTATGTTTAGCCCTATCTTCATCCCACCTTAGGACAATGTATCCCTCCTTGAAACTTCTTGGCATGGATTTCTTGTCAAGTATCTCTTGTTTGTTCTTAGTGAGTTCTCATAGTTTGCATAGCTTGATCCTTTGTTTGCTCAAGTTCCATCAACTCACATAATATAACTTCCATGCTCTCATTCTCTATCAATTATAGTTTATAAGTGAGATCCAAAGCTAGTAAGTCAAGTGAAATAGGTAGTCTAGCCTCTCTCCCATAAACAAGTGTGTATGGTGAGTTTCTAATTGCTCTCTTTGGGGTAATCCTATCAGCCCAAAGGGCTGTCTTTAACTTGGAATGCCAAGTCCTTTGGTTCTCCTTAATTTTACTCTTTATGATCTTGATTAGATTCTTGTTTTTGGACTTAGCTAGTCCATTCCCTTGGGGATAATAGTTAGAGGAGGTGCTAAGATAGATGCCATAATTCAAAGCCCATTCACTTGTTTTCATTCCAAGAAAAGCCAATACATTATATAAAATTATTGTTGAAGGATATCCAAACCTTGTTACTATACCTTCATATAAGTCTAGGACTGAGCTTACATTTTCCTCATTGAGAGATATGGCCTCCACCCATCTTATAAAGTAATATATAGTAGTCAACACCCACTTATGACCACCAATATAAGGTGGATTGATTATGCCTATGAAATTCAAACCCCATTGCATAAAAGGTGCATCAAATTGCATTATATTAAGAGGTAGGGAAAAAAATCTTTTTTTTATATAAAAAAGAGCACATTTTGGGCACTTCCTTACCCAAACATAGGTGTCTTTGAACAAGCTAGGCCAAAAGTAACCAACCCTCATTATCTTAGTAGTTGTGGTTCTTAGAGAAAAGTGACCACCAACTAGTCCATCATGAAACTCAAGAATTTATTTCTCAATCTAATCTAATTCAACACAGCTCAATAACATTCCTAAAAAGTCCTTTCTAAACAACACTCCATCAACAAGAACATAAGGAATGGATTACAATCTAAAATACCTCCTTCTAGCTCTATTAAGGCCTTGTGGACACTCATTGGTTTGAAAGAAATGGATCATATCTTGTGTCCAAATTCTCATAAATTAAGGAGAAAATATCATAGGGTCATCATGAAGTACCAAAATAACCTCTTTTTTCTCTTTAAAATTAAAGCAAGATGTTCACATAATCCTTTCCCTTCACTAGCTTGGTTATCTTGATTTCCACATCATACTCCATCACTTTTGTGATCCAACAAACCCTATTTTCATTCAAATATATTCTCAAAAGGAATTCCTTGACACTAGTATGAGGTAAAAAATTATGAATCTTGTTGTTATACAACATATGCCTATACTTATTTAGACTCCTTATAACTGAAAGTACCCGCTTTTCAACATAGGTGTATCTTACCTCATAACCTTCCAAACCTTGAATAAAGAAGGTAATAGGATGCTCCAAATTTTCATCATTTACTTGAATGAACATGGAAAAAATTACCTCTTCATTCCCAAAGGTATACAATTTAAAATAATTAGAGAAATTAGGACTTGCAAGAGTAGGAGATTAGGCAATAGCTTATTCTATCTCTTCAAAGCTTTCCTTCCTTCTTCTATTCCAAGTGAACATTTCATCTTTTATTAACATGGAGGTTATGGGACTTAAAATATTAGAAAAATTAGGGATGAATATACTTATGAAATTTATTTTTATAAATAAACTTTGTAAACCTTTCTTGTGTTTAGGCAAGGACAATGCCAACATGGCACTCATCCTTTCAGGATTAATGGATAAACCTATTTTAGAGAAAATGTGTCTTAAGAGATTGAATTAATGGAAAAAAAAGACATATTTATTTGGGTTAAGAGAGATTATAAACTCTCTACACCTCTTAAAATTTTTCCTTAGGTGGTTCAAGTGATCCTTTGCATCCTTAGAGAAAATTGTTACATCATCAAGATATACCAACACAATGTCATTGATTAGTCCTTGAAAAGCCATATCCATTGCACATTGAAAAGTAGCTCCAAAATTAGACAATCCAAAAGGAATATTACTATATGCATATGTAACCCATTTATTAGTGAAGGCTATCTTATATTGGTCACTCTCCTTCACTAAAATATGATTGTATCCATAATACCCATCAAAGAGAGAAAAAATCTCACTATCTACCATAACTTGTAGAATTCATTCCTTGGAAGGAAGGGGATAATGATCTCTCAAGTAGACTCTATTCAAGTCCCTAAAATAAACACACAACCTAATCTCCCCATTCTTCTTTCTAACAAGGACTAAGTTGGCCAACCAAGATGAATGCTTGATAAGAAAGATGATTCTAGACTCAATCAACTTAGTGAGCTCTTTATTCATGAAGGGTTCAATTTAAGGATTGATTGGCATTTATTTTTTCTTAATTGGTTTGGAAATTTCATCTATCTCTATTGTTTGTTGATATAGGCTTGGGTCGAAACCCTTCAAATCACTATACCCCCATGCAAAGACATCAGAAAACTCCTTGCATAACTTAATGAAAGCATGTTTCTCTTGACTAGTACATACTTTTTCAAGTGAAAGTAACTTATCCTTAAATATTTCTAATTTTTCATAGTTCTCTTATTTGGTAGACATAGTTACCTTCTCTTTCTTTAGCTGGTCATTGTCATTGAATATACTCTCAAGAGTATCTGGGCCTTTAGGAAGTTTGTTGGATTTCAATTGGACAATTTTCCCTCCATATTGTTGTTGTAATTTGGACTAATTATTAGAAGAAAATTCAGCCTTTTCTTGTAAGAAAAGATATATTTTCTGGTCACTATGAAACACTTTCCAATTAGTGACATTATCTGGTATGAAAGGCCTTACAATTGCCTTGAGATGTGGCTGGTTCCTATCCTCTTTTATCCCTTTTGGAACATCAAATTGAGATCCAATTACGACCAACCTATAAAAATTCTTGTTGTCCTCTCTTGAAATAGATGTGATGTTGAAATCTTGGAAGCCTACAAAAATATCCCACACTTTATGATTATAGGACTTAAGCAAAGAGTTCTTGGTCAAATTCTATCCTCGCACTTGATTCACAACTAACTCACTATCACCAAACACTTGTGATTTCTTGAAACCTCTTTTCCTTTCCCATTTAAGGCCATGAATGAAGGCCTCATATTATACCACATTAAAATTACATGAGAATTGAAATTTAAAAGTTGAATAATACCTTTCTTTAGAAGGTGAAACCAACTTTGCTCTACAACCTACCCCAATCTTGCTTCTTGACCCATCAAAGAAAACATTTCATAAACCATTCACATTCTCACTTGGCTTCACTAAGTTTGGTATGAAATATTCCTCCTCATGTATATAATACACACAAAGACTATATTACTCTATGAAATTGTAAGGATCATGCTCATCTCCATATTCATCTAAGTACAAATAAAAAACTCCTTGAAGGGAAAATGTTGGAGATTGGTTAATGTGGAGTTCCTCTTCATCAATGATGGCATAATTGACATTTTCCACTTTAGGTTTGTAAGGATCCAAGTGAATATGATGAATATGTTTTGATTTAATCTTCACCTTAGTACCATACTTTGTCTTAAACACCATGTAGGACTAATTGGCTACTAAGTATCCACCTATATTAGCTATAAACTCTCTTGACAATAAAAGGGTAAAGTATGGAGGTAAATCTATCACAACCACATCATGAGGAATAGAAAAGGTAGGACAAGCATGAAGGATAAAATTGAAATCTTTAACTACCCCCAAAGTCTTGGCTACTGATCCATCTAATTGTAAGACTCCCTTAGTCATTGGCTCATATTTGAGGCCTAGTTTATCTACTATACACTTGGGCATAACTAAAGTAATAACTCCACTATCTATGATGCAATTATGAACCAAGAAATCACTAATTATTAGAGATAGGTATAAAGGAGGAATTTTTTCATTCTTTTTCACTTGACCATCTATAGGTTGAGTTCCATTAACTAGGACAACATTTTCATTCTTAAACTATCTAACTTGTTTACCCAATCCTTGTAATTCTTTTTCAAGAATATATTTCTACCATAACAATATCAACTAATACCATAATTAGATGTTCATGTGTAGCTTCTTCATCTGATCTAAAAAAATAATGGAAGAATTGTTCACCTTTTGGGGTTCCTTAGGAGATTTAAATCCTTGTGGTGTAGCTTGAGAGGAGGGTGAATAGGAGCTATCTTCACATTTTGAAAATTTTGACTTTCTTGCACTCTAGAATCTGAATTTAACACACTTACCATTGGAGATGAAGTGGGGACCAAAACAGGTCCTTGAGTTTATCCTTGTTGCTCTTCAACAACCCTTTTATTAGACATAATGTTAGAGGCAACACTAGTATTCATATTACTTGGATTCCCTAAGTGATTAATAGCACAAAAATCCCCCTCAAAATGATTTATGAGGGTATAATCAGATTGTGGTTGACAATTCTCCACCCCACTTTGCATTGGTCCTTCAAAACTTGAAACTTAGAAAGATTTGTTGGCTTGTATTGCTATGGTTTGGTTGTTCATTTCATTTGCATAAACAACTTGTTCTTGATTTTTCTTAAAGGATGAATAGAGTTAATGTTCTTGAACCAAGTTATTTTGATCAGGAACAAGATCTTTAGAGGATGAGGGAGAATTAGGATTGTAACTTTGATAAGGCCTAGCTTGGGTGATTTGACCTTGTCCTTGCATATTGTTTTATAAAGGAGGTCTATTGGTTTACCCAAACTAATTATATGGTTGATATGGCCTATAACCTTGGGATTGTTGAATTTTGAGGGAAACTAACTCATTAGTGACACTTTGTGATGAAATTTTGACTTCATGTATATCATTTGAAGGGACAATGGTAGATTTCTCATGACTAGGCAAAGTAGCCAAGATGGGTAATGCAACTTGACTAGGAGGCTACAAATCAAGGAATAATGGCATTGAAGGTTTAGGAACAATCTTACCTACTTAAACAAGACAATTCTTAGCATTGATAGCTATCTCATAGGTAAGAGGAAGTGTATTCCCACCCATAGATTGGATCATCATGGCTACATCACTATTCAATGCTTTTAGATAGTATAAGAATGCATAGTTTAGAGTAGGCCTCACGAGAGCTGGGATCCTATCCCATGTTTTTAAAATCTAGTGCTGAAATATTTAATAAAATCTTGTGGTGATTTCTTGATAGTGGTCAATTTCTTATCTAGAGATAGATGATCACTCTTCTCTCCAAACCTCTTAGTCAATAGATCTTCTAGTTCATCCCATGAACCAATAGAATTTTTAGGTAGAGTCCCATACCAATCCAAGGATTTTAATTTGAAAGACAATTCTAAAAACCTAATAGCCACATTTTCTTGAATGATATTATGGATATTTCAAAACTTTACTATGTTTCTTATTTGTTTAATGTTAGTAATAGGACCCTCTCCACTAAACTATGGAACACTCTTAAGGGATGCTCCTGAAATTTGGTCATATTGGGCAAGATTCAAAGGAAATGATCTAGTAAATGCTACAAAATGTTGATTTATAGAAATCTTGGAATGTGAACTTTGTGTATTATGGATTAAACTAAACAAGAACTTAGAATTCCTAAACACCAACTCTCTTGAATAAGGGTGGGTTTTCACAAACCTAAACCTTCTAGCAGAATATAAGGGTAATTACATAAACTCAAAAGGTAAACCTTTAGTAATAGACCTAGTGGTCACCTTTGGTATGGAAATTAGGAATTTATCAATAACTAAAGATTTTAAAACTTTAGTGGAGTCTCTAGGTATTGAATGTAGATGCTCTTGTAACTATAACTATGCTAAAACCAACACCAATCTTGGATAATCTTCTAAGACTTAGAGTCCCATCGGGCATGACAAAAATTATTGACACTTGGATTTTCACCCCTGAGGAGATGCCTAACTCTCCTCATCCAAGTGGCATAATATAAACATCCCTCTTTGGTGTGGGTGACAATGTTGAGAGATGAATCTTTAGAAGGGCTCTTGATGCACTCTTTGAAGCACTTCTTTACCTATCAACTTGTGGATGAAAAGGGTTAATAAAACAAATAATAATAACAAAAATTGATTCACCAATGTTTAGTATCATCCTATTTTATTGAAAATATACTACTTAAATACAAACAAAGTCTCTCTCACACAAAACTCACAACTTAGGATGCATTGTCACATCAATGTTTCATATGTTAGATTCAAGAAAGTATTTGATTCTTAGGAGGGTAATAGATGATTACATGAAGGGATAAAGTCATAAAAAACTTATAAGAAACATATAAAATTAGAAAATAATACTAATAAATACCTATAATAATACCCTTTTTGCATATTTGGTAGACAATCAAGAGTGACATGCTAGAAAAGAAGATCTACTAGACAAGACTCACAAGATTGGTCCTAACACTCAATTGCATAAAATTTAAGTATAAAAAACACTTTTTTATTTATTCAAGATTCATTAAAGTACAAAATTGGCCATGGTTTCACCATCAACGAATGGAGGTTTCTCAAAAGAGCCAAAAGAGTCCATTCTTATAGATTTTAAGAGAGATACAAAGCAAAAGAAGTCCAAAGGTCACTTAAACACGTGTAAACATAGATAAAGAAGTTATAAATTCATGTAAAATAGATATTAAATTATATATGAAACATCAATAACTTCAATTTTCCATATAATCCTTAAAAATTATGAAAAGTGGTATAAACTTTCTCTCTTGGCACAAAAATTTGCCTTTATAATTTGCACCTATTTGAATATCCCACCACTAATTATGGATAGGTAAGATTAAGGGGATAATATAAAAGGAATTTTTAAATTAAATTACATGCATTTTTTTCATCCTTACACTTTTGAAAACTCTTGAAATGAAGCAATCATTGTCTGCAGTCTTAAAATTCATTTTTTTAGTCACCCCTCACACTTGGCCTCAAAAAAGTCTTAAATTTCCAATTAAAATACATGGGAGGGAGTTAATGACACTTTTAAATATTATCCATGGCCTTATAACTCTCAAAATAACCTTAAAAGGACATCTAATTGAGGTTTCCACACTTTTCATCCTTGTGTTCACTATGCCAATTTTGACTGGCTGAAAGGATAGCTCTAGTTAGGAAACTTATAGGTTTTTTAATAGAATAAAATGACCATAGTGAGTTATAATAGGTCATTATATTCCATATAAAATTTATTTAATCTCTTAAAACCTCATATAACTTAAAAAAATAGAATATGGTGAGAAAAACACTATTTTTCATGTTGTCCATATAGTTCTATACATATAATTTTTATGTGTGATATATTAAGTGAGTCATATCCATGATAAAATAGTTTTAATTTAAAAAATATTCCATTATGGTGGCTCTTAAATCTCATTTTCCTCATCGGGTCATAACCAGGGTTTAAGTAGGGTTTTAGGTAGTTCTAGGTCTTAAGCTTTATTCATACAACCTGAACATTGAACCTACCTCCAAATTCCAAAAAATTTATGTGAAGGGACCCTAATAACTTCCATAAATTACTTTTTTTCCCATGAATAGACATATAAAATATATGAGTACTTGGAAACACCCATTGAGCTTGTTTTCCTCTCATTTTGCATGTTTAGACTGTGTCAAGGCTATAAATTACTCTCTTTTAGGTCTCTTTGCACTCCAAAAGATAAAAAATATCTATTTAAACTTTATAATCATGTTTCAATAAACCATATATCTTTCAAAGATTTAGACATGGAGGTAGACCTCAAAATGCTTCTAGGTCTCTTGAAGGCTTAGTGGGCTTAGCATACCCTCTACAAATTTGTCTCATTTGGGATAATCTAACATGATTATGATGGAATATTAAACATTTTAACACTTAATTAATACTTAAAAATCCATAACATAACCTTTCAAACATTCCTTTCATCACTTTTCCTCTCTTTTGCCAACTTGGCCTAGTGGAACCCTGCCAAATTAGACTATATGCATGCACAATCAGGTCACTCTGAGGGGTTGAAGCATGTGTGAGTGATATTAATAATAATTAAACCTTAAATACACATCAAAAAATGTTTATTTAAGATACCAAGACCTCATCTTAGGTCATTCACTCATTTTTTTAATCTTTTGCTTAGTAGACCAAAGTTTTGATTTTCATGAGTGGTTGATCTCTGAGACAAAATAGAGAGATATAAAATTAATACGCATGGAAAAATGAGAGTTTTAGGATTTTTATAAGGTAAAAATGAGGTTTTTTACCAAATTAAAATGTCATACTCCCTCATTTAGGTACCTAACCAACTTAAAATGCCTAAAAAGGGGCTAAAAACCATGTTTTCTTGCATTTTTGTCCAAATCCTCTTGTGGGTAACCTTTGAAAACCAATTTAATATTTATAAGATACATATAAATGTTACAAAAATTTAATTAATGATTATGGAGCTTTATAAACCATCAAAAACACCTTATCCATTAGCTTTCCAATACTTGCCTAGTAAACCAAAGGGTTTCCAAGCTTCCTTGTACGAACTGTTGTCAATTTTCCAAATGAGAAATATGTTTGGGAATATTGGGAGGGTATTAGGAATAATATGAAGTGAATTTGGTTATATTTAATATTATTTAATTGACTCACACCTTCATTACACTCCTAGAGGTTTCATGATCTTTTTAGCCATCTATTTTCCTAAACTCTACCTTGACTGTAACAGTCCTACTTGTAGGTGTTAATGGATAACCTTCTCTCTCCATAAGTACGTGTGGAATAGAGTTTATAATTCTTAAAATTAAATTGGGTAGTATATAAATGTGTGTTAGTCATCTCACAAAAAAAACTCTCCAGTTTAGATTTTTTTACTAGGCACTAGGCCTAATTGTAAGTTGACTGAGTTTGGCCTTTGGAGGACTGCCTGTAGGTTAATTTATGTGTATTAGGTATTGGGAATGGAATTTTAGGATATATTTTAAGTCCCAAACATCATTTTTAATATTTTAATTCATTAAATTCTTCCACATACACACTTCAATCTTTAAACAACCCTTCCTTTATCCAAGACTATATTTACTACCTGTAGGTGGACTAAGACACTCTTGTGGGGTTCTAGTGTAGGTCATCACCCTAATTATTGAGACTTATTTGAGGTGATAATGTCCCTTTTAATTAATTCTTGTTTCATATCATGTATCTTCACAAATCCTCCTTCTCTATGAGCCTCCAAGTCATTAATGTGTATAACTTTCTCATGACATTGTTTGATTTAACCTGCTTTGCCCACTTCTCTTCCTGTAGGTGAATACAAGGGTTAATTTCACTTGTTTATGATGTGAGAAGATATTCAAGACAAAATTTGGAGATAAAAATTTATAATTCATTTAGAGGTCACCTATGTGCTCCATTATATTTCAAATAGTGTCTATCCTACTTGACTGAGGATCCATGTTTCTACCTTGTTATAGGTTATCATTCCATGCCTAAAGGAGGCTTGTAGATAGTCTGAGCATGTAAAATGTCTTTTCTCAGCTCTTCAAGATGACTTCTAACATTTTTTTATCCTTTAAAAGCATCTAAAATCAGTATCCATTAGGCCATTCTTGTAAGTGCCCATTCAAGGTGACAAAAGAATTATTTCTTCATATAGGCCTATAAACATCATCTCTAAGGTTTATCAGTGTATTCTAAGACACTTTTGAGACCTCATAAAATCACCTTCACCTTATCCTTTCTTCCCTGAAATTGGTAGGTTTATTTATTTTACTATGGGATATACATCTACTAAGTTTTAGGACTTGAAACCTTCTACAAGTGTACCTTAGGAGGCTTACCAAAACCTTTTGGAACTCTATTTTGGCAATTTTGGGATAAAAGCCCTAAGTTTATCCACTCATCATTAGAGGTGTTCTATACCCTTAAATTTCCAACTAAAAAACCAAAGAGATTAGTCATGCTTCATAAAACATGTTATGACCCCATGAATGGTTTATTGACCTTCTTGTAAGACCACCCATTGGTGGTTACATGGTGTACCATAGTGAGCTATAGTGTGAACAAGATGGAACCTTTATGGATGTGAAACCTATATAATTACTTTATGAATGTAAATGTATATTTGTAAATGATAGGCAATTTGAGTTCCTGTTCACCTCTTCATACATCAACATGATGTCATTAGGAGCCTGTAGATGGCCTTTTGGACTATGTGTAGGTAGAGAAGGTTGATTTGAATAAGAGTATGTTTGATAAAAGCCTCCTAACATCCCATATATATTTTTCACTCCTAAAATGATGGTATCCCTAAAAAAAACTTTGGTAAAAACCCCAAACACCCTATTCAACATGGAAAAACATCTACCTATACATGGAAATTAACAGCCAAGGGTATTTCATGACTGAGATGGCTTGGAACATGAACACATGGTAAAGTTTATACCCTAGTTAGCATGAAAAATAAAATTCACTCAAAATATAGAGTATTTAAAGAGCTAAAACACCTCCACCACCACTTCATACATAGGGAGAACAAGTTTATGTATAAAATTCAACTAAAACTAGACATGAAGTTGGCAAATAAAGAGAAACAAACTTGCAAGCTACTCATAGAATGCCTAGGTGATATAAAAACATGAAATGGGGTAGTGAGATGGCTTAATAACTTGTGAAAAATAATTTTATTAATGTATGATACCCTTATAGAATAAATACTTAGTAGACAAGAAATAATTCAGCTGAAACTACTCATAGTGAGACCTCTTGCATCATAGGAAAAAAATGCTCATCTAAAAATTATGAATCATGAAACCATGAATGGAGAAAATATAATAATGAAGTATACATATTATAGATACAACATCACCAATTGGTTCATGTTTGGAATAAATCTATAAAAACCTATAGAGTGCACCAAACAACTATCTAATCTACACAGTCAACTTGTTAGCGATGGTTCATAAATCATAGTCGATAATTTATCAAGTTATTTATATTAAAATTAAGGTATTGGAGTTTAAAATAACCTCCCAAAATTATTTTTTAAAAAATTTTTCATACTTCCCATACTGAGTAAAAACCTAAGGGTCACTCCAATTTGCCAAGAAGAGCAAAATGTGCAAAATGGTTTTAACATCAAAATGACTATTCCAAATCAAATTAAGTGTGGAGGTGAGTGTTATAAATATTATGAGACTAAACATAACCTTCCACATGTGTCACACTTCTAAAAAATCCATACAAGTGCCATTTTCCTATTTTTTAGCTAATTTTTACATTTTCAATTAGGGAGCCTGCAAGGATCTGATGTAACTAGCATGTTAGACATATAAAATGACTTCATGGACGTTTTACACAAAATTTAGACACATAAGAACCTTTGGAAATGTTTGAAATACATTAATGACTCTTATAATGACATAAAATGACCACCAATGGATAAATTGGCTAATGTGACTAAGACTAAAGCTAATGTGACCTCAAATGACATAATATAAAAATTGACACTTCATATGACAATAATTAAGACCCCTTAAAATGTTTAAACATCAAATTTTTTTGTAGGGGTACCCAAATTTGACCAAGAAGTCAAATTTAGTCAATAATAGGCTTAAGGTAAAGGGGATTTTGTATCATCTTTCTAAGATGGTTCTCTCCTATTGGTAGTCTTTTTAGGTCCTTCAGATCAGTTGGTGCCCACTTTGTCACTATGTCAAAGGGGGAGAAAGTTCCTATTGTGAGAGTGATTGAAGAGAAGAGAAGGTGAGCTGAATGATGTTTATTGACATCAATAAGAAAGGGAAATATTGTTAGAGAGTTGTTAATGATATCATGGTGATGTCATAGAAGTGTCCAAGTGAGTGGATGAGGTGCCTTGATAGTCTAAGTGACAATGAAAAATGTGAAATATGCTTATCCTAGTATGCTTGAAGGATGCTTGGTTGATCTTCAATTTTGACATTGCTAGAGATGTTTAGGGATGATTATGGAGTATTGATCATGTGTAAGGGGTCATATAAGAGGTTTTATATGTTTTGATTGCTTGTGTTCATGAGTGACATTTACCTGGTTCATCATTGTTCTCATTTAGATATTTTGGGTCTAATATCAAAAAATCTAAGTAGGTAGTTTGATGACATCATAATTTCCACATGTGAATGAGTCAAGAAGATTCAGTCATATGGTTGTGATCACATTAATGCCTAGTTTCTATGCAAAAAGTATCAAGTTAGGTGATGGAGTGCAACTAAAGATATGCATATACAAAGTTGGGATCGTAGGCATTTTAATAGTGTTTTCCCATAGTGAAATTTACAATATGGTAAGAAGAGCCTAGTAAGCATAGTGATGAAGTTATATTTGACATGTGTGGTAGTTTTAAAATGATTTGATTATATGGGTTTGTTCAATTTTGTGTCTAGTTTATATGTGCTAATTTTTAGATCAAGGAATGAAGTGCATCAAAATATATGCATGTGTAAAGTTGGCCTTCTAGATAAGTTCTTGACATAGTTGGCTCTTTGAGAGAAAAATAAGAGTGAGCATTTTAATGCCATTATATCTCACACATGTGAGGGTTACCCAAGTAGATTAAACTATGGTTGGATTATCATATGTGAGGATATCATATGGTACAAATTTTAGAACATGCTCTTGAGAAAATAAAAATATATGGAGGTATAAAGTTGACCTTATAAGCAGATAAACAATGGTCCCCATACTTAGTCATTTTTTCATGATATTAAAGATAAAGACTAGATGGAGATCTAGTGGTTTGTGATATTTCATACATCTAGATATATAGCATGTATTACGTAAAATAGGTCAAAGTGTTCATTGGTTAACAAAGTTAAAGATCATGACCAAATGAAGATCCAATGGTGCATAGGTGATCACACAAGATTGATCTAACAGTGTTTATTGAGCAAGATGGTAAGAAATAACTGATGCTTAATCGTAAAAGTGTTCATAAGTCACATGAGGGTGTCAAGTGTCATGACCATAGGTTTTCTGAGCAAGGTTGAATGGTGAGAACTATAAGGTAAAGACTTGACTGATATGTAGAGATCGATGGTGCATGATGAGTCAATATTGTAAGATTACACGAGATGAGGTAAACTATTCAAGGTATAAAATTTGGCATTGGTGCACTATGAGTTAAATTTAGGAAAATATCAATGGTGTGATATTGATCCAAATTAATAAGGACACAATATGTGAGCATAGTGTTTGATATTTAACTATGACCTTTTGAATTCAAATATTTAAATTTAACAAAGGAAAGACTAGTGCTTGGTTTTTGAGCTATAAATTTTGATTTATGTATAATTTTACCATGATATAAAAAAAAAAGTTAAATAGGACTCCATGAAACATATAACAAACTTTAATTTAATATCTATAAGTGAGTAAAGTAAAATTTATGAAGGTCTAAACTTGACTATGTGTTTGACTATATTTTGCAAGTAACCTCAGAAGGGTAATTGAGATCATTCTAATGTCTCATGATGACTTAGATATTTTAGAGTGTTTTATAATATATAAATATGATATTTATTCATTATTAATTTTTTAAAAATCATATATAGTATGAACAAAGGTTTATAAGTTGACTATGTGTTCATTCATGGTGACTATGTGTACAAAGAAGTGTTTGAGATAATTGTGCTTAAATAGAAGGGTAATGTGATGCTTTTTGGAACTTAAGGAGGACCTATAGATCATATTGAATGGGAACATGAGTTATAAAGTGTTAATATATTCTTAGTTTTATTAGATAAGTGTTAAAGAGTTGAATGGGTCTTCATAGGACCAAAAAAGTGACTTAGGCCTATTTGAAAGTTTTTTGTGATTAAGTATGACCCATGTAAGATGCCTTAAGGGTAACATCATGTATTATGGACAATGAGGAAATATTATGATCTTGAAAGTCATGATATCTCTATAAATTTTGAAACCAAATGTGTTAGTTTCTAGACTTTTGAGAAGACTTGTGCAAGGTGTATGTGAAAGTTGTGGAGTGAAGGAGAGGTAGAGTGCCTAGTTGATAAGTTAATGAGTAAAGTACATTGAGGATTATGTGTATAACTTGTAGGTCATATTTTTAATGTCTAAATAGTGATATTTTAGATTGAATATATGCAAAGAGGTTTGAGTGTGTATATGAGGATAGTGTTGCCACTTAGATTTGTACCCTTTAAGGAGATGTCTCATCTCTCCTCATCTAAGTGGCAAAATTGAAACACCTCTAAGCTTTTGGGTAGCCTAAGGATGAGGTGAATATATAGATATGGATAGTTCCTTTGATATAAAACTTTGGATCAATACTAAAAATAAAATTTGGGGGTAAAAAGGGAGAGAGATAACTAAAAGCAAACTATCCTAAGGGAGGTTATACACCAAATAGATTTATGACTTCCGACCAGCTACATGTTACACATGAAACCAAGAGACTAACCAAACATAAACTTCTACAATATGCATCTTATCACATAAATATTACATTATGATGTTATTGACTAATGTTTGGGCTAGGAAGATTAGAAAAGAGGCCTTGAATGTCACTAGTGAATAGACTAACTCACATAACCTTGACATTTCCTAGAACACTTCATATGCCCTACAAGAAGAAGCTTTCCAACTACAAATAAAATGAAATAATGAGACAACATGCTAAGGAATATATAGTCTTCACTAATCAACATCCATCATATAATAAAAACACACTATGAACAATTATGAAGAGGTGAAATCAGTAGTATTATTGATCAAATGGTATTCAAATGAGTATAACTTCACCATACTCAGGTGGAACATGAGTTATAATGGCCAAAATAGCTAGTTATTATAGAAATTGAGAGAGAGAGGAGAAGAGATAAGTCTAAGGGTCATAAGGACAATTTTAAAGTTAATAAAAAGAGTTAATTATGCATTAGAATAGGATGTGGGATGAACCATGTAAGGTTATAAGGAACAAGTGGCTCTCCAAGTCATGAAACTCTTGTAAAGTAGCATGAAAGTTCTTATTCTAGCTTAGAAAACTACCTTCATGGTTTGGACCTATTTAAACATCCCAAAAAATAATTATTGGTAGGTATGATGATTGTTATTAAGGGTAAGGATTTTATACATTCCTCTACATGCATTGGTTGTAGGCCTGGTCATCTAGAATCATTTGGGAATGAGCCATCATCATCTATAGTCCAAAAAACTCTTCCTTTATGCACCCTACACACTTGGCCTCAAATTTGGATTTATTTTCCCATGAAAATCCATGTGAGGTATTGGATGACACTTTTAAATACTATCTATGGCATTATAATGCTTAGGCACACCTTAAAAAGCCATCCACTTGAAGTTTTCACACTTCTCCCTAGTTCGGTCACTATGGTAGTTTCAATTAGCTAAGATCAAGCATCTAGTTAAGGCATTTAATATTTATTATAAGGTATTACATTTAAATTTTTAGTTATCTTAAGTCTTAAGCTTTCCTCCCATGTGATTGGCATCTCTTGAAACCTCCTACAACCTATATAAAACATAAAATAGTCAAAAGTACCCTATTTTATACACTATCCATACAATTTTGTATAGCTATTAAGGGTGGAGAGGAGATTTAAAGAGTATTATATATCCACAAATAATAATTAATGGGAAAAATATTCCATTAGAGTAGCTTACCATCCTCATCTTCCCAATTGAGTCCTTATAAGGGATTAGCAAGGGTTTTAGATAGTTTGACCTCTTAAGCATCACTTATAAATATGGGATGTTTAACTTGAAAAAAAATTTCACAAGAAGGTTTTTTATGACCTATACTAACTGCTATAAACTCCTTTGGTATCCATGCAAAGTCTCATGAAAGATGTGAACAATCAAACTTCTCCTATCAAGCTTGTTTCTCCTTTTCTTGTAGGCCTAGTGTTGTCTCTAAGCCAAAAATGGATTCTTCAGCATTAATTTTTCATATAAATAGTTTAAAAATGTATAAAATTATCCCAAAATCATTTCAAAATGGATTAGAATTCTATGCCATGGTTTCAAGTGAAAATGACCTTCCATTTGACCTTTAGGCCTAAACCTTACTTGACATACTTGACTACAACACTAAAGGTTTAGAGTATTATATCTAGTTTATACCCTATTTTCTAGGTTATCCATGTTTTTATGGATATTTTACAACCTTAAAAACCTTAATTGATTACTCAACCAGTCCTTAACTCATCTCTTTACCTTTCCTTCCTAGTACTGTAGTGTTTTGCTCATAAAGGGACTACCCTCTATCTAAGACAAAATAGAGGGAAGTCCCATATTTAATCAAACAATTTTGATTAATTTAGGAGGATATTAATGTACCAAATGTTCTATATACAAATTTTTATCTCTTGATCATATGATTTGACCTCCCAAACTCTCAAAAAGCCAAGACAAACTTGCTAGGAAGGACTGTGTGCAAGAATTTCACCTTAGACTATGTATTTCATGTTTAGAGACCCCTTTTATATTTTATTTATATTTAAAAGGTTAATAAATAATTTAATGGGCCTTTTATAGGTGTTTTAATCTTGAAAATAACTCCAACTTCCTTACATACCTCTTTCCATACATGAACTCTCAAGACTGTATTTATAATTCCTAGCCGTGTCTCTATTTTCCTCACTCAAATGGTGACCCCTACATAATATTGAATTATATACAATTTTATTAGGATTTTTTAGTATTTAATAGGGTAAATTCACATATATTGTGACCCATTTTCTTATTTTCATCCAACATAAGCTTCATAACATCACTTTTGAGCCCATTATTGCATACAATTGAAACTGATTATGTTGAGGTGGGACAGGGGTCTACCTATGGATGAAACCTTATGATTTAGAATTATATATATGATATAGTACTTATATACCTTTTATCTCATTTTTAACTTAAAAAAATGCATTTTTAGACTTGCCAATGTTTGATCCACCTATTTTTTCTCACAATTGCATCACAGTCAAATTGTAGATGATTATTTTGATCAAAAGGAGCCTACAAGTGATGGTTTCACATTATAAATTATGTCATGATACTTTGGATGTCCTCTTATGTCCTTTTAATTCATTTTAAATTATCCCAATTTTATGCCTTTATACTCAAATCCACTTCAAAGGGTGATATGGGTTTTGACCCCTAGATGTAGGTGCATAGTTGAAGAAATAGACACCTGTAGGTGTACATGTGGGCAAAAAATATATCCTATGAACCTATTTGATGACATATTATTTAAAAATTTATCTTTTAAATCATTTTAAATGTTAAAATATGGTGACAAAGCCTAGTTTTCATTTATAGGTGAAAAAGGGTCTCTTTTGGATTCAGACCTATAGACATCAATGCCTGAGTTCAGTGTTTTTATGGGAAATTTTATGCCTCTCAATCACCATCCTTCACTAAACCTCTATCCTTAAATTTTTTAAAGGTACTTATCCTATATAAGGACTACAAGTTATATTAATCAAGATGCATAAAAGGTATTTAAAACCCTATTATAATATATCATCAAAACACTAAGGATCTCTATTTTGTTCCTTTGGGGAAAATATTTGTAAAGAGTCATCTTATGTGTTTGAAGGTAGTATCCACTATAATTTACTCATATAACCCTAAAAATAAGTCTTCCAAGGTCTATTAAACACACTAAGATGTCAAGAAGGTTCTACCACCATGTTTCAACATTTGAAATAGATATATAGCTCTTTGTTAGGTTGCTTATAGGTGACCATTCAGTATATACAAGTAGCAAAGGAGAAAGTGGATAGCTTGCTTGATTTTAACCTTTCATGGGTTGTGAACTAATATCAACACCTAAAATTCACACGTCACACCTAAAAGAGATTTAAACCACTACAAAATCTCCCATCATAGCATGGCATCATCCTCCTAGACTCTTGTAGGTGAATATTTGAATTGTAGCAGGTAGATTATGTGCTTAGGTAGTGAAGATGAGTCTCATTTTTAAGGATCATGTACCTTATTCAAATGTTGAAATGAACTCCATTAAACTTATGAGTATTTAATACAAAATAAAATAGCCTCATTTCAACATGATTTTCCTTTTCAAGCACCTAGCTAACATGTATGACAATCATATAATAAATTGATTGTATGGTGTTCTATGACTGCATTCTCATGGAGATTACTTGGATATAGAGTTTTAATGGTAAATAGGACCAAGAAAACATAATAAAAATGACTATGAACCTATCAAACTCCACCATCAAAGGATGAAACTCTTGAAAATGGGGAAAACATGCTTGTTGCATAGAAAAGTGTTCCCTCTTGCAACTTAAGATGATTAACATATCAAAACACCTTGAACTGCTAAACCAAACATGGAGAGCATTAGAGGAGGAAGAAAAAATAATCTAAAATCAAACCTAGTAATTAGTCTATACATACTTGTCCAAGATGGATCAAAATTTATAGGGTGCACATATTGACAAGAAAAAAAAACATAGTCATCTTGTAAAGGATTTAGTACATATATCTTTTTTAGTGAGTGTCATGTAGTTCTGTTTATGGTCCTTAAGGTGGTCTGAGAGAGAAGGCTAGTAAGCCTATATTGTGGTTCTTCATTGTGTATGGATATATGAATATTCTCAATTGATATAATGGCTTATAAAAATTAGGGGGAGTCCCTCTCAAATGTTTGTTGGTATGTTCCATCAGATTTTAGTGTTTTGTGTGCTCGTTCTTCATTGGTTGCAATACTTGGTTGGAGAGAGTGGTGGCATGTGACAAGAGGAAGTTGACAAGGAAAATAAGAGTTAGTATCAAGGTAATGGGGAGTTTTTATCATATTTCTAAGATGGTACTCTCATATTGGTAGTCGTTTTAGGTCCTCATGATTAGTTGGTGCCCACTTTGTCATTGTGTCAAAGGGGGAGAAAGTTCCTATTATGAGAGTGCTTGAAGAGAAGAGAAGGTGAGCTAAATGATGTTTGTTGACATTAATAACAAAGGGAAATATTGTTGGATAGTTTTTAATGATGTGATGGTGATGTCATATAAGTGTTAAAGTGAGTGGATCAAGTGCCTTAATAGTCTAAGTGACAATGAAAAAGTGTTGAATATGCTTGTCCTAGTTTACTTGAAGGAGGCTTGGTTGATCTTTAATTTTAACATGGATATATATGTTTAGGGATGATTATGGAGTATTTATAATGTTAAATTGGTCATATAAAATGTTTTATATGCTTTTATTTCTTGTGTGCATGAGTGGAATTCACTTGGTTTATCATAATTTTCATCTAGACATTTTGGGTCCAACGATAGAAAATCTGAGTAAGCTGTTTGATGAAATCATAATTGCAATATGTAGATGAGTCAAAGGGATTTGGTCATATGGTTGTGATAAAATTAATCCATAGTTTCTATGTGAAAATTATAAATTCAAGTGATGAAGTAAAACCAAAGATATGTGTGTGCAAAGTTGAGATCCCAGGCATTTTGATAGTGTTTTCCCATACTTAGCAAAATTTTCAATATGGCAAGAAGAGCCGAGTAAGAATATTAATGAAGTTATATTTTATATGTGAGGTATTTTTATAATGACTTGATTATATGGGTTTTTTAAAATTTTGTGCCTAGTTTATATGTGCTAATTTTTAGATCAGGCGATGAAGCACATCAAAAGATATGCATGTGCAAAGTTGGCCTTCTAGATAAGTTTTTTACATAATTGGCTCTGTGAGATAAATATTCAAGTGATAATTTTAATGTAATTATATCTCACATGTTTGAGGGTTAAATAATAATATTGACACATGGTTTAATTCTCCTATGTCAGGAGATCATATGATATAAATTTCAAAACATGCATTTGAGCAAAGCAAAAGATATGGAGGTGCAAAGTTTACCTTACAGGCAAATAAGCAATGGACCCATAGTCATTTTTGCATGATATTAAAGATCAAGAATAGATGGAGATCCAATGGTTTGTGAGAGTTCATAAATACATACATATATATATATACACATATATATACATATATATATATGTATATATACATACATACATACATATATATATATATATATACACACACACACACACACACACACACACACACATATATATATATATATATATATATATATATATATATAGTGTGCAGTAAGTGAAAGAGGTAAAAGTGTTTGTTGGTTAACAAATTTAAAGATCATGACCAAATGAAGATCCAATTGTGCGTAGGTGATCATACAAGATTGATATAATAGTGAGTGTTGAGAAAGATGGTAAGAAGTAATTGATGTTTAATAATAAGAGTGTTTAGAAGGAACATGAGGGTTCCAAGTGTCATGATCATAGGGGTTTTGAGAAAGATCAAATGGTGAGCACTATAAGGTAAAGACATGACTGATCCGTAGAGATCGATGGTGCATAATGAGTTAATATTGCAAGATTAAATGAGATGAGGTCAATTTTTCAAGGTTTAAAATTTGGCATTGTTTCACTATGAGTTATGTTTAGGAAAATATCAATGGTGAAAGATTTAATCAAAGTAGTGAGGACACAAGATGTGAGCATAGTGTTTGATGTTTAAATGTGACTGTTTGAATTCAAATATTTGAATTTAACAAAGGAAAGACTAGTGCTTGGTTCTTGAGCTATACATTTTGATCTATGTATAATTTAACCATATTATAAAAATAAAAGATGAAGAGGAATCCATGGAACATCTAATGAACCTTATTTAAAGATCTAGAAGTATGTAAAGTAAAAGTTATGAAGGTCCAACGTTGACTATGTTCTACAAGTAACTCAAGAAGGGTAATTGAGATCATTTTAATGTTATTTTGATGTCTCATGATGACTTAACTATTTGAGATTTTTTTAGACTCTATGAGGACTATCTTTATGAACTTTTAAGGTTTGAACAATCATAAGTAGTATGAACAAAGGTTTAGAAGTTGATTGTGTGTTCATTCATGGTGATTATGTGTACATAAAAGTGTTTGAGATAATTGCACTTAAATAGAAGGGTAATATGATGGTTGTTGGAAATTAAGGAGGACATATAGATGATGTGGAATGGGTCCATGAGTTGTAAAGTGTTCATGTATTCTTATTTTTCTTGAATAAGTGTCAAAGAGGTGAATGGGTCTTCATAAGACCTAAAAAGTGACTTAAGCCTATTGAAAGTGTGTTGTGCTTATGTGTGACCCATGCAAGATGCCTTAAGGGTGAAGTAATGTATTATGGCCAATGATGAAATATTTTGATCTTGATAATAATGATATATTTATAAATGGTGAAACTAAATGTGCTAGTTTTCAGAATTTTGAGAAGACTTGTGCAAGGTGTATGTGAGAGTTGTGGATTGAAGGAGAGGTAGAGTGCCTAGTTGATAAGTTAATGAGTAAAGTAGATTAAGGACTATGTGTATGTATTGTATGTCATATTTATAATGTATAAATATTGATCTTATAGTTTGAGGATATGTGAATAGGTTTAAGTGTGGATATGAGGATAGTTTGAGTGAAGAAGGAGAGAGATTGTGGCATGCCTATGTGAGAGGCCTGTATGGGATAGAGAGAGTTTGTGTAGGGGTTAGATAATCAGAGATCCATGATTAGGTGTTTAAGACATTAGTTCTAAGGTGGAGGTGTTCACTTAAAAAGAGGGTCTAAATGACTTGATCTTCCTTAGGGGTAATTGTTCCTTGTGAAATAAGTGTTTCACTAAAGGCCTTTGGTCAGGAGTATTTGATCAAGGTTTTTTGGTCTAAAGAGTTGACTAGTCTCTTGTTTGTAATTTATTATAGGTCAAGTATTCCATGTGTTTCAAGCTTAAGAGTGGGTTTTATTCCCCATAAGGTTTTCCCATAAAAACTATGTGCTATGTGTTTGATCTAGTGTATGCATTGAATGAGTGAGCTCTCTTGTTATTGTTGCTTGATAAAGTTGATATATGATTATTATGTAATAGTTTGAAAGGATTGGAATTAAATTTGAAATATTAAGGCTCATTAATTCAACCCCCTCTTTGTGATTACACCTATAACATATTATGGTAGGGTTATAGGATGAGTGCATATGGATTGATCAAAACCCTTGTTAACCTTGTCATATGGTCTCAAAAAAATGGCTAGGACCTCTATTTTTGTGTTTTGGGGAAATGCTCCCTGAACACAGTCATTTCATCTTCAAAATCAATCTTCAAATTTTCCTACCAACCCTATGCCTTAAACATGTCTATCATAATATCATCAAATTCCACAAATCTTAGTAAGTCTTAAAAGCATTTCAAATCCTTTATAATAAAAATTTATAAACATTTACAACAAGAACATGTAAAAAACCTTTTGTACTCTCCATTTATTCTTTATAAATGTGATTAGATATCAAAACCTCATGACTATAGCTGAGAGCAAAAAGAAAGTTGACTATGAGCTTAATGTGATTGAGTGTTTGATCAAGGTCTGATGTTGTAAAGTCAAAATGGAGGAAAGGTGACTATTATGGCATGTAAACATGGATAACATCATATTACAATAATTTTAAATCCTTTCAAAAAATAAGCATTGTGTAAGTGACGAAACCTGACTGAGATCCCATATGGTGACACCCTTTTACAATATAATATGTTTGACCTATAAAATCCTTTCTAAACCTACATTAAAGCATGGAAAACATGAGGTGAATATTTCCATGTATTTTGGAGTCAATTACATCAGATGGATTGTACAAAATCATCCAAACAAGAATAAAACCTATAGGGTATGGGAAATAGTGAGCAGGAAAACATAGTCAATTTGTTAGAGATATTCACAAATCATAGTTGACCAATAATTGAAATATTATTATTAAATTAATCTATATGAGTGTACTATCACCCCCTAAATTAATTTTGTTTGAAACTTCTCTAATTGGCCGTACCAAGCATAAACCTACTAACTAGTTTTATGTATCTAGAAGGGCGATGAAGGAGCAAAATTGTTTTTGACCATTTTTAGTACTTAAAAATCATGTCAAGCATTGATATGATTCCAAATAATTTTAAGAGTCACCCCATAAGGTTTTCACATGTGTCACACTCCCCTATAGGCTGTATAAGTGTAAAACTTTTTTTTTTAGTTTTTTCTTGATGATCAGTTAGAGAACCTATACATTTTAGATGTAATAACATTACTAAAAGGTATTATAACATCTTATATGTTATGAAGAAAACTAGGACACTTAGACACCTTGAAAACTATACCACTTTCATATATGATCCCTATATGAATCAATTTGACATAAAACTTAATTAAACCATGACCAAGGCACAAATAACATAAAATTACATATAATAAATAAAAAACACCCTATGACACTATATTATACCCCTATATAAGTTTTTTACTATAGAAGGGTTGACCCATTTTGACTTGTGGTCAAAATGGTCAACATTCTTGATGATTTCCTAAGGGTGGTATGCCTGCTATGCCAAGATTAGTTTCCTAATCCTACCCATTTAGACATGGAGTCACATGCACATAGGTTTTAAACATAAATTACCTTTGAAAACATACCAAACAATATTAAAAAATAAGAATAAGACACAAGACAAGAAACACACATGTGCTTTATGAGCACTTATGGAACACAAACATACAAACCAAACTAACTAACTCAAACACTAACTAACCTAAAATGGGAAATTTCTCCTAGATCAAAGGGGAAGTTTGAAACCTATTTTGTTTCATGACAAGGAGGATTGGATAAGTCATGTATCCTTTTGACGCTTGACATTGATGCCTTCATCTCCTTCATGGTGTTTTATAACTTCATTGGCATGATGTTCAATGAGAACCAAGTAGATCCAAACATATTAGATATGAAAATGAACTCTTACTACATCCAAATAATTTTAAATTTCTCATATGGATCCTTAACTATGATCTCCAATGGTGGTTCAACAAGACATACCTTCTTGATCTCCATGGTGCTCTCAATCAGACTAGGTTTCTTTTCAATTGCAATTTCTTCAAGCTCATTAAGGAACTCTACATGGTCTACCAAATATTATTCATTATCCTCCATGGAAGAATATTTTTTCACCTTTTCATGTATTTTACCTTCAACTTTGAAAATATCTTCAAGATCTTGAAAGAGTTCCATTTATTTTTGCCAATCATTCTTACTCTCCTTGTTATCTAGCACCACTACCTCTTCATTATTTTCTTCTTGATGTATGAGGTCATCTATCTGATGTTATTCATGTTCTAATACATTTGAGGGTGATTCAAAACTAGATATAGGTATTGAGTCATCTCCAAAAACTATGCCTTCTACCTTGGTTTCATGAGACTTGTTTAGGACTACAACTTCTTAAGGAGTGACTTGACCTTCATCCTTGATAGTACACTCCTCTTCATGCTTGAGATGGTCATCCAAAACTTCATGATTAGACATGGAGTATTTTTCAAATACCTCTTCCTTTAATTCTTGGCCACATTCCTTATGTAAAGCTATAGAAGACTCTTCAATATGTTTCTCTTCATTCAAGAAAGTATGATTTCCCTTTTGTTCACCAAGGTGAGTCCCTATGGTTATCTCTTACTTATGGTCACTCATGACATCTTATTGATCAGACATAGCTTGGGTTTTATCCTATTTTTTTCGCTTATATCAATATGGGCTCTTCCTCAAGAAAGGGTGATATGGAATATTTATGGATATACTCATGTGAAGGATATGGAATATGAGGTGTAGTGGAAGGTTTATGAATTGGAAATGAAATGTAAGGGGGAGTAGAGGGATTGTTAATGGATTGAGTAAATAGGACTACACTAGTAAGCACATGAAAAATTTATTTTTTGGGCTGACTAGAAGGAATAACACCTACATAAGTAGGAGTTGCACCTTGCCAATAACTTTCTTGATACTCTTCAACACCAACATGTTCATTTTTAGGTTCATTGTCTTCCCACATATTTAGCATATATATATTGAGCATTGAAGGCACTTCTTTTCCAAGTCTATTTTTTATTTGATCTCCCATTGAGTTACTTCTAGCTCTTCAAAGATTTCCAAAATTTTCATGCAGCTTTAGGCTATACCTCTTAACCAATCCATGAGATGATTAGGGAGCACATCATACTCGTCATCCCAAGTTCTCATACCATCTTCATTTACTATAAATTTAGTATGGATGTCAATAATGACTTGATATAAGATGGAAAAAATGAAGGAGGAGGAGAGTAATGATGGGGCTCAAGACCAACTTTAGTTAGTTGTATTTAAACCTATAAGAATTCAATTCTTGCTTCTTGATATCTTGACTTAGATTTTATGGAGCAATCTGATTCATGATAAGATTCATAAGAATCATCTTAGAGTTGATAGGGATCATAGTATGAATGGTAGGGATCATATTGAGACTAATAGGGAGGCATTTTTTGATAGGTTTCTTGGTAGCCTTACTCATATGTCTATCCAACAACATTGCATCCATATGGAGAGGGAAATAGAGGACTATAGGGATTCCATGGATTATAGGATTGATAGCTATTTTTATAGGACCATTGAGGAGTGAAATGTGGTTCATATCAAGGCTGATAAGGATGTTCATGATAGTGGTATTCACCATAGCTATTCATATCAAACTCATATTTTAAATGAGATACAAAAATTGATCAAAATATTCAATGAGATATACTTGGGCTACTTAAAACCAAAAGTTTTCATTTAGAGTCACCATTGGTGCTAACTTACTTGCTTCTAAAATTGATTAGATAAAAGACACACCAATAATATTTTCACTCTCTTAGACCTTAGTCCCATTAGGCATGCCAAAATTGTTATCACCAAATCTTGTACCCTAGAAGAGGGTGTTCAAGCCTCTTCTAGATTTAGGAAACATGGGAATACTTATAGGTATGTGGGTGTACCTATAGTGGAAGTGAGCCTTTAATTTTAAGGGCTATCTCCCTGAATGTATCTTGAAGTTATTATCACCTAAAATAGTTGAATACTTGTGGCAAAAATGGATATAAGTTGCATGAAATGACACTACTCTAAATGGGTGATACACCAAGATGATTTCATATGACCATTATACATCTTGCACTAAGAAACAAGGCATACATGCTAGCTTACAAGTCCTAAGAGATTCTAACATGAGTGATTCAATATGGAGGTGAGATGCATGAAGGCTATCTAAAGTAAGTGAACCATAGGCTAGTTTCCAATAACAAGGCGCATTGAACACTTGAAAACACTTCATATGAATTTATAGAATAAAACCTCTTGCATAAACATGAAAGGATAAGGAGAAGAAAGGATAAGAGATTATCACTTTGCATTACCATATATCACTTTACACACTTAGAAAATTATTCATGATAAGAGATTATCACTTTGCATTACCATATATCACTTTACACACTTAGAAAATTATTCATGAACTCAAAACCAAACTTTAATTAATGTTCAAAGGCAAAATATAATGTCATTCCATCATGGCTTTGCCATACATGGATTGGAATAAGATTTCAAAGGCCAAAATGGTAGATACTTATAGAAATTGAGAGAGAAGTGGGGAAAAAGAAGTCCAAAGGTCACTAAAACATTTTTCATATTGAGAGGAGGAGTTACCTATGTAATAAAATGTATTAGGAGATAGACCATACAAGGTTTTATAGGAAAAATGGCCCTTCAAGTCATGAGACTCATGAAATGTGGCGTAAAACTTCTCATTCTATATAATAAAACTATCTTCATCATTTATCCCTTTTATAACGTCCCAAAACTAACTAGGGATAGATCTAATGATTATACTAAGAGGGAGGGGTTGTAGACATGCTCTACCATGCATTGGTTTCATCCCTGATCATCTAGATTTTTTTGAAAGTGAGCCATCACTACCTACATTCAAAGAAACTCCTATTTCACTCAACCCATACACTTGGCCTCAAAATTGTCTTTAGTTTTCCATGAAAATCCATACAAAGAGGTGATAACACTTGGAAATACCCCCCATATCCTTAGAATCCTTAATTATAACATAAAAGGCCTTCCACATTTCATTTTCACTCTCCCACTATTTTTTTCACTTTGGTAGTTTTGACTAGCTGAAGTGAAAGCACTTGTATAAACACTTATGAGATTTTTATATACATTAAATGGTCATAGTGAGTTATTCTAAGTCCAAATATTTATCTTGAAGTTGGTTCATCTCCTACAACCTCCTATATCCTACAAAACATCAAAAATAGTAAATAAAATATTATTTCCCTCCTATCCATAAAAGTAGGGAACACATCAAGTGGATGGGGAGGGTATTTGGAGATTCCCTTAAAAGGTTAAATAATTTTCATTCCCATTACATATCATCTATATAACTCTCCATCTTTGTTTTCCCAATCAAGTCCTTATCAAAGGTTTTGTAGGGTTTTATGTTCATTTTGATCTTAAGCTTTTTTCATAGAGATACAATGTTAGATTTGAAAAAAAATTCGATAATATAAATGATCAGGGCCACTTCCAACCTCCCCTAACTCCTTATAATTCCATGCACACTTTTTAAGAAGATGTGAACATCCAAAGTTACCCTCTCGAGCTCGATTCCTCATTTTTCACAGGCCTGAGTTATCTTTGAGCCAAAAATGGCTTTATTATGAATTATAAAAATAGATAAAACACATCCCATATTACTATATGAACATGATCCATATTTCTATAATTTTATCTTAATGCTAAAAATGACATTAACTCCATGTTTGGGCTTTAGGCCTAAACCCTGCTCAACAGACCTGTCTAGATTCTTGAACGTTTAAACCATATTTTTGAGATCATTGCCTTTGTACATGGTTTATCATTTTGGTTTATATTTCATTAAAATTTAAAAACCTCCTTACAAGGTCCAATCATCCCTTAGCTCATCCCCTAATCTCTATTCTCCAAGACTGCATGATTTGCACTCTAGGGAAGTGCCCTGTATCTAATACAAAATAGAGGGTACTTCCCCTATTTCCTTAGGAAAAATGAATTTTGGAGGATTTTATCAAAGTAAAATAGATGATATATACCAATTTATAACCCTTGGTCACATGATTATTCCCTTTAACTCTTTTAACACCCAAAATAGATTGTGATGAAGAGGACTATGTGCAAGGTTTTACCATATGCCTGTAGATTACTTGATGTGAGTCCTTTATCTAAATGATTTTCATATGGTAAGAGTCTATTAAAAATTATCTGATCATGATGGAGGTATTATCAATCTATTAATCATTGTAAACTCCCATGTACCCCTTCATACACCTTGATTGATCAAGACTGTATGCATTTCCTAACTATGTTTCCTATTTTGGAGGGGCACTTGTAGGTGCATATTACATGGTATTTCTTGAATACAATGTTTAAATACATCCTTATAGTACCTAAAGGTAATAAAATATTTTTTGGGACCTATTTTTATCATTTTCATGATATATTAACACTCAAACATCACTCCTCAACCCACGATTACCTACAGTCAACTAAAGTTTACTATATTGGAACAAGTAGGAGCCTATTTGTGAGAACTCATTTGGAACATATCAAAAATCACCTTGGGATCTTATGAGTAATTTAGGATCATCCTATATAAACTAATGTTGGTGTTTTCAAGCTTAATTCCTCATCATGGATTATGTAAGAGGTTGTCCTTTGCTGTAGGTGAGTAGTTTCAAGGAACAAACACCTGTAAGTATATATGGGGCTCAAATTTTTGCATATCATCCTCTTTAAATGACATTTAAATCATAAATATTATTTTAAACCATATATAACCATTAAAAAATAGAGGCATGGTCCATTAATATAACCTTGGGTGAAGAGGTCTCTTTATAGATCAAATCTTGTAGATGTCACTACCTAAATTTAGTTGTCAAAGGTGCATCTTTGGGCCTTTCTAGTAAGAACACCAAATGACTAAATTATTATCTTCCTTTTAAAATATGGAATCCTATGGTCGGGTTATAGGATGAGTGCATATGTATTGGTTATAACCCTTATTAAGTTTGTCATATGATCTCAACAAAATGGCTAGGACCTCTATTTTTGTGTTTTAGGGAAATGTTCCTTAAACACAGTCATTTCATCTTTGAAATCAATATTCAAGTTTTCCTAAAAACCCTATGCCTTAAGCATGATTTTAATACTATCATCCAATTACACAAACCTCATTAAGTCTTACAAGCATGTTAAACCTTTCTAATCAACATTTCAAACTCATTACTAGTGCCACCTCTATACCCAATTATGTGTTACTACAGACAGAGAATGAATAGATATATATGCTTGTGATCAAATCTAGACCCTAAAAAGTTCTCCAAATTTACTCTTCATGATTTGAAGGGTTTAAAATAGTTATCAGGGATCCTACATCAATACTTGAATCTTATATAGGTGTTGATGAAAATTGTAGGCCAGGTAGTGAGCATAAAGAAGCATGAAACATGAGTGTAATGCATGTATATTCAACAAGATCTTATTCTACAAATGTCCTAAAATGGAAATTATGGCATTATCACTAAAACAAGATCATTTTCCTTGGTTTTCAACATGACCTTCTCTCCATGGCACCTGTAGACAAACATTTATGGTTGACTAACTGTACATGTCACATATGAATACCACCATAGACCTTTTAAGCTATTTTAAAGATTCAATCTGACTGGTCATGCAACAAAAACATATTAAACACATTTTTTACTCTCCATTTCTTCTCTATAAAAATTATTAGAGCTAAAAACCTCATGACTATAGCTGAGATGAAGCAAAAAGTTGACTGTGAGCTTAGTGTGACTGAGTATTTGATCAAGGTTTGATGTTGTAAGGTTAAATATGGAGGGAAGGTGACTATTATGGCATGGAAACATGGATAACATCATATTATAATAATTTGAAATTGTTTTAGAGAAATAAACATTCTACAAGTGATGAAACTTGACTGAGATCTCACATGGTGACACCCTTTTGCAATATGAGCTATTTGACCTATTAAATCCTTTCCAAAGGTGTAACCAAGAATGGAAAACATGATGTGAATATTTACATGTATTATGGAGTTAGTTACATCAAATTTATTATATATAATCATCCAAACAAGAGAAAAACCTATAGGATATGGGAAATAGTGAGCAAAAAAACACATTCAACTTGTTAGAGATGATTCATAAAGTATAACTAACCAATCCTTAAAATATTATTATGAAATTTAATCTCTCTGTGTGTAATATCACTACCCAAAGGAATTTTGTCTTCAACTTCTCCAATTGGTTGTACTAAGCATAAACCTACTGATTAGTTATATATGTCTAGAAGGGCAATGAAGGAGTAGAAAAATTTTAGCACTTTCAAATCATGTAAAGAATTGATATGAGTCTAAGGAAGTTTAAAAGTCACCCCATAAGGTTTTCACATGTGTCACAATCCCCTATAAGCTGTACAAGTGCCAAAATATTTCTTTTTTAGTTGTTTTCTAGATGATTAGTTAGAGAACCTACAAGGTTTAGATGGACTAACATTCTTGATAGGGAATCTGACATATTTTATGTTGAAAAAAAAAACTAGGACACTTGGACACATTAAGAACCATGCCACTTTCATGTATGACCCCTATATGACTCAATTTGACATAAAGCTTAATTAAACCATGACTAAGGCATAAATAGCATAAAATTACATATAATGAACAACAAAACACCCTATGACACTATATTAGACCCCTATATAAGTTTTTGATTATAAGGGGGTTAACCCATTTTGACTTGTGGTAAAAATGGTAAAGAAAAACGTCATGATGTTCTTGGCCAACCCACTCATGTCCAAAACCAATCTATATCAAGCCTTCAACAAACCTTGTTGAGCTATCAAAAATACATGGTGAACATTGACACCTTGAGACGGTATAGCCAAGAATTCCCTAGGCATGTGATTGAGAGCATGAGAATTTCATTATAGTAGGCCAAGATATAGTGGGAGTTTTTCATGAAATAAGGTCATTTAGGGGTCAATAGTGACATGTTAAATATAGAGCATCTAATTTCAAATATTGAGGAGAGTTTGGTAGTGTATGAGGAGTAGTAGGTTCACCATCATCAACATTATGTCCCCTCCTCCATCCCATGTCAGTATTATGTTGAGTTTCCCATCACCCCTCAAAAATTCCAATCAAATGAGTGTTAAATACCTTAAATTTACTCACAATCCTTATCAACTTTTCCATAATTAAAATCTTTCCAAGAGAGTAGAAGATGAGGAAAAACTAGGCATTAAAAGGACTAGTTAGCTTGAAAAAATCCTTGATTAGTAAGGCTTGATTTTTAAGCCTACCTAAAGAAGTAGATTGAACTTGTAGACAAGCATCTATAACACTTAGTAGAAAATACAAGAGCAACACAATACCAATTAAAGACACCAACATTCCTACCCCAAGCTAAAATAAATGTAACACATGTGAAGGAAACCCCTACATATAATTTTCCAACTTGGAAACAAATGTTGCTATCAAGGGAGAGAGAAGAATAGTCAAGCATAAGCCAAAGTGTTAAAGTAGATGGCAAGTTAGAGAGAGTTTAATCCCCATCCATCCCTCCTCAAGACTCTAAGACATTTCCCTCATGTAAATAAATTTAAAGCAATGTGAAGAAGAAGGGAAATATTATGGTTGTTAAAATTAGCTAGCTAAATGAGGAGAATGAGACATATGTGACCTCTCTCTTAAATTCACTCCCTTAATATCCCATGATATTCCTTAATTGAGATCTTATTTTGGAAGAGGTGAGAAAAGAAAATTAGATTGAATTGGTAATTGATGATGATGGCTTGAGTGAGCTTTAAAAGGATATTGTCATTAGGACACCTATTGGAAAGAAGGAGAACAACTTGGATTTCAAAGATGTAGAAGAAGATGGGTTATAAAAACAAGGTGAGTCACAATAACTTGAAACATTTGTAGAAGACAAGTGCATACCAACCAATGAAAATGATGGATAAGGAAATGACTTGTAGCCCCATGAGTAGGATCAAGAAGGTGACATTTCAAATTATGTTATCCTATTCCTACATCTACTACTATTCAACTTGAAGAGAGTCCTATCACACTTCATCTAGGTGAGGATTAATCAAGAGATTTATTTGATATCATTGAGTCAAGTTACAACCTTCTTAAAATATGCTATGGTCAAGATCTTATTGAAGATTATAATTTTATCAAACAAAAGGAAGACAACCCTTCAACCAGTCCTTCTCAGGGAACTGTTTTAGTTGGAGATGACTTGTTTTAGGTTTTCAAGTAAAGTTATCAACTCCTCACCCCATATGTATATGTCTCTTCACTCTTAGAGGGTGAAACTAAACTCAAGTGGCCTCAAATAGTCATGAAACAAGATGCAACTCCCTTAGAAGCTAACCTTTAATCCATAACACAAGGGCCACTTCAAGTTGTCCAAAATTATCAAGAGGAACCCATAACTAAGGTAGAATTGATGTTTTTTATGTAAAGAAGATAGATCTAGAATGATTATGATTAGGTGCTTGACTCACCTTACCAATACATGCACTTGAGAGTTGAGAAAGAATAACCAGTTACCTTCTTAAGAGGCTATCAACATACCAATGTATTTAGATACAAGTGGGATCCCTCATTCAATGGACAATACACAATTGCACTTTAATTATCATATGGCAATCTGACCTCATGAAGTCAACTTGATCAAAGGAGTTTCCCTTTTGATCTTAGAAGAGAAATGAGGTGTGTTGTAGTTAGTTGTTTCTATTAGTTTTATATCATGTTTTAATAAGTGTGTCATACATAAGTTTATATTTATTTACCTTAGTTATCTTGGTGTTCATGTTGTTTGCTTCTTAGGTTTAGGTGTTATTCCTTTTTTGTGTTTGTTGTGTCTTGTGAGTTGATCAGTCCTAAGAGGTGTCATAGGTGCCAATATATTTAGCAGTCCAAGAATTTTCATCAAGTATTACTTTAATGTTTTAAGACTATCATTCTCATGGAAAATTAGTGGGTTCTCTTGACTAGTAGGCTGGTCACCCCTCAGAGTCACCAAAAATGTTGAAATTTTGGCATCACAGGACAAATGTCAACCCCTACCATTAAAAACTTGCATGAGAACCCCTCTAAGCTTATATATAGTGTATAAATTGGTCATGGTCCTATGAATGTCTCTTGAAGTCTTTTAATCTTATTGAGAGGTCTTATGTTATCATAGTGTCTATGTGTGATCATCATATATCATAACTATTTTGGGGCCTAGTGGTGATGTATTAGGTGTTATAGTGATCATGGAGTATGTAGGAAGTTGCCACTATACTTATCAAATATAAAAGTATAATATAAATAGTGTTTAGAAGGATTAAGTTCATTTAGCAAATATTGAGATGATTTGGAGAAAATGAGGTTTCTAATCCTTATAATTTTAGAGCTATTTAAGCCATTAAAAAAAGGGGAAACTTTTCCAATGGGATGTAAGGATGTCTAAAAATTATTTGAAGCCATGACATGAGGTACAATAGTGTGTTTAAGGTCATTATTCATGATGTACTCATCTAAGCCCTATTCACACCTTAATTCACCCTTTGAAGCCATCATATACCCCTCAAATGCTTCATGTAGGTCTACAATGCACTAAATAACTTAGGAAGGGTGATAGCTAAAGTGTTTCATAGCTTGATAAGGGTATTAAAATGTCCTATCCTCATATTATAGCCATAAATAAGTGGTTTCACATCATAAAGAGCCAATTTAGGGGTAAAATCCACCTTCCCACTAGCCAATTAGGTCTCACACATGAAAAAATGCATCCTTTCAACTCCTCTTAGCAAATGACTTAGTTTCAAATGTCATTTAACTCATGTTTTCCATCCCTCTTCCCTCTAATGGCATTTCAAGGCTTCAAAAATGGAGAAAATGTAAGAAAATAAGGAGTTATAGGCATTTATTACATGTTTTATGGACTTGTATGGTCAATCCATATAGAGGGGAGTCATATATTTCTTGTGAGTTCATTCTCAATGTCTGGGAGAAGTTTCATGGTTAGAGAATGTCAAAAAAGCCCAAAACCTATCCTCTCTCTTCATCGAGCTCCTTGATAGTCCAAGCAAATTTTAAGTTTTCATTCATTCCATTCAAGAGAGAGAAGATAAAGATCTGGTCTCTTGGGAAGAGGAAGGGGGTCCCTTGACCTTATTATCCATAGATTTGGTGATGCAGAACATACACCAAAACTCTCACTCTATACACTTCACACAATCCTTGTAGCCATATTTTCCCTATTTTCTTTATTATATATAAAAAGTACAACATTTTAGGAGAAAAAAAGTATATATAGATACCATCTATTGAGACCCACATGTGTACCAATTTTCAAAGTTTAAATCCACCTATAGGCCCACTTTTTAGCTATTAGACTTCTCTAATTAGGCCTCCTCAAGCCTAAACACAACACAGTTCACAATAGTCTATATAAATGAATCCCTACAGGTCTAAAATGTTTGATTTAATTAAGGCACATGAAAATACAACATATCACTAGTTTGTTAGATTTTTGAAGGGTTACAATGTAAGATATAAGACAAAACCTAATTTAGGGCTTCCACTACCTTATGTAGACCTGAGGCTAAAAATAAATGTTTTGTGAGAATTTATAAGGATCTAATGGAACTTTAAAATATTGAATGGATCTATTTATATCCTAGACACCTTTATCTATCACCAATAGGCATTGAATAATCCTCTATTTTAGTTTTCCAACTTAAAATTTCTTTGACTATGTAGGTTTTAGAGTAATCTCCAAGATTGTGTGTCTATAAACAAAAAAAATGCTATCCTAAAAAGACTATTAATTATACAAACAACATCAAAATGTTACTTGTCACTTACCATAATGGTCTGAGGTGTTTTCAAAAGGATTTGATGCTCTTTCACTTATAATCCAAAGCATATATTCTATCAACAGGGTACGATACACGTAGCATAATATATTATTGCACTTTTCTCATATATAGTGACTTTAATTGATTAATCTCTAAGCATGTAGAGTCAAATAACCTTCATTAAATCTTTAGATAAGTTTGAAATGAATTGTCAATACCACTTTTCACTTTACCTTGAAAACACATAGTCTATAGGTAAATCAACAACACAAAACAAGGGTATGTCTTTACAAGATTTAAACCAAGGTCTCTTCTTCTCATTTTCCTGGGGAATAAATACATAAAACAAAATTAATTATCCTTAAATTTTTTTTGAAGCAAATACCAATATCCTTATTTCATCAACTAGACATATACAATTTACAAATAAAAGTAATTATTAACTAAATAGGGGACTATGTTTTGAATTTGCAATATAAGGGTTTATTTTCCTTCTTTCCTTCAAATATTAATATTCAACAACATTCCATCACTTATCAAATCAAAAATATATTCTAAAAAATAACACTTTACTGAGACTACTTTCATAGAACATCTTAATCATAGTCAATATGTATGTCATTATGAAAATAAAATAGGATTACAAGATTCCTTATCAAATTTTATCATCTTCATTATTTTTATCTTGGGTCTAATACCCATGCTCTATCAAATACATATCCAAGACTCATTTATAATCCAAAATGACATGATTTATATTAAAGTTAACTACCATAACTTATTCTTGGAACCTCCAATCCATTCTTGAAAACTGCCTCTTATGGTTATTCAAATGATTTATGAATTAAAAGAATTTGAACATATGTTTTATGTTTCCTATCAACCCATATATACCTATAATAATCATTATATAATCATTATATATCTAATCATATCCAAAAACCTCTTACAACTTTCCCAAAACATCCAAATATTCAAATAATGCTTTTTGGTGGGAAAAGCCAAAATTTAAATCTCATGTAGTTTTAGACTTATCTAGACTCCACATATGGACTAATTATGACCTCTAAAACCTATTAGACACATAATATACCATATTAATTAAAAAATGAATCAAATTTAGGGTCCTTATAGGATTCCCCTGCATCATACAACCAAGTTAAAAAGATATTTTTGCCATAGGTGTTTGTTGATACACTTGGTGTATGCTCTTGTTTGACTGAAATGAACCTTCTTTTAGAAGGTATCTGATTCCACTTAACTCTCATAGAGGTGAACATGTTATTGGGCCCCAAAATTAGGCCTTCTTTGTTTAATCTTCTTGAATGGTATACATACACATAAAACAAAATTGTTAAGAAAAACATATATGTTGTTATCTTTTGCCTACCTTGAAGGTGTATAACATTCTTATACTCCTAAAAAATAATCAACCTTTTCCTTATTTACATGAACAACTCTTGTTTCAAATATGAATTTTTATTCTTCCATTTATGCTTCTTTTTCTATCCACTTCACATTATGTAAAACATCTTCTTGGTCCTTACATGCCTCATATTTGTGTAGACTCTTGGTTTGCTATTGTGTAACACCACTATGACTACTCTCTATCTCCTACATATGCAAGGATTGTATGTTAATTTTAACTACCCCATCTCCTTTACTGGTTATTATTACATGTTTATCTTGTAAGTCACTTGACTATCTTTCATGGGCCTACTGCACATTGCCCAACTCTTTGACATTCTTTTCTTATTCAAGACTCTCCTTCAAGAATTTAAGTTTATCTACCATTCCTTCTTTGGATGCCAAAGTCATCTTAGGATGTCCATTCATCTCTATCTTGTACTTTTCCTTGAATTTTTCCAAACTTTGGTTAATTTCTACTTACTCCTTACCTACACTTTCATCACAGGAAATATGGTTAGCATCAAAATTTGGAGCCTTCATGGCTCTCTCTTGTGCTTCTTTCTTAGACACTTCATTATCCCTATTCTTATTTTACTTGGTGTCTTTCCCAACCCACTTATTTTCCATTTTATTTGAAATTTCTATTATTATTTTTTTGTCTTCTCTCTCAAAGTATTGGCTACCCTTCTTGTTTTGGCTATCTTATTTCTTGAGCACTCTCATAGTTGCTATGTCTTCTTCTCTTTGATGACTACTCTTTTGATGCCTCTTGATAACCTCTACTGTCACCTTGTATTCCTGTTTATCCTCTTTTATGCCCAAATTTTTGGACTCACAACTCTTTATACTAACCATCTCAGGACAACTTACCTTTTCTTCTTTATTTGGTGCCTTGACCAAATCTAAACTTTTCATAGCTTTAATCCAATATTTATTTATTGCCATAATATTTATCCTCTCATATTTTATTTATTATTTACCCTTCAATGGGACAAGTATATGTATCTATCCATATTGTTTTATGGTGTATGTATTATCTTGAACATCATGAATAGCTTGCCTCTAAAACTGCCATGGTCTTCCTAACAGTAAATGACAAACATCTATAGGCATAATATCACACAAGACTTTATCTTTATAACCTCCTATATGTAATTACACCCAAATTTTCTCAGTTAATAGGATTTGATGTCCCTTTTGAACCCATGAAACATTGTATTGTTGTGGATATGTCATCCTTTTCAAGCCCAATTTATGCACCATCTCTAAAGACACAATGTTATTAGTGCTTCTTCCATTAATCACTAAATTATAGACCTTACCTTTTGATTTGCCCCTGATTTTGAATAAGCTTCTTCTTTGAGCTAGTTATTTGACTTGATTTATTTAATAAAATAATATTTTACTCATGATTAAAGACTCATTTATTTCTTGTCTTCTTTCCTCATTCAATTCTCTTGTACTCTGCTGCTACATATTTCTGCTCATGCTCAATGGACACTCTGCTTCTCTATGTCCCTCTCTATGGCATTGCCAACATTGTCCTTAAATTTTTTGTATTGGTATATGTATCATAGGACCATAACATCTTATTGGGATACCTTATATAAATTATCTTATCTACCATGTATGGTGATATACTGCCATGCCTTATTGAACTGCTGTTACATGCATTTGTGGTGTTTCTTAAACCACCTCTTCATTTCCTCTTTCAGTTATCCTTGGCTACAAAGGTGATACTTGAACTTGGTGATTTTTATATAATTCTTATATCTCTATTATTTCTCTTTGTACTCTCTCTTTGAGAGCATTATTAATAGCCTCCATCCTTATGACCAATGAGGCAATGAATTGTGCTACTTGGTTTATCATATTCTTGATCAAATCTTCATTTCTTTTAACTTTCTCCATAGAACACTATTATTGGTTCCATATCCTACAATTATTATCGAAACACATGATGTTAATATTTTTCATAATCTACTAAAAATATATCCTACTCTAATACCAAAATGATGCAGAGCATACACCAAAACTCTCACTCTATATACTTCACATAGTCCTTGTAGCCCTATTTTTCCTATTTTATTGATTGTATAGAAAAAGTATAATGTTTTAGGAGAAACCAAAAGTATTTATAGACACCCTATATGGATACCCACCTATGTACCAATTTTCAAAGTCTAAGTCCACTTGTATACCCACTTTCTAGTTATTAGCCTTCTCTAATCAGGCCTCCTCAAGCCTAAAAATAACACAGTTCATACAAATGAATCCATACGGGTCTAAATTTTTTTGATTCAATTAAGGCACATGAAAATACATCATATTACTAGTTTATGGGATTTTTTTAATGTTATAATATAAGATATAAATAAACCCAAATTTAGGGCTTCCACTACCCTATGCAGCCCTGAGGCTGCAAATAAATACTATGTGAGTATTTAAAAGGATCTTATGGAACTTTAAATTATTGAATGGATCTATGAAAATATTATACAAGTTTATCTATCACCAATAATATTTGAACAATCCTCTATTTAGGATTTCTAACTTGAAATTCCTTTGACTATGTAGGTTTTATAGTAATTTCAAGGACTGTGTGTCTATAAAAAATAAAAATATATCTTAAAAAGATTAGTAATTATATAAAAAAATTCATAAATTAATTTTCACGTACCATGATGGTTTGAGGAATTTTCAAAAGGATTTGATGCTCTTTCACTCATAATCCAAAGCACACATTCTATTAATAGGGTATGCTATAGGAAACAAAATATGCTCTTGCACTTTTCTCATATCTAGTGAGTTTCATTGATGAATCTCAAAGAATGTATATTCAAATAAACTTAATTTAATATTAAGATAGGTTTGAAATTAATTATCAATACCACTTTTCACTTTACCTAGAAAACAAACAGTCTATTGGTAAATCAACAACATAAAATAGGGGTCTATCTTTACAAGATTTAAAATAAGGTCTCTTCTTATCATTTTCATAGGGAATAAATAAATAAACCAATTTTAATTATAATTAAAACATTTTTGAAGAAACTTCCAATATCCTTCTTTCATAAACTATGTATATAGTTTACAAATAAAATAAATTATTAGCTAACTAGGGGGATATGTTTTAAATCATTAATACAAGGGTTTATTTTCCTTCTTTCCTTAAAATATTAATCCTAAAAAACATGCCATCACTTACCATATCACAAATAAATTCTCAAAAATAGAACTTTAACGAGACTATTATCACAAAACATATTAATCACAGTCAACATGTGTGGCATTATGCAAATAAAATAAGATTATAGGATTCCTTATCAAAATTTATCATCTTCATTATTTATATCTTGGGTATAATTCCAATAATAAATTTAATACATATCCAATTCTCACTAATAATCTAAAATGACATGATTTATATTAAATTTAACTACCCTAACTAATTCTTGCAACCTCAAATCCATTCTTGAAAACTGCCTCTTATGGTTATTTGAATAATTCATGACTTAAAAGCTTTTGACCATATTTTTTATGTTTATTATCAACCCATATATACCTAAAATAATCATTATATATATAATCACATCAAAAAACCTCTTAAAACTTTCCCCAAACCTTCAAATATTTAGTTAATGCTTTTTGGTAGGAAAAGCTAGATTTCAAATCTCATGTACTTTTAGACTTATCTAGACTCCACATATGGACTACTTATGACCTATAAAACCTATTAAACACCTAATATACCATATTAAGATAAAAATAAATCAAATTTTGGGTAATTATAGGATTAACCTACATAATTTTGTGTAGAAGTTCATGCCCTATACTTTATGAATGAATGCTAATAATTTGGGCACTCTAATGATCTTCTTCATCTGTGCATGGGTTAGGAATGGCAATGATTTTGGTGTATTTTGAGTAGATTTTAAAAATAAATGGTTTTTTTTATATTAATAAATTCCTAAAAGACATGTGTGAGAGTGTGGGAACAAATAAAAATTCATGTTTCTTCATTTTATAGATGGTAGATAGTGTTGCTCTTGGTTATAGATTCTTTAGTATATGGAAATGGAGGTGAATGATGTTTTAAAATGTATAATGGGTTAATTTAATCCTTTAAATACTCCTCTACCTTCAAAACACTTAGGTAAACCACCATCAATTTTAGGTCCCCTTCAAGGTCATATCTCCAGTATGATTGTCATGTTTGTGTTGATTACCTCATATACAAAGTGGAAATCTAGTAGATGTACATAGTTATAAATTTATTTTGGGATGAATATGTTCATAATTAATGATTTTTTGTTTCCAATTTTTACCCTAAACACCTATGCCCTCATGAAAAATTCCCAACTCTATCCTATTTTGTAATGCCAAACTTTACTCAGTCCTGACAATAACCCTTCGAGGTAGATTTGATATAAGGTGGTCATTGTTGAAATGGTATAAGAGGTAAGAAAATTCAAAATGGTAATAAAAGGGGTTTTATAAGACATGAAAAATTGGAGAGATTAGGTAAGATCAATACTTTTATCTAAGTCCAAAAGAGATGAACTCAGATAGGACCCCAAATACATATACAAAATGAGTGATAATTTGAAGGACATGGAAAGAATGATGAGATTAAAGGGTATAAAGGAGTTATAGAGAACATAAGGATTATAATAATAGTTATTAAATTTAATAAAATAATTAAATGCTAATCCCCTCTAAAAAGGAGCACCCATAGTCTAGATAGTGCTCATTCAAACCTATAGGCCTTTGTATAAGGTTAAAGGGTCAAGTGTTGATTGAAAGGTACATAAGGTGGGATATTTTAAAGATATTATAGAGCCTTAAAGAGTAATTAATATTTATGAAATTAAATTTGGATATATATTCAAAGTAAAATAGCGTTTAAATACACCATAACTCAGTCTAAGAGAAGGTAAGACTCAACATAGGATTATAAATCACATATGTAGACCTAATGTGCTAACCAATCACATGAAAGGTTGATTGTGGGATGAATTATTAAAGACACATAAAATATTTAGTGAATAATAGTGTAATTATTCTCTAATATGTGGTGGAAATCAAAGAAACATTATCCCTTTTTCTAATAAGACACCCTCACAACCAACAGGTCTAGAAAGAGACATACAAGCAAGATTTTAGTTGAGAAGATGAAGGTGCCCAAGATATTAAATTATTATGGAGAGGGAGAAGGATAAGAGAGTATTATACATCTTTCCAAGTATTTAAATACTTATATTATGAATTATTTATCTAATATACCAAAAGAGCCTTGATAGACCAAGCAAGTTTAATTAGGAATCTATGACCTAAAACTTGCTTGTGCACAAAGGTGAAAGGCATATATAGGTATAAGTGATTATTATAAGGATTAATATACTTGATAAATAATTGAGGGATATGTATAAAATGTATCATAATATATGACCTTAATGAAAGAGGGATAAAATCTCACCTCACCCACAACATAATCAAAACCTTAGCAGTCTCTTACAGGCAGGGTCACATGTAGGATAATATAAATATGAACACCATGTAGATAAACATAATACATATATGAATAGGAATATATGAAATAATATCCCAAGACTATCACCTACAATATATTATTTAATTCAATGGCGAGAGGTAGAAAAAGATCCTAATGGCCTTTTAGGCCTATTAGGCCTAAAATAAATTTACATAAGCCTAAGATAGGGCTATACCTATAGGTTGGAGATGTATTCATAATATATGGATATTAAGGGGTTGATAATAACTAAAAAATTGAGTGAGAAATTTGTATCAATTTTTTCAAGTCATAAGGATCTCAAATTGGTAGCTAGTTGATGACCTATTAGGCCTACAGGCCTAAAATTGAGACACACAAGCCTGAATGTAACACTTAAAGACACATATAGTAGAAGTGTGGGAAACCTTGCAAAGAGGTAAAACATGAGATTGAATATGGAGTGTTTTAATTACCTTAAATGTCTACACTATCTTATTTTGGAGTGATTTGATCCCTTAAAGTAAAGAAGAGTCCACTGTCCTAAGCAGGCATGAGTAGTCATAATCAGACATACGTGTGGAAATTATGGGTTGGTATAGGTTTGGGGATTCGGTTAAGGTATATATAAATGCTAAGGATGAATTAAGATAAGAATAAATAGGGTTAATATATGATAAGATTATCAATTTAGGTAGAAAGAGTTCTCATCAAACCCTTAGGGATACATAAGCATGACCTCTTATAAACCCTAAGGTTGTTGTATAAGAGTGTGTAGAGGACAAAGTTAATGAAGGAATTAAACTTAAGGGTTATATTATGAAAATATTTAGGATGTTGATTTAGACATAAGACTCACCTACTCATAGGTTCCTATGGTCTCATGTAGGTTTCATGGCCACTCAATCAACTAACAATCTTATAACTAGGCTTATTGGGTTAATAAGGAAAGTTGAAGAATGGAATATAGAGAATATTAGGGAGTTAATGAAGGTTAATTACCCTTGTAACTAATGACATGGGTGAGAAAATACACTTCATAACCATAATGATAGTTTAGAGGTAGTTTTCTAGTTTGGTCAACATGCACAGGGACTAGTGCACTGCTCAATGCCTCTTGGAGGCCTAATCACACTATTTTAACTCTTCATAACTATCATTAGATGAGTGGTGGACCATTTTAGTCATCTTAAATCCTTATATGAGTATAACTAAATCTGATTCACTCTTTATTACCCCACCTCAATGCCGAAGGGGTACATTGAAGATCATTAGTGCATGGAGGGGGTTAAAAGAGCTATTTATAACTGATGTAATTGCTATATGAGTTTATGATGGTTATTTATGACCAATTATTTACATATTCATACCATATTTATCCTTATACATCTTCTAATATACTATATATTTATGATTTAAGGAATTGATTTATATCCCTCACCTAGGTATTAGGAAAATCTACCTAGTTTTATACTTGATAAACCTATTGGGTTAATGAAAAAACTATTGTAGATATTTCATGATGATATATAGTGTGCTTGTAATTTTTTTTATTTTCATGTATGATGGATTTCCCTCCCTTTCAAGTCCTTGTTCACCTAGATGTCAATAGGGTGTCTTATGTATGTCATGTGGTGTGTGTAGAAGTGTTGGTAATAGAGTTTGAAATGTGATTTAACTAGTAAGTGCCTCATGGTAGACCTTCCTATCATGATATTTATACTCTAGCTACCTAATGTAGCCTCCACATGAAACACTTTTGCATAGGAGTTGTTGAATATGGTTATTTATTTGCTTGTCTAGTGCATTAGTGTTTTTAGGAGTTTAATTTGAGTGGATGAATAAGAAATATTGGTGCATCACTACCCCTTAGAGTAGATTTATTTTATGTAATTTATATCCCTTTTCACCCCAACAATAGTAAGTCTTAAAAATTTGAGCCAAACATATGCACCAAGAGAGCTAGCCCCATAACTTAGAGGCTTGGTCTAATGATAAGGTCATCCATAACCTTTAGGGCATTCCCATGTTAGTCCAAGTTTGAATTAGAATTGAATAATATCTTTAAAAGGGTATAACTTGGGTTGTTAATAGTACTGATTGAGCCTTTATATGTTTGTAGTAGTCCCTTGAGTAGTGTGGTTGAGATTTAATTACCTCAATCATCTTGGCATTAATCCCATTTCTTAGGTCGAGATAGTCACACCATATTACCTTGGCTATATTGGTTAGATTAGATAGATTATGTTAAAACTTGAGTTTTGAAATTGAGATTCAATGTTCTTAATGGCCTTGGAATAATTCACCCTCACTATAAATTGAGGGTATGATCACCATACAATTCCCCTCTTCACATCTCTGAGGTTCAGTTGCGAACCTATCTATCTAATTATTCAATAAGGAAGCATCATCACCAAAGTAAAGTAACAAGGGGAACATTGTTAATTCAACACATAGGTGTATTCCTTCTTTGATCTCTTTAGTTTCAAACATTTTAATTAATCAATTTTTAGATTATATGCACTAATTACACAAAAAATGCTCTTGGTTTTAGGTAATAAACAAATAAAAAATTCAAGTGGGGCTCAAAAAAAAGGAAAGGTGTGTTTTAAACAACAATATACACATTTATTCCCTTTAACATTGTAATATAATCTTCATGCATTATTATATTGGGGGGATGTAGATACTAAAATCTGATTTTATATGACATACTAGTCTTGTACACTTGACAAATACTAATCATGGATCAACCCTTTAATTTATGACCTTTTCAATGTCTAAAGGTCACATTCACCATTTAATTATGCCTAATTTATTATCCTATAGTTTGACCTTAACATTCTGATGACATAAATCACCTGTAGCCTATAGTCTACATAAAAATTGATTTTAATCTTGCATAGACAATTATAAATCCTCAACACCTTTTTAACCTGTAGGATACTAAAATATAGATTAATACATTAACATTGATGTTAGTGTTCCAAATATGACACTAGTGTCCCTACCTTCAAAATGTTCAAATTTCAAATCTCTTAATATTTATGGGTTATCCTATTTGTATTCTTTAACCCTCCTATGAGATTATTTCAAAAGGTGTGGTATAAATATAAATTAGAGGCCATTAATTATAAATCTACCAAGCACCTCTCAAGATAAAAATATGATACTAAAAAATCATTTTCACTACTGATCTATATTGACCTATTCTTCCCTATTTCAAAACCAATCATAGAAAAAATATTTTTATAGGTATAAATCATTCAAAAAGCATCCCATGAGCAATATTTGTCAATTTACAAGCTAGATCATTATATGAAATTGAATATAGCATATTACATAATTGTTTACACATAAGCCCACTAAGGGGGAGAACTAAATCAGTCTAAGGCCCTCTTAAAAATATATGTTTATGAAAGAAGTACTCATTGACAGAGGGGTTTTGAGGTCATCTTGATTTCAATTGAGCCCATGAACCCTTATTTTGTAAGGTGACATTTCCTAATTAGAGGACCTAAGGTTTTGAGAAAAATATTGATTCTAAGAACCTTTTCACGTGATCTAAACTGATAACCTAAAAGGTGAGAATGAACCTTAACATGTGCAACAAAATGTTATAAAAAAGGATTTATATTTTGAGCTAGATAAAAGTATCAAAATTAGGACAAAAGTGTTGATGCTAGTACCTGTAGTCTAACACTAGTGTCTTAATTGATAAAGAACTAATTTATAGAATCTGATGAATTAAGGTAAATCATCAAACTATCTTATTCTACACCTATACCTATTAGATCTTCATGTGCATCATTGCATAATCTAAGTGTTATTTTCCCTTCACATTACTTCTTTTAGAATATTGTTTGGCATTGTACTTTTTTATATTTAGCATTTTCTAAAATTCAATATATTTATCAAAATATTATAAACTAGAATTATTTAATTATATTAATTTTAGAATAACTTATTCCATAATTTATTAGGTTATTATTCCTAACCTTAACTCCAAAAAATATTAAATACGTTGAAAACTTGTGCTCTATATTTTTGAACCTATATTTTGTCCCAAATTTGTTCATGGAGATGTGAATCTCTAAGACAGTGCCACTATGATGCCCTCATTTTGAGATGATGGATGTAGCCTATAAGTCACTCATATCAAAATAAGAGTTAACTAATCATGTGATAAATATATGCACATATAGTACTATGTCATCATGTTGGAGAATATGTTATTATAGAATTACAATTGTTAGATAAGCATGTTGTTTTCAAATTTTGGTAACGAAGTGAATTAATGGATTAGATAAGATAAATTATTGTGTAAAATCAAAATGCTACAGATATGCGGTAAATGACATAAACTAATTTGGAAACTACTATATTTAGAAATATGTTAAAATAAGAAGGTACCAAATAAATACAACTCAGTTAGAAAATAGAGTACAAGATTGTGATTGAGACCAAAAAATAGGTTATGTGACCATGTTGATTGATTGTAGATCCAAAATAGGGTTTTATAGGATCTCTAGATAAGATATTTGTATCTGGATAGGGGCATGGGGTGTTTTTGTCCTTAGGGAACATTGGTGTCATGTAGATGATGAAATTATGATTTTTTATGATAGGTTCACCTTCACATGTATGTTTCATTGACTGTGTGGGTGTATATACTAAAATATAATTTATGTAGTACTTTAGTCTTGTATACTTGGAAAATATCTATCATGGTTATAATTTTCAATTATAGACATTCACATTGTCAAAAGGTTTGTGTTTGCTATCTCTTCATACCTAAATTGATCATCTCTTAGTTTGACTACTATTATTCTAATGATCAGACATTATAAACTATGTAAAAAGCTTAAAATTGATTATTATCCTTCACTATTAGCTCTAGACATGTACTTGTTTTTTATCTTCCTAGACATTTACATCCTAGATGGACACTCATGTCGATGCAAGTGTCCACTTTTTCTACAAAGTGTCCAATACCCAAAAGTCATCTAATTTACAAATAAAATGTATCCTAAAGGTTGGCCTAAGTTCTTTAGTGTGAGATATTTCTAAAAATGATTGGTAGGTATACAAGATCAACCCTCATTCATTCCATACCTAGAAATAACCTAGAAAACACTATGAACTCATAATAAGACTTACCAAGACACACTCAATCAATCATTAAAGTGAACACACCTACCCTATTCATCCTTATTTTCATATCAATCATATGATGAGTATTCCCATAGGTCTAAAGTAAATGAAGAGTAATTTATGAGCCACATTTTCCAAGTTACAAGATAGGTCACAACATGTATTTGCCTATCACACATTGCATCCTTGTGCACACACAAGCCAAATTGTAAGGAAGAATTACATAATTCTAAGGCCTTTTTTAAAGTACTAACTATATAGGCAAATCCCATTGATAGATGTTTTCTTAGGGAAGCTCGACACCATGAGTCCCCTAACCTATTTTTACATATTCACTCTAAGGGTGAAGAAACTAGGGTTTGATCATTTGACAAAGAGTGACAACTTATGTTCATGATCTATATACATCAAAATAAAGGCAACATAAAATGCAAAAGGCTCTAGTTGATCACATTCAAATATATTTAGTATTTCATATAAGACACCTATGGTAGGGTTAGACACTTATGTTGACCTAACTGTCCAAATCTAATATAAGTGTTTGAGGCCACAGAAAGAATATTCCCAAAATATGATGACAGTTATAGGATCATCTTCTAGTCCACTTCTAGTATGTTCCAAATCAGACCTGCATGTGCATAGTAAACCAACTAAGTATCATTGTTACCTATTCATTGTAATATCTATATTATACTATTTTTATCAATCTCAATTGTATAAATTTAAAATACTATTTATCTGAGGTTTTTATTAATTGTCTTAGTCATTAGGTTAATTCACCATCCTTGTGTAAAATCTAATCTAACACCCCTTAACTCTAGATATCCTAATATCTAAATTTAGGGTTAAACATTTGGTGAACTCAACCTTTGGTCTCATAACACTCGATTGAGCTATGGTTTTCTATTTTCTATTTTATCCTTGTAAATTTATTTTTAAAATTCTAAATTTTCATTTATAAGTAATGGAAAATGTTAATCAAAAAACTTATTTTTAAATGGAAGATAAAGAATAATTAATCACTCATCTCAATAACAATAAGGACTTAATGGATGCATTTTTGTATGTTACAAGAGATGAAATTAGTAAACATGTCAAGGCTAAGGCATCCTTCCCTAATTATGGTGAATCTTTATGTGGTGCTATAACTGAGTCCATACCAATAACCCTCCCCTTGAGCATAACATTGATTCATACATCTAATGGGGAAACAAGTTTTTTGTTTATACTAATTTTCCTCAAACCAAAATTTACTATTACTACATCTTCCATGGGAAACATTGGTACTTTACCTAGTTACCGGTTTCAATGCCTATATCAACTCAAACTATGGGTACACTTCCTTTGGTGACTTCTCAAACTTCAAACCTTAGTAATTAAAATTTGCAATATCTTTTTCAAAATATAATTTTATTCAAGATAAGGTTAAAAACATTAAACAAAATTATATGGAGTCACCTTATGTTATTGATTCAAAAGAGGTGTTGCATAACCCTCTTGCATTTGAAATATATTTACACCCCTTGCCAACTTGTTTTTTCACCTAAGTTCACATTTTATAATGGAAAGGGTGATCTTGAACAACATATTTGATATTTATATAAACCATGCCTTAATTATTCCTTAAATGATAAAATTTTGACTAAATTATTTTTAAGGAACCTCAAGGACTATGTTCAATGGTGGTTTTATGTTTTACCAATCTAATATATTAAATAATTCAAACATCTTATAGATTAGTTTTGAAACACTTATCTATAAACATTACCAAAGAGGTGTTATATTCCCAACTTTCAAAAATAAAATAAGGAACCAATGAACCAATGAATCTATCAATGAATATGTCTTTAGATACAATACAATGTTAACTAAAATGACAAACCAAATGGCTGACATAGAACTTCAAGACCTCTTCAAGAAAAGTTTGCTTAGCTCATTACATGAATCCATTATTTTAACAAATTTCAAATATTTTTATGACTTATACCATCTTATTAGAGATCATGAAATGAAACTCATTTCATTGAACACACTTAAGTATGTATCTAAGACATTGACTACATCTATTACCAAGTTTCATATAATACCGAGATACAAGGTCAAACCTATATAAATTAAAAAGGACACAACTACCACCATTAATGTGGTATCATAACAACCTAATTAACTTGTCTTATCTAATGCACCAAGGAGATAATTATCATGATTACCCAAGTCTCCAGATTCTCTACTTAAGAAACTTGTAGATTATCATCCCATATCTCTCCCTTCTCCCATAGAGGTTGATATAAGTATACCTCTACCTCATGGATATGATGTTAATACTTATATTAGCTATCACTAGGGCCTTCAGCATTCTACCAACTAATGTTATAGATTTAAACATAAAGTCTAAGACCTTATCTATAACCAACAACTCACATTTAATGATCCTCCCAAAAATTTAGGGTCATAACCAAGTGACCATCAAAACCAAAATATGTTTAGTGATACATTACTAGATCATTATTAGAAGAATAAATAAGTGAAAATTACATATAATACACATCCCCATAGACTACATTATGGGCACCCATTATATGAGATTATTATTACTTATATAAGAAATATACCTCCTATGCTTCATATACCCTATATTAATTTCAATGATAATGAGATTGTGGATGATGACTCAGATATTCATTTATTATTTATTTGAACATAACTTGATCACCAACATATTCAAAATGTTATGATTGATAATGGTGATAACAATTTTTTTTAACCATGACATTACTTACACATTTGGGATATACACATGATAAATTTCACCCTTTAACCAAAATGGTTAGAGCATTCAATGGGACCTCAAAACATGTTCTTGGTGAGAATAACTTACCTTTATACATCAACCCAATGCATGTGGTCACTACCTTCTCAATTATACCATACATTAGTCTTTAATATGTTATTTGGATGACCTTAGATACACAAACTCCATGTACTACCTTCCATAGTGCATGTGAGTGTTAAAAATATTCATACCAACATGGTAGTCATAGTTCCTATAATTACATATGAATATCCACTTGAACAAAATAAGTTTATTCCAAGACAAATAATTATCAAACCTAATAAGTTTAATGCTATGTGAAAGGGTAAGCAACATACAAAACCCTTTCCTAGGTGGCCCATATTCGAGATACCATTGCATCATAGATACATAATGGATTCTATAGAATCCTCATATATTACTACACAACATAATTAGTTATCTAGAGCAACTAAACATATTATTTTTACTTACAATAAACTACAGAGCATAAAATGATGGGTTACATGAACCCCTATTCCTTTTATTACCTCTTTGAAACCATAAAGTCCTATGATATGTACACAAAGTATTATATTACAATTATACATTCTCCTCAGTAGTACCACTAATTTGTTATGTGATATACAATGTTTAGAGAACATCCAAATGAGCATACCTTAGATGGGATAATTTCCAAGACTTTTACTTTTCCTAAAAAATTAAAAAAATTAAATATTTAAAAGATACAAAAAACATTCAAATAATTCAAAAATAATTTTTTTTGGCATGTTTTTAGTTATATTATTTCTTATACATGTGTTATTTGATTCATGTTAGTATATAACATATCATCTATTTCCTATATATACATATGTTTCATGCTTCATTTGAGTGTGATACAAGCATACTGAAATACATGATATTTGTACATACAAATGTTGGGACTTCCTTCCACTCACATCTTAAATATATTGGGGGCATATGTATCTTTGATCATGATACTCCCAGGTTACATTATTCTATGATCACTTTCCATTATCATGTTTGAACTTATATGTACTTACACACCTAAATCCATGTTTATAACTCTCACAATGTACTTGATATGTTATGCACTTAACATTACTTACAAACACATATGTTTAGGAACTATTTAACCTTAAATTAGATGTGTATCCTACTATGGGTAGATAGGGTTAAGAATATATAAATGAATAATAAAAAAGGTGATAAATATATATATTATTAGACTAATTAATTATAAAAAATAGATAGAAAATATACTAAATTTATTATGCTAAAATATGCTAAAATGGAAAGTATAGTTATGCCAAATATTCCAATGATAATGAAAATAAGATATTTAGATGGTTATAATGCTAATATAGATCTAGATCTAGAACAAAAAGGAAGCAAGCTAGAAGAATATTTTATAATAGTTAACAAATCTAGATCAAGTGCTTTTGTAGCTATAGACACTTGTGTTAACCTATGATGGTTATGTTGATGCTAGTTTTTGGATCAAATTTAGGTGTCCCATAACTACTAAAACATGATGTGACTACCTAGATTCTTATAGATTAATCATCATTCTAGGTCAAAGACTATTAATCCTTGTCAAATGATGAAATCCCAGTTCATCTTCATAGTAGCTATGGTAAAAATAATTTAGTGATAACATGGTGTCAAGTTACCCCAAAGAACCCTATATCAATTAGCACTACCTACATATCTAATCTCTAAAGAGGGCCTCAGACTTACGTAGTTCTCCCCTACATGTTATATTATGTGTGAATCATGAAATATGTGATTAACAAGTAAAATAATGACTTATCTTGTAACTTATAAAATATATCTCTTCAGTTGATTCTTTAGTAATTTAGACTAATAGATGTGTTGTACCTACTATTGATATGTAAATAGGAGAAAACAAAAAATATTTGATCAATTAAATGCTCTTTGGTTTGAATCTAGGTCTGTGATAGGTGAGTTTATAATGAGAAGTGATCGTGCATATATACCATTCCTATTGGGAGAATGTCTCACATAATGAAACTTAGGCTGACTATTAGGATATGTTTCATTTATAAATTATATGACTTAGGGAACTAGATACTTGAATTGGGTAAGGACACTTTCATAAATCTAGGCACCTAACTGGAACACAAGTGTTCGAGAAGTAGAAATGTAGGTACAAGTCCAAAACTTGTAAAGGTGGAAGATAAATATGTTTTAAGAATTCTAGACAAGATATAAGGCTTGTGTCATTAATATAAGACTTGTCAGACTAAGATATAGTCAAAGGGGCATAAGAGAGAGTATATGTGAGACTTATGGAAGTAAGAAAGGTCTAAAATTGAGAGGAAAAACTAAGGTCTGAGTTTTCCAAGTGTATAAGATTGACGTGCTATATAATTCATAATTATTTTCTACATTTTCCTCCTCTTTAATATAGTAATGATATTTCTTGGTTAAAAGAAAGGAATGTGTACTTGGGTGTGTATAACACACCTTACCTTTACTTGAGTCCAACTTGAGTGCTTTTTTAGTGATTGATCTACAACCAAGAGATGTTATAATATATAATTAGTGCATATATTCTAAAATTAAAAACATTGAAATGATTGAAATTAAAAGAGATCAAGGTTTAAGAGTATACCCATATATCGATGTAACTATCTTACCTTTTAAAAATTTCATTTGAAAGATGTATCATTATGAATCACTAAAACTAAGATTAGGACAAGTATAAATTTAGAAAGTACATATATCTAATGATACACACACACACACACACACACACACACACACACACAGAGAGAGAGAGAGAGAGAGAGAGAGAGAGAGAGAGAGAGAGAGAGAGAGAGAGAGAGAGAGAGAGAGAGAGAGAGAGAGAGAGAGAGAGAGAGAGAGAGAGAGAGAGAGAGAGAGAGAGAGAGAGAGAGAGAGAGAGAGAGAGAGAGAGAGAGAGAGAGAGAGGACCCATACCCCCAACCTTATATAAGGATGGATTACCACCTAGTAGTTGAGACTAGCTCAACTGTGTAACCCAATCATATTTATAACATGGTGAGTGTGAATGAACCAAGTCAACTCATACTATAAAACTAGTGAGGCTAGATGATATAATCAATTCCAACCAACAAACTTGGAAATATTGAGTGATTTAATCACCTCAGCCATAAAAAATGTGAGCTAAATACTGTAGTATATTGGCTCAATATAGTCCATAAAAGTCTAACCTAGTGGGTGGTGATAGTCTTTGAAAGTGTTTGTATTTTAAAACTAATTTGATTTTACAATATATTTTAAAACTAATTTGATTTTACAATATTAGACACACATTTCATACCATAGGCACTTTAGATATGTCTCATGTTGAGGCTATGTATAAAAATGGCATTGATGTATATAATTCTACCATAAATGCATATTTGAATAATATAACTATGAATTCAGCCAATCTGATAATCATGTAAGAGTGGAGAACATGTTTCCAAAACATGACCCCACTAAAATATGAAACTTAAAATTAATATAAGTGCCAATGTGGAGCACATATTTAAAAAATATGCCCCCAGTGAATCTAAAAATTGTGAATGTGTGAAATCCATTCCTTTATGACATTCCCCCACTGATATGTCCCACTTTGATGTGGGGAAATATAAAAACTAGTAGTTACATCACTTCAAAAGGATAATATAACTGTATAATGTGAATTAAGCATGTAGCATATAGGATAACTTGTCTAGGTAAATATATCATTGAAGTGCATAGAATATGATCAATTAAAGCATAAGAATTATTATAAAGACCATGGTAACAACTAGATAGTAATTGTACAAGCTCAATAAGTAAACAAGCAAAACACAAGGGAATTCAAAAGTAAATCAAAATATAATGGTCCAAGGAGACCAAAAATAAGGGGCATGTTTAAATTCCACACAATTTAAGGGACATGACTTAGTCAAATTTCTATAAAATAAGAAATGGCATATTCAAATGTCAACATGCAATAGGCAAGGACATATTCAATTGTCAAAGAGGTAAATAAAGGCACATGGGCTACAAATAATGGAGCATACTCAAATTCTCAAACTAGCAAGACCATAGAAAGGCAAGACACTCAAAGAAGTGCATAAATGAAAACATAATAAACCAACATAAACATAACATACTAGCCCATAAATCAATGTGTTAGCAAAAAATTTCAAGTACATAACTTATCAACTATATTATAAAATATGTAATCATGGATAAAGGCATGTGTAAGTAAATATTAGATAAAACATGATAATTTAATGTGAACATAGAATGATATAACATAAATGTATGTTGATCAAATAAGGTGGATGCCCCTAACATCCTAATGATGTGAGAAGAGGGAAGGCCTAACATCCATAAGTGCATAGATCATGTATCTGTGTATGCCTGTATCACACTCAAGTAGACTCATGAAACTCATGTGTATTTATAAGTAACTTATATGATATAAATCAACATGAAACTAATAACATATATGTCAAGGAGCCAATAATATGTAGATGCCAAGAATATTTTTTAATTTTTTGGTATTTTTAGAATTTATGAAGAGACTACCCTATGATATCATCCAATGAATGATAATCCTAAAAGAGTGGTAAATGTATAACCCATCTTGAAACAAATGTACCATATGTATGCATAGGAGATGTAGCAACTGTATCATGGTTTTTTGGTCATTTTGTATTTGGTATCTTTACTTCAAAGACATTTTCCTTCATTTTTGGTAACCATGGTTTTCCCAAGTTTTGCATTATATTTGGGTAAAAATGGACTAATATGTAATATATTAGAGAATGATTTTGATCTATGTGTAACATTACACTAAATACAACCAATACAAAAATAGGATGCCATAGATTTATTCACATGTTCCATACCATATCTTAGGGATGTAAATAATTAATAGGTACATCTATTGAATTCATATGTAAAGGAATACTTAACACTACCATGCATTAGATTATTTAGGAGTGTAATCTAATTTTTTAACACTTTTTTTAACTTACTAATACTAGTGATTTGATCTCTTAGGGATTCACAAATAGAAACCCTAGGTAACTTAGATTAAACATGCATACATCTACCATCTACCTTACCCCTTGAAGGAGTGATAGCATGGACCTAGTTAAAGGGATGATAACTATCACCCTACCTATGTTTAGGAGGAAGAGGCTCCTTTGTATCTATTTTAAATGTTCTAAAATTGATATGAAAATAGGATAAGAAAGACATACAAATGGTAAGGAGTAATTAATCATGATATAATAAGGATATATCAATTTCAAACTATTGGCTGATTTTTTTGAAAATCAAAGTAGGTTTTTTTGAAAAAAATAGGAAATGAGACAAACCCATAAAAATGAAATAAAAGTATAATGTACAACTTGTAGGTCCAAATTTACTAAAAATAGTAAAATTATAAATTCATAAAATCCACACAATATTTTAGAAAACAACAGAGGTTTTTACCTATATCAAAATAATTATGACAAAATTATATATAATTTAGAATTTGATCTATTATGAATCAAAAAATAGGCCAAACAATGTGGAATGCCTCACAGGTAAAACCCTAGAATATTCCAAATAAATAATCAATAATTTTGATAAAAAAAGAATTTATTTCAGATATTTGAGAGAGATGTTTGAATATAATATTATTTTTGATGAAACCTAGAAATTAATTTTAAAATAAGTACACCATTCACCTTATATGACAATATTTATAAAAAATAGTAAATTACAAAAAATGAAAAATTTGTACTGAAGTTTGGTGAACCTGGGTAGAAAATGCCTCTAAGGAATTTTAAAATGGACCTATATGGAGGCCAAAATGTGAAAATCAATAAATAATAAAATTGTAGGAACTAATAAGTTATGAACATGTTTAGAAACATGTTTAGTTCTGAACTTGTCTACACTAACAAGTTGATTATATATCTTTGGTAGACACATAAGGTTGGTAAATTATTAAATGTGGAAATATTCAAAGTCATAATATGGAGGTAGTTATTTTTTTGGTTTCTATTCATTCTTTAGAAAGCTTTTGACGGAAGCCAAGCTCTACAACTTTAGAGGGTCAAGCTATTGAAATGTGGAGAAGTTTTAGAAGGTCAAGCCTATAGTTTGTATGTTAAATCTAGTTGAAAAGAAACATTTATAGGTATGTTTATCATGAACATTTGAATTTGAACCAAGGTTTGTTTTTTTTCAATATATTAAATGGTAGCTCGAATATATTCTCCTTTCAATTGTTTTTTAATATAAGATGAGACTCAATGTTCCTATATCTTTGTCAATTAATGAGGCTCTATGGTTTTACATGGTTTGTAATATTTTTTAAGTTTTATGTGAGATAGAGTTTCTTACCTAAATGTAATAGTTTTATGTTTGGAAAGTTGAATGAAAATAGAATGAAAATTCTTAGTTTTATTTGTCCATGTATATACATTTTTACCCTTAGAATTAATAAAAGTATGATTTAATTAGCTCTAATGTAATGTAAAGTTGAAATATAACCTAAGAGAGATAAATAAGGTATCTTAATGTAAAATAAAATGATATAAAAAATCATAGAAGTTGTAAATTGATAAATATATAATTGCAAACTAATTTATGCAAACTATATTATGATTTAGTTGACTATGTATAAATGCTTAATAGGACTTGAAAACATAGTGTTAATTAAAAAATTTACTTCATTGTATACTGGGTCAAGTTGACAGTAACTAGGTAGGGTTGTAATGCACCATTATCCTCTACTATGACCCTGTCAATGTTGACTATGCATTGAATCTAAAAGTTTGAGGTTATTCACCTCTATCTTTAGGTCAACTATTTTTATGTGATCTTTGATTTGATGCATGGATAAACTACAAGAGATAAAACCCTAACCTTCATAAGGAACAAACAAGATCAAATTCAAAGGGGGTAAAAGTGGGGAAGTGGTATATGGACAATCTATCCTTAGAAAGCCCCTTATTGACTGAGTATTGCTTACAAAGTCCATGTGGATCTTAGGAAATGTAGTTCTCTATATGAGGAGGATCATATAAATGTAATGAATGCAACTAGTAAATTTGATTAGAATGTTTGACAAAATATGGCTCGACCTACACGAATATAATTTTAACTTAGTCAATGAATTTATTAATAAAACATAATTATAATAGGGATATTTTTTTGAATAGATAAGTAATTTTCAAACTACCTTTGCAATAGAGTGTTAGAGAGTAACTAGGGGGTTTGAAGTGAGACACTTGATGTGATCTTATAGGAAAATCATTTTAATTATTTATGATAATCAATATTATAGAACACACGAAAGAGCCATTATAAAGTTTTTCATTTTAAAAAACTATCTATTGAAGTGTACGAGACAAGTCTACACTAGTGGATAGGTACGTAAATGCACCTATCTTGATCAGATAGAGGCTTCTAAAATTGAACTGGTGGTGAAGTGTTTGTTAATTAATGATGTTTAAGAAAAAAATAGGTAAGTCTAGAAGATATTCATAGAAATTATAGACTTGGAAGGCTCTCATATAGATAAATGGTTATCAATATGATGAGTTGGCCAAACAATGTAAAAATGTAAAGGACCAGTATTTTCAAGCATTTATTGATTTAATTTTAGTATGTATGTTTGGCCCCTATTTGTTTTAGTGATGCATAAATTAATAGATTAAATTAAATGTGATACCTAAGTGTGTAAACACACTTTTTCTTTGTCATTGAGATGTGCATGCCCCCTTATTGAGGCATGTAGTAAACAGTGGACTTGAGAGTGATCAAGTCTCAATTTTAAGAATCAGTGTAAATGCTTGAGTTGGGAAGTGTTTAAACCTAAATTGATATAGTGGGATATGGTTAAGAATATATAAATATTTCAATCATAAGGGTGATAAAATAGTCTATAGTAATCTAATTAACTGTAAACTCAGATAAATGAGTATTCTTAATTATAATACTAAGATATACTAAATATAGAAAGTACTAAATTTTAAAGATGTTAAATTGATTTAAATACCAAATAAAAATGATAATTAGATGGGTTTACTATGTACAAGTAGATCTAGAATGGAAATAGGTGGAAAGTATGCATGACCAGTCATCAAATTTTAGAAAATTTACCTTTTTAGCTATGGACACTACCCTCATATCTAGACATTACCATTGATGCTAGTGTCTAGATGTCATACAGGTGTTTAATACAAAATAAAAACTAGATATTAATGTAACCAACTTAATTATTTTGTGTTTTCTATCACCTTTATACTAATATATTCAGATATAGGATACATGCTATCACTCTTTGCTAATTAATCAAACTATAGGTCTTCACCCTTCTTCACTGTTAGAATGAGTTTGCTATAAATGGATTAGTGGAATCATGGTGTTAAGATGAGTTCACTAACCATATATTACTGAGTGATGCCTACATAGCTAATACTCCAAGTAGGGACTAAAAATTATGTAGTTTTCCCTTATGTGTGAGAGTGTGTGTGCACAAAATTGAAATATATTATATGAAGATGCATGAAATGATCTAACTTTTAACTTGGAAAATATTTCTCATGCGATGTTATTTGAATGATCTAGACTTTTCATATGACTTAGCGTATGTTTGATATGAAAAAAAGGATGGATAAAGTAGAATAACTTGGTTGTATAGTTGATTGATTGAGCTTTAGTAGGCACTTACTTGGTATTTTATTGATAAGTAATGAGAAGGATTAGACTTATATTTATACAAAATTTTTTTAAAATATCTCAAAATAGGGTCAATTAAGAAAAATAGGCTAACCCATAGGTTTCAAAACATTTATAATTTGGATGACTTTTGGAAACTAGACACTAGATATAGACTTAAAAACAACTGTTGGTAGTAGTGTACCTCTATGGATGATAATGTCAAAAAGGATAGAAAACATGTATAGATATAAAATTTATAGTGAAGGATTATCATTAGGTTTTAAGCTTTAGGTAAAATTTAGGAGACTTGGGTCATCAGAATGATATGGATCAGACTAGGAGATAGTCATTTAGGCATAATGAGATGGTGAATCTGAGCTTTTTGACAATAGGGAGGCTTATAAATGAATGTTATATCACTGATTGATATTTGTCAAATATATAATATTGATATGCTATAAATATTCTATTTTAGTATCTACATTCCCCCTTTTAATATATTAATGCATAAGGATGAAATTACTAGTTTAAAGGAAATAAATGCATACCTAGGTGTATACAACACACCTTACCTTTGCTCGAGACAAATTTGAGTGATTTATTGGTGTATGACCTATAACCAAGATCATGTTACAATTTAAATTAATGCATATAATATTAAATTTTAAATAATTAAAATGCTTGAAATGATAGAGAGAAAGGAAGGAGTATAATTATGTGTTAATACAATTGCATTACCTCTTGATGTTTTGACTTGGTATTTAATCCTAAATTTTTTAATTTCTAGGTTAAGGTTACCTAGATATAATTAAAGGGGTATATTGAAATGATTAATCACAAGGATTATAATCAAATTTATAGTAGGCCAATTGGGTGCTAAAATCAAATATAAACATACATTAAATTTATTATGAGTTATGATAAAAATAGTAAGTACAACTATGTTAGATATATAAATGATAAATAATAAATAATTAATGTATTTAGCTTATTATGATGATAATTTAGTTATAAATCTAAAATAGGCAAGAATTATATTGGAATATAATTTTAGAAAAATCATCATATTTTGAATTGGATGTTCTAGAGCTGTGGACACTAACATTAGGTTGGGATGGTTGCATCGATGTTACTATCTAAACTAACATGAGTGTCTTGTATGAAACACCTACTATAAAATGATGTAACCACCAAGATGATTCTAGGTTTGAATTTTCCTTCACTCTAGTGTATTCAAATCTGTGTCATGGATTGTCACTCCTCATAAATTTTTAAGACCCTAGCTCTTCATCTTCATAGTGACCTTGGGGAAAATGAGTTAGTGGTCACATGATGTTGAGCTAACCCAAAACACCCCTTTTTAAGTGATCATTTACTACATAGATAATAATTTGAAGAAGGCCTAATACTAATGTATTTCTCCCCTATATGTTAGATTGTGTGTTGATAAGCAAGTACAATAGTGACCCAGCTTATGACTTAGAAAATATAGCTCTTGGGTTGCTCCTTCAATACTTCAGACCTATAAATGTGTTTTACCTATGACTAATATGGAAATAGGATAAAATAAGGAATCTTTTCTCAATTCATTTCTTGATTGAATGCTTTGATAAGTTGCCTTAGTCTTTTTTGGTATTTTCTAGGTTTGTGATAGGTGAGGATTGAATGAGGATTGATCTTATATTTGTATCAATCCATTTGGAGAAGTAACTCATATTGAAGTAATTATAATGAACATTAGGATATGTTTAATTTTTAAATTATATGATTTTAGGGCACTAGACACTTGCATCAGGCCAAGACACTAGTGTCTATACCAAATGTTAGTGTTTAAGGAGTAGCAAAGTAGGTATAGACTCATAACTTGTAAAAGTGGAAGATAAGTATGTTTAAATCATTCTAGATAAGATATAATGTTTGGGTCATCAATATAAGACTAGTTAGACTAAGAGATAGGTTAAGGGGTATAAGAGGAGTGAATGGAAGTATCTAGAAAGTAAAAAAGGTCCAAAACTGAGAGTAACATGAACCACAAAATCCAATATAATCCATGAAAAAATAATGGGTGTGGGATGGTAGATGTATTTAAATAAGACTTAGGGAAAAATGGTTTAGATGTGTATACACAATATTTTCAACTTTTATCAAATACTAGTGCTTTCTATTTTTTAGGAACCCAATGAGACTCAATCTCTCTGAGTGCATGCAATAAAGGGTATAGGGAAAAAGGGGTGGGCAGACCATTGGTGCTTCATAGGATTATTTTACCTTGTTACCACTTATTACCAATCCAAATAGATATTGAAAACCATTCCCTAAGATATTACTCCTTTGCATATTCTTCCAATCTTTTCCCACTTTTTGTCCCTCTTTTCCTCACTTTAAGCTCCTTTTGATAGTCGACTATACTAGGTCAACTAGGTTAACCCTATAAAATTTTGGATGAAATTAATTTAGGGTATAGGTCAGATCTTGGCTGACCTAGCCCATGACCTAATGAATTCTTTTCCATAATTGTACTAGGTTGACTAGGTGAACTCTATCGACTAAAACTTTTAGAAGGGCTTAGGGTCAAATCCACCTATTTATACAAGATCATTTATATTGATGAAATTTTATGCACACCATAAAATATAAAGGTAGAATATAAAATTTGAGGATCTTAATGGAGGTAAAATCCACTTCAGGGCATGAGTTATAGGTATGTGATTTGTTACAACCTATTGATGGAATAGCTAGTAAGGCATGCAGGTTATTGACAAAGTTTTTTGGATGGAGGTGTGGTTCCTAATAAGGGTAGTAAATCTCTATATGATTTGTATGGATGGTTAGATTCTAACCTAAAGTGGGAAGGTCTCAAACAAACTCAAAAAAGGAGGGAAGGGTAAGGTAGAAAATAAATATTCTATGGTTTTCAAGAATTAATTCCCTAGATAGTTTCTAAAAAGATAAGTGCTCTCAGAACCTATGCCTATTGCTAGAATAAATTACACACAAATAATCAAACATGGCTAAGAAGTCTAAGGAGATAAATATGTAATAAATTCACAAGCCTCAGACAAAATTTTATCCCTTTAGAGCAGTTATTACACACCCTTAATTAGGATATTATGGCTCAAACTATAGAAGTATTTGAGGTAGCTATTACACACAAAAAAAATTACATCCAAAAAGAGCACTCATGCACAATAAAAATTATGAATCAATTTGAAATTGACTATCTTAATCAATATATTTACTAATCTTTGAATAGTTTTTGCACATCTACAAATTAATACATCAATAAAAATAATCAAGAATCTATTCATAGATTTGCACAATAAAGATTATTGAAACATATAAAAAAATAAATTAACAAATAACTACATGAAAATTAGAAATAAAATACACAAACCTATTCACTGATGATCAAAATTGTTGCTACTCCTTTATTTAAAATTTATCTAACCAAAATCCAAGTTGGATTATAATTATTTATATAGACTTGGGAGAGGGGTCACGTAATCCTCTAAGTTAATGAAAGGTCATTACATGTGATAGTTAAGAAACGAGTTCTACCTATGGTTGAAGACCATATAATAGTCTACTTGTAGTCATCGATTTAAAATAGCCTTTACAAAAGCTATGCAACATGTGCATGTGTATAAAGATAGAGGCATTTTTTTCAAAATTATAGCTCAAACTATATGTAAACTAAAAATATATGCACCATTTTACAAAATTATATATGCCTCATTTATAGGTTGTGAGAACAACCTGTTAGATATTTTAGATTATCCTCCTTCAAATGGTAATTAGACATACATCAAAGACAAGTATCATTGTATCAATCCTTTAAAACTAATGACATTATTTAACTATGACTAATCTAACATGATTGTGCATTGCATATTTCCTATGCCTCTTATTTAGTTTGGACTTTTGAAAAGTACACTTGTGAATCACATCGTCAGAACCCTATGCATGATGAAATGTGAGCATGCCATTTGTTAGCTTGATGGACTTATTAAGATCTTTTTAAAAAGACACTCTATCACTTAACACCTTTGTACCATGTGGTAATTTCTTGCTTGCTTTGGGTCCTTTGAAAAGTCCATATTGATATCACACCATTGATCATTTGTGCCCAAGTTAACATAGTTCATAGATCTATTTATTTGACTCATTAACTCCTAAGAGATTTTGACACTTGTCACATCCTCATTCCTTTGAAAAATCTCTATTGATCTCACATCATCAGATAAACTATATGGATCAATGTTAGCCATCAATCTACCTAGGCTCAATAACCTTTGATTTTAAAATGGATAATTTATGAGCGTAAATTTGACATCTACATGATCATTAAAGATATCCTCATGACCATCGATGACATCCACATGACCATCAAATTTAAACCCCTATTATTTTCTTGATGATTTTAAATTTGATGTCTGTCCAACTATGAAATATGTCCTTACGACCATCGATGATGTCTACATGACCATCATAATTTGAACCCACATCCTTTTATTTTTGAGCTTAATTTTGATGTTTGTGCGACTGTCAAAAGACATCCACATGACTGTCACATTGGTTTAACTCCCTATGATCTGAACACTTGTCATTTCTTTGTTCACTTTGATCTATAATAAAAATTGAAATGAGGACATTAACATAATACTTTGGGAAATATGTATAAAGGACCCTGCATGAATATTATAGCCTAAGGTCTTAGTTATATGAATAAAATACAATTGGGACCCTTAGCTAAAATATTAAATCAATCTCAATACATAATAAAATACTCTCCAAGTAAGGGTTCCACTTGGCAGTATGGTATTTGTTTTGGGGCAATTATTGTGGAAGAAATGTTGTGGCCTTTTTGTGTAGGGGGAATTGTTTCAGACAAAATGTCTATAACAATTCTCCCAAAGACCCAATTCTCTTAGAAAAAATGTCCAAAGGACTTAGCTCATAGTGAAAAATTATTGGGACAAAATTCTTGAAGGGTAAGTGCATTTATTTGAAAGGTCAATCTTGTAGGGCAAATATCTAGGCTAGAAGTCTAGAAGGGTCATTTTTTAAGGGCAAGGGCCTAGGACAAAAATCACAAAGGAAATGATGTCTCAAACAAAATATTCAAAGGAATGTTTCAAAGATATGGTCTCAAAAAATCTAAAGGGCATGATGTTTTAGATAAAACGATCAGAGGAATTGGCTGAAGGGCAAAAGGGCCTAGGATAAAAGTCTTAAAGGTTAAGTGGCTATTTTAAAATGGGCTGAAGGGTCACTAAAAATGCTTGAAGGGTCATTTTCATCAAGCAAAGGGCTTAGGAAAAAAGTCCCAAAGGATATTTTCAAAAGGCCAAAGGGCACTTTCAAAAAGGTCAAAGGGTAGGTGGGTTAAGGCTAAAGGGTAGGTCTGAAGGGCTAAATGCGATTTGTTATGGACAAAATGTCCATAGATCCAATTCATTTAGGGAATTATTTTAGATAAAATGTCTATGATAATTTCCCTGATAGAATAAGTCTAAAACACAAAAGTTGAAGTAAAGTTTGAAGGGATGGGCCAAAGGGTGAAAAGAATGATATATTGGAAAAAATGGCCATGACAAAATTATCGTGGACCTAATTACATCAAGGTAATTAATTCAAAAAATATGTCCAAAATAATTTCCATGACAAAGGTAAGTTCATAGCAAAATATCCCACAATAATAATTCTAAAACACAAAATCTGAAGGGTCATTTTCATGGGACAAAATACTTGATAAAGATAAATAACATAAGTCCCAAAAGGAAAAACCTAAAGACATAATCCAAATAGAAAGAATTGGACTATGAACACAATACCAATGCCATTTTTATAAAGTATAAGAAGGATAATAATCAATATTATCCTATATTTTACATAAACATATAGAAGAGGGGCTCAAAGTCAAAAAAAGTGGGTCTCCATTTTTGCAAAGAAAGAGGAGATGTTGGGTACAACAAATGGAGACTTATAGGGGGAACACTCTTGAGTATTTAAGAACCCAAGACTCTAGTTTGAAATATTAAATCAATAATGAAGTTTGCCATAGAAGAATACTTAAATTAGAATCATGAAAAAGGCTTGTAGGTTTATTTACACAACATACTTTCCTTCTAATTTCTTGGATTTGTGTGTGTCAAAATGTGTAGTTTATTTAACCCCTACTATGATGAGTTTTTCAAAGGCTTGAGGAATCTATAGATTTATTTCTAGTATATATTAAAGATTAAAAATAAGGGAAAATTAGGAATTGATCTGCTACTAGCTAGGTATCCATAGCCCCGATAGAGATACCTTAGGTTCTTTCTCTTTCTCTTTCCATTATTTTATTTTAATCATGATGCATGGTACATTGACATTATTTCATCATGTGATCCTTTTGATTTTATTTTGCTCTTTTAAATCCATTGGTTATTTCTTCTTTTGTTTTTATTTCACTCTTATTTTGTTCTTGAATGGAAAAGAGAAGAGCTAGAACCCTAGTGAGCTAGTATAATTATAAAAAAAATCATTACTAGAATGTTCTTGCCAGCTACACCTATACCCAGAAATAGGTATTTAATGTGATAAGTGTATTTGACCTAATAAAACAAGAATTTTTTCCTAAATTTATATGAATTACTCTGAGAGAAACTTACACATCCCTGGTAAAAGTATTTAATTATGACACAATTCAGAATAATCCATGATTATCTACCTTTATCCTAAAGAAATACACCTAATCTGTAAACTAGTCCCAAAGTGTCAATATTTTAATTTTCCTCTTTTCTACAAGTCATAATATTAGTTGGTTTGGATTTTTAGCTTATTTAAAGTAAGAAGAAACACAATTCTGATCATCAGAGAAATCAAAGAACAACTAATGTAAGAAATCAAGGAACTTTATACTAAGAAAGCACTAAAATCTAATCTAGAAAGCATGAAATCTAATCTATGAAAGAAAAATACTGAAAGCCAAAAAGATTAATCTAGAAAGTAGGAAACTAGTCTATGAAAGTAAGAAATCTAATCTATGAAAGCAAGAAATATAATTTATGAAAGCAAGGAAATCTAATCTAATCCTATAGCTACATTCATCTATCGCTTGTTACTTACTAACATTAGTAGATCATATAACCATAAAGTAATGCTTTAAGAACTATCCATTGATTGGATATGTAAGGTCATTACATTGGAGGTCTTTTAGACAAAATGTATTATTTCCCATGATATCTAAAATTTGGTATGTTCCAATCCATAATGGGGCAAACTTGTCATGTTGTCCTTTCTTCTCATGGGGTTTATCCCAAAGTACCACTAGATTTGAAATATTGAATGCTTTAGCCTTTGATCTCTTATCAAACCACCTCTTGACCACATCCTAGTGTTTTTTGAATGTATATAAGGCCTTAGTCCTTAAATATTCCATTTATATTATGTCCAACAATCTTGATTCTACTTTATTGATCAGTTCTATGTAGTCCTAAATGAAATGATAAGTGGGTAACTTTAGCATAATTAGGAATACAAGCTTGCATCCACACACCAATAGGTAGGGTGAAGATTTAAGGGCTTGCTTATGTCTATTTTGATCTACCCAAAGATCATACTTAAATAAATTATGTTAGTATCTAGGCTTGTCCCCTACTAATTTATTAATTGCATTGATTAGATTTTTGTTTGTTGATTCTGCTAGTCCATTGCCTTGAGGGTAATGGTTAGAAGCTGACCTGATAATAATTTAGTTATCATGTGCCCACTCAATAAATTGTATTGATATGAAATTTGGTCCATTGTCACAAACCAAATAAATAGGCATGCCAAATTTGGTTGTTATGTGTTCCTCTAAGAATCTAATCACATCTTGTTCTCATCAATTATTTGTGGCTATGAATTTAGTCTATCTAGTGTAGTAGTCAGTAGTAGTAAGCACAAATTTATGTCCTGCTAAGGAATTTGGGTTGATAACACCAATGAAGTATAACCCCCATTGGGTGAATGACCCTCCTTCAACAATCAAATGTAAAGGCATTGATGTGTGTACTTATCTCTTGGCTGGAGTTTGGCATTCATGGCATGTTCTCACATGAGCATGAGCATCTTTGAAAAATATTGGCTAGTAGTATCCCATTCTTAAGATCTTATGGGTTGTGGTATTTCTAGATGGGTGACCACTACCTATCTTCTGATGTAAGTTCTTTAGTATTTATTTAGCTTCATCTATGGATACACACCTGAGATAAATACCTTCATAATATCTTCTATAGAGGAATCTCTTCTTGATCATGTAATGAGCAAATTTTAGCCTTAGAGCTCTTTTTCTCTCTCTATTAGGCTCTAGGGAAAAAGTTCCTATAAGTAAATACTATATTATATCAGTATACCAATCTCCTTTAGATACTTGAGCTTCACAAACCTCTTCAATGGTGATCCACATATCAAGTTTAGTCATGAGCTAAATGATTCCCTAACCTCTAATAATCTTTGTAGGCTTGATCTCTATGTCTAATTCTTATAGCTTGGCCATCTATTTGCCTTGTCATTCTCCTAACTCATTCTATGATAGGGTGAGCTTGATAATAGGATTAAGCATGATGGAAATGAATTTATTCCTCAAGATGTAATGCTAAAACTTCTTCATGGATTTAACAAGGGCAAAAATTTGTTTATCAATTATGGAGTACCTGAGATATGCATCTTTCAGATTCATGCTCATAAACATGATTGGATGCTCGATCTCATCCTTATTCTACATGATTATAGATTCAATCATATTCTTTGAAGAAAATGAATATAGGTATAAATATTTATTAAAATCTAGATTGATCAATATTGGAGCCTATGATATTGCATCTTTAATGTCTTAGAAGGACTTTTGGGCTTCATCTATCCACTCTATCTTGGCATTTTTCTTGAGCATGGAATTTAAAGGTGTAATGATCTTTGTAAATCTTGATATGAACTTCCTTATGAAGTTAATATTTTTGAAGAATGATTTGAGCTCCTTATTTCTATTTGGTGGCTGAATTTTTGAAATCACCTAAATTCCATCTAGATCAATAGTGATTCTATATTTAGTGATGATGTTCCCAAAAAGATTACCTTTAGTCACTCTAAATATTCTCTTCTTTGGATTTAATAAAACATCAAATATTTTTCATCTTTTGAATATGGACAAGTGACTTATGTGGTCTTTCCTATCCTTTAAAAATACCATACGATTGTCCATGTAAATGATTATGCATTTTCCTATTAACCCTTTGAAAGCATGATATATGGTACACTAAAAGGTATCTCCTACATTTATCAAGCCAAAAGGCATCTTCTTATATGCATAATTTCTCCACTTTATAGTGAACATTGTCTTCATTCTATCCTCAAGTTGCACTAGTACCTAATTCTAGGCTAAAAATCCATCCAAGAAGGACATCATTTTAGAACCACTTACTATTTGTATCACCTCATCCAGAGAAGGCAAAGGATAATTGTCCTTTTTATAAGACTTATTTAGATTCCTAAAATGAGCACATAATATGATCTAACCATTATTCTTTCTTACTAGGACCAAATTAGCCATCTAAGTAGAATGTCTTACTAAAAGATGATTTTTGTGCTTAAAATATTCTCCACTTTTGTCTAAATGAGAGGATTTATAATAGGATTGAATGGCCTTTACCTCTACCTAATTGATCTAAGATCTTTTTTCAAGGGGATCATATGAGTAATGACATGTGGGTCATATACTTTCAAGTCTTCATATTTATAGGAAATAACATCCCTATATCAAGTTATTAAATCCTTCACTCACTATCTCTCTTATGGGGTAAAAATGAGACCAATATTCACATAACATAGGCTATGTTCATCTCTTAGATTTTCCTTTCTAAAGTTTTATTCATTGACCTTGGGTTTCTTAAGTTGCTAAGCTTAAGGGTCTATGTCTACTGGTCTTTCCAAAGAGACCAACCTAGATGAAATTTAATTCTCTTTGAGCTAAATAATGACCTCTTTATCTAATTCCTCTTGATAGAAGTGATTAATGTTTTTGTCATCAATGATTTAGGATTCAAATTCCCCTAAATTAGTTAGAAACTTAATAATATATTGGTCACCATCAAAGACTTGGAAATTTTCTATGTTATCTAGAATAGTGGGGCATGGTACCAATTTAATGGAGAATTTTTTTACCTTAGATTCTTGTAGCAGATCCAAATTAGCATTAACAATAGGTAATGAGTCATCAATTTAATTTTTCTCTCTAGGAAGTGCTATCATGTTGAAAACTACAAAGATTTTAATTAAGTCCCATGCTATGTTCTTGTATCTCTTCAAATAAGATAACTTACATTGGTATTTGTTTCTGAATTGGTTAACCACCAGCTCTAAGTCACCAAATACTGATATTTTCTTCACATTATTCTTTAGTGCAAACCATTGTCCCAACACTAAGGCCTCATACTTAGCTCTATTATTAGTGCATGGAAATTACAATCTATTAGTTGCCAAGAATTTTTTACCTTGTGGATTAATCAACTTGATTCCCACACCTAATGCTTAATTAGATCTAGCACCATTAAATTGTAGATTCCATAGTTGATTGAAACCTTCAGATTCTAACTTTTGTACTTGATTCTACATAGTAAAAGTATAAATACCAAGGTTGGGCAACTCATACTTTACCTCTTTATTCTTTACATTATACTCTATAATGGGATACTTCATTCTCAATTTTCTATCAATCCTAATTTAATTTATAACTCCACTCTATGGTAGAGATATATGAGAAAATTCTATAAAGAGATATCCATTGAGTGTTTTGGACTAGTATCTACTCAATAGTAGACCATATAATTTAGGTATGTCCACCACTAGAATATCAATGGTCATCTGAATGCATGGTTCAAAGGCTACTTGGATATGCACGTCCCTTAGTTCACCAATTATAGGGACCACTATCTTATCCAATTTTGAAACCATCCTCTTTAAAGGTCTTGGTGTCAAACTATGTTTTTAACATATATAAGTAGGCATGATAGTTTAAAAATATCTAGAATCAACTAAATAATTATGAATGTTCTTACCAAAAGCCTAGATAGTTAGTAGGAATGGTGGAAATTTTGGCTTGATCTTGTAGAGGATGTTGGTGTTAAATGATTTCAATTTGTCTATAGATGTTTTTGATTTCTGTATAAGTGTCTTCCTAATAATAAATTTATAGAACAACTCCTTTTCTTCGATAATCTGAGCTAACTCATGAAGAGTTATATTCACCTTGATCTTCTTCATATCCTCAACAATGTTGTATCCACATTTACTTAGTTCTTCATTGATTTTCTACTAATCATTACCCTTTGGAGGGGGTAGATTATTATCTAATTTATGATTAGGAGGAATCATCATGGTATTTAGAGGAGTCAATGTTTTGAGTGGATGGTTATTATTTAGATTTTATGCACCTCTATAGAACTGTTGGAAAGCATGAACTTCATCCATGTTGTCTTCTAGCTCATTGTCATCTTCACTTGAAAAGGGAAACTCATGAATTTCAAAGATTGTGATAGTGATGGAAGAGCCACAATCAAGATGATGCTTAGGGGGATTATACATCTTATCTTTTATAACCACCTCTCTTTGAAAGATTTTAAATGCTACATAAAATTTAACATAATTGAGCTCACTATGCTCAAAAGTTTAATGAATTCTACACCATTTGAGAAGAGCCATCTCTACTATGTTGATCTCTGAGAGCTTTTTAGGTTGATCCATATTTTTCATAGAATTTTTAAATGGTTGGTTGTATCTTTGACATCCAAAATTTTGATTACTAGTTGGGTTATTGGTGTTGTCAATCCTCCTTTGCATATTTAATAAATCATTTCTCAAATTTTGAACCATCTTACAAATAGAATATAGTTCTACCTTTATAGAGTTATTGCCTTGTAGAACATCAATATGAGACATAGTAGATTGTTGATTCTGTTGGTAACCATTGCCTTTCATGTGATTATTCGATAATCCATAGTTTGGCTACATTATTTGTATCATGGGAGGTAACATATATAACTAATTCTAATTGAATTTTGGGACATTCTACCTTGCATGTATAATTGGATTCAACAAGGAAAATCCATTATAGACACTGGACATAATGGGCACATGAAGATTGAGCTATATGTTGATATTAATGGCTTCTTTGAATGATCATACTAAATTGTTATCTGTAACAACTCTCCTTAAGAACACCATAGTAATTAGATCTAGCATGTTCTTGTACATCTCCAATGCTAATGCTTCTTCTAGTTTGTACCATGTGGTTAACTAGTTATATATATTTTGAAATCTCATGTTGAAAGCATGGATAGGATTTCTAGGCTCTCTCTTCATACTAGTGAAGAGCTGGTATATTATGCTAAGACTAGTAACCTATCCAAATTGTGTGAGAAAATTAGCTTGAAACTCATCCCAAGAAGTGATGGAGTTCTCTATTATATTTAAATACTAATCATAATCAACATCCATTAATGTAAAAGGAAATAATCTAGATGAAACATCTTCATTGACAACATTCATTAATCTCAAAGTAGCTTTGAGAGATTTGATATGTTGTTCTCCTATCCTTACCACTAAAGGAGAAAAAGATGATAGCTACTTCTCAAGATTCTGAGGTTAATCGTGAAAGTCTCCTAGGATGGAAATAATAGACACAACCAACTAGAATAGTTGTTGAGCCATTATCTAATTCAAAAAATCAAAGGGTTCCCTATGGGTAAAGGATTCCTTATTAGAGGTGGATTTTTCTAAATTGGGACTATTGGAAAAATTATAGGTCTCCTATGATTTGAAAAGGGTGAAACAAGAAAACCAACCTAGGAATTAGATTTGGTCACTCTCCTAGGTGATTCCAATTAACTCTACATAAGGGATAACTACTACTATTAAGGGTGTTGCCCTCATTCTAGCACCACTGAAATTGTTGATGCAAGTTTTATGCACACCATAACCTTAATGTGGTATCCTCTAATAATTTAGGATCTCAATGGAGGTAAACACCACTCCAAGGCATGATTTATAGATATGAAGTCTATTATAACCTATGTATGGAATAACTAGTAGGACATGTAGGTTATTGACAAGGTTTTTTGGATGGAGGTGTGGTTCTTAATAAGGGTAGTGAATCTTTATGTGATTTGTATGGATGGTTGGATTCTAACTTAAATTGGGTAGGTCTCAAAAAAAACTCAAAAAATGAGGAAAGGGTAAGGTAGAAAATAAAGCTTCTTTGGTTTTTAGGAATTACTTCCCTAATTAGTTTTTAAAAGGACAAGTGATCTTATAACTATGCCCTATTTCTAGTATCAATCATACACACATAGTTAGACATAGCTAATAAGTCCAAGGAGATAAAGATGTAGGAATTTCATAGGCCTCAGACAAAGCATTATCCTTTTAGAGTAGATATTGCACACCCTTAATCATGATATTATAGATTGGGATAGTGAAGTATCTAAAGCAATTGTTGCACACACACATGAAACTACATCCAAAAAACCACTCATGCAAAATCATAATTATGAATGAATTTGAATTTGAATATCATAACTAATATATTTACCAATCTTTCAATAGCTAATGTATATCTACATATTAGGATATTTATCAAAATAATCAAGAATCCATTCATAGCTTTTACACACTAGAGATTATTAAAACATACAACCAAAGAAAGTAACAACTAATTACATAGAAAATAGAAAGAAAATACACAAAAACATTCACTTATGATCAAAATTGATGCTAATCTTATATTTAAAAATTCTTTGACCAAAGTCTAAGTTAGATTACAATTATTTATATATAATTGGGGAAAGGGTCACCTCATCCTCCAAGTTTATGCAAATGTCATTACATGTGATAGTCAAAAAATGAGTTATAACTATGGTTCAAAACTATATAAGAGTCTAGTTTTAGTTATTGATTTAAAATAGCCCTTGAAATAGGTATGTAACATGTGCATGTGTATAAAAATAGAGGTAATTTTTTATGATTATAACTCGAATTATATGCAAACTACAAATATATGCACCATTTTACAAAACTATACATGCCTCCTTTATAGGTTATGAGAATAACCCATTAGATATTTTAGATTAACCACCTTCAAATGGAAATAAAACATGTGTTGAAGACAAGTATCCTCATATCAATCCTTTAGAACCAATGGCATTTTTTAACTATGACTAATCCAACATGACTATGCATTGAATGTTGTTTGTGCCTCTTATTGAGTTTGTACTTTTGAAAAGTGCACATAGGACTCATGCTGTCATATCCTTATATATAATGGAATGTAAGCATGCCATTTGGTATCTCCTCAAGCTTCCTAGGCTCTTTTATAAAACACACTCCATTGTTTAGCACCTTTTACCATATGGCAACTTCTCACATGCTTTGGGACCTTTGAAAAGTCCATGTTGATATCACACTATTGATCATCTATGCTTAACTTAACATGGTTGGTATATCTAGTACTTTGACTCATTTCCACCTAAAAGCTTTTGATAATTATCACATCTTCATTCCTTTGAAAAGTCTCTATCAATCTTGCACCATCAGATCAACTATATAGATCAACACTGGCCATTAATCTACCTGGGCCCAATAACCTTTGATTTCAAAATGGAAGATTTATGAGATTAAATTTGACATTCACATGACCATCAAAGACATCCTCATGACTATCAATGATGTCCATATGACCGTCACAATTTAATCTTCTATTATTTTCTTGTTGATTTTAAATTTGACATCCATATGATCTTCAAAGATGTCCTTGTGACTGTTGATGACATCCACATGACCGTCACAATTTAAACCCGTGTCTTTATTTTTGAGCTTAATTTTGACATTCATATTCCCATCAAAAGACATCCACATGATCATCACATTATTTTTAGTCCCTGTGAGTCGGACACTTATCATTTCTTGTTTTTCTCTACTCTGTAATCACAAATGAAAAGAGGAAATTAGCATAATACTTTGGGAAATATGTATAAAGGACCTTGCATGAATATTCTAGTCTAAGGTCTTAGTTGTATGAACAAAATATGATTAAGAACCTTGGCTAAAATCTTAATCAAGCTCAAGACAATAAAATTCTCTCCAAGTAAGGGTGTCACTTGGTAGTATGGTATTTGTTTTGGGGCAATTATTTTAGACAAAATGTCTATAATAATCTCTCAAAGACCCAATTCTCATAGACAAAATATTTGAAGGAATTAACTCATATATAAAAATTACTAGGATGAAAGTCCCGAAGGGTAAGTGCATTTATTTAAAAGGTCAATCTTGTAGGACAAATGTTTAGGACATAAGTTCCATAGGGAAAGGGCCAAAGATAAAATTCTTGAAGGATATGATGTCTTGGATAAAATGTTTGAAAGAATGTTTTAAAGGGATGGTCTCAAAAAATCCTGAAGGCATGATGTCTTGAACAAAATGTCTAAAGGAATTGGATGAACAGTAAAAGGGCCTGAGACAAAAGTCTCAAAGGGTAAGTGGCTATTTCAAAAGGGATTGAAGGGTCACTCAAAATGTTTGAAGGTTCATTTTAATCAGGCAAAGGGCCTAGGACAAAAGTCCTAAAGGATATTTTCAAAATGCCAAAGGACACTTTAAAAAAGGTCAAAGGGTAGGTGGGTTAAGGATGAAGGGTAGGTCCAGAAGGCTAAAGGAGATTTGTTTTAGACAAAATGTCTGTAGATCCAATTCATTCATGGAATTATTTTGGACAAAATGTCTAGAACAATTTTCCCAATGAAATAAGTCTGAAACACAAAGGTAGAAGGAAATTTTGAAGGGATGGGCTTAAGGGAGAAAGGCATGATATCTCAGACAAAATGGTTGTGACAAAAATACCATAGACCTAATTTTGTCAGGGGAATTGCTTTGGACAAATTGTCCATAACAATGTCCCTAATAAAGGTAAGTCCATGACAAAATATCCCACAATAATAAGTCTGAAACACAAAGTCAAAATGGTCATTTTCATTATAAAAAATACCCAACAAAGACAAATTTCATAAGTCCCAAATGGAAAATCTCAAAGACATAAGACAAATAGAAATAATTAGACTATGAACATAATACCAATGCCATTTTTCTAAAGTACAAAGGGCCAATAATTAATCTTCTCCTAAATTTTAATAAACATATAAAAGAAGGGATCAAAGTCCAAAAAAGTGGGTCCCCATTTTTGTAAAGAAAGAGTGGATTTTGGGTACAAAATTTTTGTCATTATTTAACAATGAGAAAAATTTATTATTCACTTGTGCTTCTTTACAATATGCTCTTCCACCATTCTACTTGAGGAGTCTTAACTTAGGGTTTCTACTTAGAGAATATATCCTTATGGATAAGTCTTGGATGCTTTGGCCTTTCTTAGTGATCCTTACAAACCACAATAACCTCTTAAAAATACCTTTTGGCCAAGGGAGAGATTGAGTCTCGATAGGGTCATCATTCAAGTAAGTATTCTTTAACTTTGCTCCTCTCTTTAGTAGATAAAAGTAACATAAGTATTGGTTTTGAATAATATTTCTCTTCTCTTTCCATTAGGGTCTTTCTCATACAAATCTTAATTAATATTCTCCTATGAATGTTTGTTTTATTTACTAACCCCCATATTATGCCACAAGCTTTGGTGAACACTAGATTAGGTTTTTACTTTACTTATTGGTTTAGTGAGATATATGAAAACATAAGACTCCCTTAGGGTTATTGTATGATTGTACTTGATTAAAGGCTTTGTAACCCTCCCTACCATTGTGTATTATGATAAGAGATCCCCTAATTAGGTCTAGTGGATTCCCATATTGGTCATGTTCTCGATTATCTATTGTGTCCCCAATCAAAAGTGTAAGGTATGATCTATCTTCTTTGATTTAGGATTGATTTATAGACATGATGCATATTTTATTATATACATTCTGGTGAACCTGACATGAATCTAACCCTTGTAGGTTTTATCTCACATTTTTTTATCATTTTATCATTTTATTCCTCTATATTTGTGATACTGGGTCAACAATATTGGTATAGTTCTAACTTCTGTGCATAGGTTTAACACATAGTCACATTGATATAAATCTATTCTATTTGTGTAGGATTTTCATCAGGTATAGGGTACTAGGTCAATTCTATCAACATAGTATATTTTATAGACTTCTAAATATATTACTAAGCTGACCTTATCGACACAGTACACCTTTTAGACTTTTAGAAAACATACTAGGTCGACCTTGTTGACATGATATACTTTATAGGTTTTAGAAGTAGGGTTTTATAAAACTAGGTCAACCCAGTCGACTTAGTTATCAAAAATTTCAAGTAGCTTAAATATAAATTTTAAAATTTTTAGGCATCTTCAAACCTACCAAGGTTCCTTTCTCTCTTTTATCATTTCTATTATTCATTATAGTTCTATTTTTCATAGTTTATAGTCTTTAAAACTACCCCTATATAACAAACTAGGTTGACCCTATTGATGTAATTCTGTATTCTATCTTCTGTCTAGAAAACTAGGTTGACACTATGGACATAGTTCTTTTTCAAACCCTTGCTTACACAATACATTAGTGACACTATTGACTCTATTATATAATCTCTACATATACTATCATTTAAAATGATATTATAATATGTTTAAAAGTTGGAATTAACACTTATATGCTTGTAATTAGCTCATACTTTCACTTCTTGTTGCTTGCATGCTTGGATTATATTACATAGTATAATTAGGTGGTTTTTCAATATACCATTTAGTTGCACTATTTTTATCTTTTATGTACACACTACCAAATCATAAAATCTTAAAATGCACTTTAATAATTGTCTACGCAAAGCCTACCTACTTGGATTTCATCACCAAGGGGGAATCCAACTTGGTTTTCTATCCAAGTATAAACACATGGTTAATGGTATATATTAGCTAAAGAACCCAAGACCCTTATCACTATGGTGTGTGAAGTGAGGGGGTAGGCCCTAATACCAAGCTATTACCATTACCAATACATATCCCTTTTAGCTTAAACATCCTAAAACCATCCATATATTATTTCTATTTTCTTGCTTACAACAAACCTCCTATCACATCTAAAATCATACTCTAATAATCTAACAACATTCAAGATGACTACTTAGTTAGCATTTAATTTCCAAGTTGATTATTTTCTCTTTGATGAATTATATGTTGTATTACAATAACTTATATTAGCTAGTGTTGGTGCAAGGTTTTGTGATATGTGCCTCAATTGGATCAAACCCATTAAACCAATTGATTATGTTTTATTTCATTTCTTACTTTCAAAAGTACTTTTAAATTTTTTCCTATTTCAGTACACAATTGTTCTGATCAACATAGTCTCTTACAAACTATCTATTTTCCTTGCCTATTGTACTAGGTTGACCCTAACAACACAATACTCTTTTCTAATTCCTAGGATACAGAACTACATCAACTCTCTCAACTCTATATCTTTTTCTACTTATTTGTTTCCTAGGTTACATAACTAGATTGATCAAGTCAACCCTATATCCCTATTTTCTTTGCTTTTAGACCCTTTTTTCTATACTAGGTTGACCTAATCAAATCTATACTCTTTCTACCTTTCCTATTTATCCAACTCAATTCTATATTCTTTTTCCTTGGCATTTTGTTCATTTTTCTCAAATCATCATGAAGTCCTTTATTAAAATCTTCTTGGACAACCTAAATCCATTTAGATACTATATGCGATATTCATTTCTCCCTCTCTTTTCTTCCTAAGAGCACCATCACTCTTAGGGAACCTCTTCCCCTCTTTCATCCATGGCTTGTCATATGGTGCAAAACACACCTCAAGATGAAGTTGATGAGTCTGACACTTTCTATACCTATCAAGAAACTTATCATCTTTAAAACCTTCAAAATAATGTGGGAGAAATTGACACAAGTTTAATCAATAATCCCACTAATAATCCATCTTATAACAACCCTCCCCTTATACCAATTCATGGAGTGATCCTAAAAACACTAACCAACATATTGATACAACTCAACTTCTGGCATAAGTGATATAAAAAATGAACATAATGAAAACTTATAACACCACTCAAATGATGAAACTCCAACATCATTTGATTAATATGTATAATCAATATGCATCTATCCATCCTCAAGCTAATCCCAATTACATTCCTCCACCTCTTAGATATGCCTTAGGCAATGCTATTTATCAACCCATAATGAATAATAAGATGCTTAAAAATATTAAAAATGAGCCTTTAGATCCCTTCATTGTGTCCATTGATATCGGTAACATATCTCCAAGTACCAAGTATGATGGGACTAAAGACCCTACCTCATTTCTCAAAGCCTTTGGTAATCTTTACAAAGAGTGGATCCAAACTAATACCTTTACCATAACTAAACTCTTAGTCAAAATCTTTACTGGTGATGTATTAGAATGGTACAACCAACTCCTTCAACATTCCATTTAAATATTAGAATATTAGGTCAATCTTTTAGTTAAGGAATTTCAACATAATGATCTTCCCAAAAATTGTCTTAGCCACTTCATCAATGCTAAACAATCTCCCACTGAATTAGCTCATGACTTTATCAAAAGGTAGAAGTCATTGGCCCATAAAGCTAACCATAACATGACTAATGATAACTTATTCAAACTCTTTATCACTACTTTGACTTCTTCTCTTCAATATAAGGTTAAATTTTTTTTTCCTTAAACCTTTAATGAAGCTCTTGACCAAGCTAAACATCAAGACTTTCTCATGAAGCAATTCAAACCCAATCTTAAACTTCTTATAGGATATGTTCAAACATATACTAATGCTATCACTGGTAATATTATACAAACCAAACCAAGAGTTACTAAAGATGACATACATTCCTTTTCTCACACACCACTCTTGGTGAAATAAATGAAATAATTTTTACTACCCTTTAAACCTTTCACTTATTCTAATAATCCTCCTAAGTGTTATGAACCTAATCAGTTCTACTGATTCCATGCTGACATTGGTCAATCCTATGAATCTTGTAGAGGGCTCACTAATTTTGCTATTTCCTATATGCTTGGTGATTTATTTAATCATGAATCCATGATCAAACTTTGTCATCAAGAGTACATTTTTGCTTCTCAAAAATGACAAGTTTCCAAAGCATCTACCTCGAATAACCAAAAATCTTTTTCCATAAATAATAATCAACAAACTACCAAGGATGTTTGTGCCATTGATGCTGACTATGACCAATAATATAATTCTCAATATGTTAACACTGCTAAGGTCAATTATCATCACAAACCAAATCATAAAGATCATGCTACCAAACATAAGAAGCCATATTTAGAAGAAAAAATTCTCAAAGATACTACCACCACTAATCTGACTTTAGAATTTCTTAAGGAATAACTTCTTCCTTCCAAACAACTAACCATTTCTATTCCTTAAAAATTTACTTTACCTTATAAACATTATACTAGTTCTTATTTTAAATATCATTGGAACTTTATTAAAGAACTTAACTCTGACTTTTAAGATTCCACTTATGGAGTTGGTTTAAAATTCCCCCTATCATTGCAAGTCCCTTATGTAATGATTGCAAGAAATTGAATATCCATCCTCTATAGATGAAGAACCACCCTCTATAGAGCCTCAACCTACCAATGTACATACCATTAAAACTATGTGTCCTTCCAAGCCCTCTATCAACTTTATTAAGGAGGACATGATCAATGATGAAACTTTTTTTCTTGTAAATGATCCACCACTTTTTATTAAAATATCCATTAATACTACTCTCATTCATAAAGTTCTAGTTGATGAAGGCTCTGTATTAATGTGTCATCTTTGTGGCTTATCCAAAAACTTAGTTATAACAAGGATCATCTCAAACAAACCCATCTTACCTATCATGGTTTTGATAAGATTAATTACAAGCCACTTGGTTGTATTTGGATTCCCCTAACCATCAGACCTAAAACCATTTGAAGTAAGCTTATGGTCCTTGATTTACCCTTATCTTATAATATACTCCTTGGCCACTCATGAATTGATAGAATGAAGGCCATTGCTTCTTATGGTAGCCAATGGATTAAATTTTTACATAATAGAAGAAAATATAAGCATGAAGTTGATCCCAACCCTTGGAGTATTCAACTTCTTAATCCTAAATCTCAGTATCATATTCTTATAATTCTTAAGATTAATAGTGCTCCTTTACTTGAGTTCATCAACATCAATCTTGATGTACAAGTCACTCTTACCAACTCATATGATGATGAACCTAATGATTTGCAACATACTTATAATATTACTAAGATAAGTCCCTACATTTTGGAGTGGCTCCCTCCTTATTACCTAGGATCTATACTATTCCTCTTATTGATGAGATCACTAATTTTACCCCTCGATACAATGCTCAAGATCCTTCTTTACTAGAAGATGCCATCAATTGAAATTATTTTGGAGTGGCCAATTTATTTCAATATCCTCTCATCATGTCTCCTTGAACATTTATTAGTATTGGGATTTCACCTTCTGAAACTCCCCCTGAATCTCAAGCATGTACAATTTCTCCAACATATGATGATAATTATATTATGGCCCAAACTCAATATTGAGATTTGGATGTTTAACATTATTAAAAAAACTTAGATCAAATTCATGATTTGAATTAGGATGTTCATTCCATTTCTATGGATCATGCATTAGATCCTGAAGGCCATGTGCCTCATGTCAATTCTCCACTTCATGTTACTCCTTGGGTGGTAGATAAAATTATACCTTCTAAACCTCCAAAAATTCATGCATATTCTTTACCACCTATATATACCATCATTACATCTGATCCTTTTACCAACACCATCAACACATCAATCCCTTCCAATCCATCTACTTCTCCTACTCCTGAGATTACACTAGATGCCAAGGCAACTGATATTCAAAAAATACATTATGAGTATGATCACCATGATGATCAAATTTTAGATCTAGAAGTCAATGTTGAGTATTATGGTCCTCTTCCCACCTTTCCTAGTGATAAATATAATCTTGAAATACTTCATTCTCATGAACCTCAACTTCCTTTACAACATCATAAAATTGGGAACTTCAAAACTAAAACCCCTTTTTTCAACAACATCATTTCTGGCATTGATCCCAAGGCTAATCTAATTTTTTCTTTACCTAATGCACCATACCATTTATAAGATGGAAATGCTATGATTATCAAAGAAACCACTCATATTGGATATGCCACTCCATTATATCCTTTTCCAATTAAAATATTTCATAAACTCTCACCTATCGAGTATGATAACTTTAGCTTATTCTTCTATAAATATTATGAGATACTTGCTTGGTCTTATAAGGACATGCCTAGTATTGACCTAAGAATTGTGGTTCATAACATCATTACTTATCTTGATGCCAAACTTGTGCATCAAAAACAAAGGAATTTCCACCTAAGGTTTCCACTTTATATCATAAGGAAATCATCAAGCTTCTTGATGCTAAATTTATCAAACTAGTGGATTATTCTGAATGGGTTTCTAACATTGTTCCCATTAAAAAAAGGTCACTATGGTCATTTGAATTTGTATTTATTTCTATAATATTAATCTCAATTTTCTTACGGTCAACTTCCTTTTATCTTCAATAGATGTCGTTATTGATTCCACAGTTGGTTACAAAATGTTATCTCTTATGGATGGCTTCTCAGGCTATAATCAGATTCATATTACCCCTGAGGACCAACACAAAACCACTTTCACCATAGAATGGGGAACCTATTGCTATGTAAAAATACCCTTTGGCCTCAAAAAATTTAGAGCCAATTATCAATGATCAATGACACATCTTTCATGATCTTATCCATAAAATTATTGGAACTTATATGGGTAACCTCATTGCTAAATCCAAAAGCCTCAAGACTCATGCCTCTGATCTTGCCATCATCTTTGACCATCTTATTAAATATTGAGTTAGACTAAATCCTTACAAATGTGTCTTTGGTGTCAAATTTATAAATTTTTTAGGATTCCTAGTCTCTCTCCATGGTATCGATGTTGACCCAGCTAAGATTAGTGCTATCATCAACATGCCCATTCCTCATTCCATTTTAGACATTCATACTTAGGAAAACTTGGGGAAATTAGATGATTCATCCCCAAAATGGCTTACTAAATCCACTCCATAAATTCTCTTATTAATAAAGGTAATGCCTTAGAATGGATGGACCCTTGTCCAAAAGCTTTTGATAACATGAAAGAGTCCTTTCTTCACTTGCCTTCACTTCATATTCCTTTTAATGATTGACCCTTGATCCTATATACTTTATCTATACCCATATCAATTAGGGTAATGATTTCCCAAAAAGATCATACTAGAAGAGAGTATTATATCTACTATATTAGCTGAGGCCTCATTTACTATGTGAAACATTATACCAAAGTCAAATGTGATTGCCTCACCATATATTTCATAGTTGAAAAGCTTCGACATAACATGCTATACCAAACCACTTAAGTCATCATTCATTTTGACCTCCTTTGGAATTTATTCTCCAAATCCTTTCTTCTTAGATATATAATTATAAAATGGATGGTCCTTATGGAATTTTATCTCTATATTGTAACTCAAAAAGATATCAAAGGATAAGTCATAGCTGATCAACTTACTGTGCTCCTATACTAGCTACCAATCACCTTCAAGATAGTCTTCTAGATGACAATATTCTCTATATTAAAGGTCTCAATCAATTTATTTCTCTCAAATATTACTTTCATAAATTCACCACTAATATTTAAGCAAGTAATCTTGATGAATCCACTATCCTCCCCGATACTACTAAACCTAAAGTAGTTATTCAATAACTTCCTAAAATTAATGTCAAATGGCATGAGGATTCTTGGACCCTTCACTTTAATGGTGCTAAATGCCTTCAAGGAGTTGGGGTAAATTGAATTCTTACAAGTCCTCTTAGAAAAATTATTCCTTTATATTTTCACTTAACCTTTGACATAACAAACACTATAGCTGGATACGAAGATCTAATCTTAGGCATGTGAGCTACCTTTGATTTAGACATCTAGTATCCATATGCTTTAGGTGATTCTTAGCTTATTTTATACCAAGTCAATGGTTATTACTAATGTAAAATAAATAATCTCATTTCTTATCATAAAATTACAACCACTCTCACTAAAGACTTAATTTCTTTCACTCTTAAGCCTATTCCTCAAGAACAAAATTCCATTGCTAATTCCCCTACTTCTTCAGCATCTCTCTTTCATCCCCACCAAGTTATTTTAAATCTGAATTTTATTCTCTAAATAAGAAAATATCCATCCTCTACTCAACCACATACTTCACTTATTTTCCAAATCAAGGCTGTCATTATTTGATAAAGACCATGGTATAAAGACATGATTCTATTCTTGGAACACAAAACTTATCCTCCTAACTTAGACTCTCTTGAAAAGACTCACATTTGTAAACAAGATTTCAAGTTTGTATTTAGATACAACATCCTCTATTATCATAATATTGAAGGTACCTTGATCTATTATATTATTCCAAATGAGGTCCCTACTCTTCTTGAAAAAGCACATGGGGCCATTTGTGGTGGCCACTATAGCAGACATGCTATAACCCACAAACACCTATATATGGGATAATTTTGGCCTACTCTTGAAAAATATGAAATTGAATTCACTAAAAAGTGTAATCCTTGTCAACTTCATGATGATCTAATTCATTCACCTCTATTTGAGTTTTAAAATATTGAATCTCCTTGTCCATTCTCTATGTGAGGATTAGATCTCATAGGCAAATTACCTCACTCTCAACAAGGGCATGTTTTTATCATCATAGCTACCAAATATTTCACCAAATGGGTTAAAGCCATGCCCTTTGTTAATTTCATTGGTAACACCATCACCAAATTCATTATTAAACAAATCATTTGTTGCTTTGGTGTTCCCCACACTATCATTTCTAACAATGGTGGTAATTTCAAAAATAAGGATGTCAAACAAATTTATGCTAAATTTAAGATCAATCACAAATTTTCCACACCTTATCATATACAATGCAATGGCCAAGTTGAGGCCACTAAAAAGTTTCTCAATAAAATCCTTAAAAAGATAATTTATGAAACCTATATGAATTGGCACCTTCATCTCTATCCTTCTCTTTGGGCCTATCAGACTAGCATACATACTACCATTAGGGCAATGCCATTCTCTCTAGTCTATGGTTCTAATTTAGTCCCTCCATTATAAGTTGAGCTTACATCTCTTTATATATCTCTTTATGGTATCATTCCTAATGAAGAATTACATGAAACTCACCTTAATGCCCTTGATATCCTTGAAAAACTCTATCTTTTGACTTTACACCATAATCACTAATACAAGGCTCGTATTGCCAAAAAACATAACAAATGTGTTAAAATCCACACATTTAATGTTGGTAATCTTGTCCTTAAATTAGACTACACTCATGACAAAGAAGGTAAATATGACCAAAAATAATGGGGCCCCTATTTAGTCAAAGATATTCTTGGTCCAAGTACTTACCACCTTCAAACAAATGAATGTCATATTTTTAAAGAGCCCATCAACACTTAATTCCTCAAGAAGTATTTTGCCTAATTTTTACCTTCTGTTCATGATTTTTATATGATATATATCTAATTCTTTTTGTAGGTTATGTACATGGGTCTCTCCCTATATAGTATTTCTTCCTTTTCATAAACCTTTGGTCCTTCCTTTTTGGTCTTTTGGTTTCCTCCTCTCTCTCATGTTTTACATTGTAAAACTACGGATATGACCCAGTCTTCCTCATGATGTACCATAGTCTTCTTTATTTTCATACTCTTTTGACACACTTTTTGCACCCTTTGGGTTTCTCTTTATGAGTTGTAGTGTAAGACCATGGATATGACCTGACCTTCCCCATAAATACCATATTTTTGTTATCTCATTTATGTTTCCAATAATTTTTAGCAGTCTCATGGGTTTTCTATTTTATGAGTTGCTATGTAAGACCATGGATAGGACCTAGCCTTCCTCATAAAATTACTATGTTATCATTCATTTTTTTATAATGTGTTTTTGATCCTTGTTCTCAAACTATAGCTTTTTTCCTCTTTTGATATATGAAATTTGCACAAGAAGTTATGTTAGCATGTTTCCATCCATTTCCCTCATTCTTATGATAAGGAATCACACTCTACTATCATTGTATCCCTTTTTCACCCTTTGTCACATTTTTTATGATTTGAAGTAATTCAAAATTTTCCATGTGTCTTTCCTATTGATTTCATTTTATTACACTCCATATTAGATAAAACAAGGTTGAAGTCAAGATAACACTTTTATTTTAACTAAATTTATAAGACTCCTAGACACCATGCTCTCTACAATTCTCTCTCTTTGCAACCAAGTCCAAAGTATTCAAATGAAATTAATCTTTAACACCCATGTTTGGTTTTTAAATCCATATATAAGAGGAATAGAAAAATCCATAAATAAAGTTAAAAGACAAATAATGTGAAACAAAAGGCAATGATATATAAAAGGTAACATACAAATTTCAAAGTTAAAATCACACCAAAAGATGTTATTAACAAGCACATATCCTATTTTTAGTCAAATTTCAAACTCCATAGTTGGCCTCACAATAAATTTGAGGTCCATTAGGGTATGGTAGGCCAATAGACTAGAATAGGATAATTTAATAAACTCTATGGTGCTACCTACTTTCTCATACAAATACCCAATCTTTGTAGTAGACTGATGGCTCTATAAGGGGTCTTGAGGAATGGGGAACACATTATGGGAAGGTAGGTCCATTTTAATTTTCATGAATATATCCTTAATGGGTGATCTATATACTTCATTGGTTTACCTAAGACTTGTGTGGCTAAGAGAAGTCTTCAAAGTTTGTAATGTCGAAAGTCCTCTTATTTTGATAAACCTAATTTGAGTGTCTTTTATTCATTATCCCCTCCAACCATTTCATTTACCCCTTGAAATGAAAATTATGATTCTAAATATGTTTTCCCTATTCTCTATTTCCTTCTTATTCACATCTTAAAAACATACTAGCACTACTTTGTTTCAATTTTATCTATCCTTAGAGCAAAATAATATGTTTGAGAAACTATGGATTACTTTATTTTAACCATGGATATACATTTATAGATATGAATTAATTTATTTTTACCATTTTTCATTATTTTACTCCCCTTTTTTTGGACACCTGAGTCCATTTCTACTTTCATGCACTTTTTCCAATTTTAAATGAGGTTGGGTTATTACTGCTCACTCATCAAGTATTTTTTACCATTTTTATTTCCCATCTTTTTAAGTAAGGATTATTATTGATCTTACATTGACGTTTGATTACCATCCTTTTTGACATGTATCCTTGGTTTGACTTGGTGAGTTTGCCTATCTTACTTAAGGTTTACTTGTTTGAGTTTTTTGATTTTTAGTAGCCTTGGCTTTTCAATTACCCAGTTTAATCTAAATTTTAACCTGGTAATTTGGTCTAACATATCATGTATCACACCAAATTAACATATTTCAAAGTACATCCCATCCACATAGCACCAATTATATTAGCTTTCCTGCATTTGTTTGTTTTTGCTCTTTAGTTTTGTATTCTTGGGTTTGTCAAAAGTAGTCTTTGTGCCATCCACAATCAACAATATAAACACAATAGACAACCATCCAATGAAAAAAGTAATTAAAGGTATGCATCAATTTTAATTTTTAGTTATTTTTTATGCAGTCATCTACTTTAAATTATTTTTTGCTTTAAAATATTGTAACTTTTTTTAGTCTCAACATTGTGTGTTACTATGTTCTTTCTCGAAGCACCATCTCTTATTTCACCTTAGTGAAACATGATGATATTTGAGTGGAGGATATGTATACACATAATATTTTAAATTTTTATCAAATACCAAGGCTTTATATCTTGTATAAACCCATAAAATCTCAATCTCTCTAAGTACATGCTTTAAAGGGTGCACTGAGAAAGGGGTGGGTAGACCATTAGTGCTATATAATATTTTTGCTCCTTATTTCCACTTATTACCAATATAATTAGCTCCTAAAAACCATTCCCTAAGATATTAATCCTTATTTTAATACTCCTCCAGTAGTTTCCCACTTTTTGTCCCTCTTTTCCTCACCTTAAACTCCTTTTGATAGTTAGTTATACTAGGTTGAATGGGTCGACCCTATACAGTTTTGGGTGAAATTAATTTAGGGTCTAGGTAGGCTCTTGGTTGATCTAGATTGTGACCTAGTGAATTATTGTACATAATTATAATAGGTCAAATGGGTCGACCCTATTGACCAAAAATTTCAAAAGGGCTTAGGGTTAAATTTACCTATATATAATATCATTTCACCATTATTTAATAATGAATAATAATAATAATTTTTTTGTAATTATTTATAATATGATCTTCCACCATTATAATTGAGGAATCTTAGATTAGAGTTTATAATTAGAGAATATAATCTTGTGGAGAAGTCTTGGATGCTTTTTCATTTATTAGTGATCTTTACAAATGACAACAACCTCTTGTGAAGCCCCTTTGGCTGAGGGAGAGATTGAGTCTCGATGAGTTCATCATTCAGGTAAGTATTCTCTAAAATTTCTCCTCTCTTTAATAGATATAAGTAGCATAAGTATTGTATTTAAATAATATTACTCTTCTCTTTCAATGTTAGGGTTTTATACATAGCTTAATTGATATTCTCCTATGCATGTTTATTTTGTTTACTAACCCCCATATTATGCCATAAGATTTGGTAAGCATTAGATTAGGTTTTTAATTTGCTTGATATTATTTTAGTGAGATATATGAAAATATAGGACTCACTTAGGGTTATTGTGTGATTATGATTGACTAGAGGATTTAGAACCCTCCATAGCATTATGTATTGTGATAAGAGATCCCCTAATTAGGTCTCACAGATCCTCATATTGGTCACATTTTTGATTATATAATGTGTCCCCAATAGGAAGTGTATGGTATGATATATATTCTCTAAGTTAGGATTGATTTATAGACATGATGAATTTTTGATTGCATACAATATGTACATTGACATCTATATACTGGATCTATAACATTATTAAAAGAATTGTGAAGAGAGATCAAGTGTTGTTTCTTTAAAATCCTCTCATGATTGGAACATATTCACTTAATATATTTGAAAAGACAACTAATGTAGTATACCATGTCATATATGACATATTGGAACACAAAATGGGTGATATATTCATCCATGTTTCACACATTATATAACAATTAGGGACAAATAATAGAAAAACTAGAAAAACCTAATTAACCTAGGGTTTGATGTTCAAAGCTTAGGTTCACCAAATATTTAACCCTAAAAATGTTTGTTTCTAGATTGAGGTTACCTAAATAATCATCAAAGGGGTATATATAAATGAATAAGCACAAGAGTGATAATCATATCTACAACAAATAAATTGGGTGCTAAACTCATATATAAACATACACTAAATTTCTTATGCTGAGTTATGTTAAAAATAGTATGTATAATATGATAGATATATATATGACAAAGATATAATGTAATTAGATATTTATAATCCTAATTTATTTTTGGATCTAGGATAGGCAATAATTTTACTAGAAGATGATTTTGGAATAACCATCAGATTCTAATTTGGATGCTTCTAGATCTATGGACACTAAAATTAGGCCGAGATGGTTATATTGATGCTACTATTTGAACTTGATATAAGTGTCTTATACATAATACTTACTAGAAAATGATACAACCACCTAGATGCTTCTAGGTTTGAATTTAACTTTGGTATATTATATTCATATATGGGTCATGGACTATCACTCCTCATGAATTTAAAAAATCTTAGTTCTTCATATTCATAGTGACCTTGGGTAAAAACATGTTAGTGGGAACATGGTGTCGAGATGATCTTAAATACCCATATATTAATGAGTGCTGCCTATATAGCTAATAATTCAAAGAGGGCTTAATACTAATGTAATTCTTCCCTATATTTTGTCTTGTGTGTGAATCATGCAATATGCAATAAACAAGTACACCAATGACCTAGTTTGTAACTTGGCAAATATAGCTCTTAGGATACTCCTTAAATAATTCAAAAATGTAGATGTGCTATCCCTATGTCTAATATGTAAATATGAGAAAATATGGAAGATTTGATCAATTGAATGCTTGATTTAATGCTTTGATAAGCTGCCTTGGTCTCTTTTAGTATTTTCTAGGTTTTTGCTATGTGAGGAATGAATGAGGGTTGATCTTGTTTTTATATTAATCCCTTTGGAGAAGTAATTCACATTAAAACATTTAGGTTGACCATTAGGATACATTTTATTTGTAAATTGGATGAATTTAGGGAACTAAACACTTGTGTCATGTTAGGACACTAGTATCAATGCCAATGTCTATCCTAAACATTAGTGTCTAAGGAGTAGGAAAGTAGTTACATACTAAAAACTTGCAAAAGTGGAAGATAAGTATGTTTTAAGCATTTTGGGTAAGATAAAAGGTCTAGGTCATCAATATAAGACTAGTTAGACTAAGAGATAGGCTAAAGGGCACAAGATAGAGTAGATGCAAGCCTATGAAAAGTGTCAAAGGTATAGAACTAAGAGACATAGTCAAGGTCTATGTTTTCCAAGTGTACAAGACTGAGGTGTTATATACTTTAGAAATAGTGTCTACACTTAATAAAGATTATTCCTTATGAAGAATTGGAACTGAAAGAGGTTCATACCTAAACCTTAGAAAATTTAAGAGGGACTATTATGTCCCTAATATGGTGCAAGGATGAGTTGTGAGATGACCATTAATATCACTAAATCTTAACCACACAACTCAAGTGTGAATATGTAATTTGGTGAGGGTGAGTGATTTAATGAACTCATATTATAAATCTAGTGAGATTGGATGATTTAATCAATCCAACCTATAAATATAGAGAATTTTAATTATTTAATCACTTTGACCTATAAATTTTAACCCATTATTATAGCAAAAAAGGATTAATAATAATACATCCTGATATAGTTAGTGCATCTTGGTGAATATTATAATTGGTAATTTTATAATATTTGGTGCAATATCATGGCATATGGAACTCTAATATGTCTTATCTAGAGTATATGTGTCATAAATATAAACTACTCTATTTTAAATCTATGAAAAATTAATGTAATGTATAAGATTATGACCCAAGTGTATATCTAAATTATGAAACTAAATTAAAGATTGTGTAAGTGTGGAGGTCATATATTTATGAAATGCCCCCACTAAAATCTACACATATTGAAAATTGAGTAAGAGTAGATGTCATGCTTATATGACATGTCCCCATTGATATTCCCCTCATTTTGAGGTGAGGGAAATAAAATATGGTATGTATCCTACCTTAAAAGGATAAGGTAACTATATAATATATGTATGAATCATATAACATATAAGGATACCATGTCTATGTATATATATCAATGAAACACATTATATTATGATCACATCAAGTTTTAAGATGCATGATATGAATCATGGCAACATCTAGAGAGTAACAGTACAAGCTCAACAAACAATCAAGCCCACACACAAGAACACTCAATGTAATGAAAAATAATGGTCTAAGGAGTCTGTATATAAAGGGCATTTTAAAATTTCATAAAATCAAAAGGAATAACATATTAAAATTCCTAAATAACATATAATTACATATTCAAATGTCCAATCAACATAGAATGACACATGGGAATGCATGAAAGTGAAATAAGACATATCTACAACTTATACTACTTAATAATATCCTAGCTCAGAGAAAGTAATCAACTAAGAATATTCTTAGTAATACTTTGTTATATCAAGGTCATGACCAATTATGGATCCAATAAACCTAACTAAGGGATTTATTACTCCACAAATAACAAAGGAGGGGTTTCTAAGGCCTCTAGTCAAATTTTATCATGTAATAACCCTAACTAGGTCTTATAATGTGATAAATGGAAATTATCTAATCTACTAAATAAATATACAAACTAATATAGTTAATAAATGTAAAAACTAGTTTAGTGCTCACCAAATATTGTGGCACAAATGGGGAAGATAATAAAAAAGCAAAGATAATTCTATTCAAAATAATATAAAACTAATATAAGGAAGGAGAGATACAATTCAATCCATTAGTTATGAAACATATACATATCAAAATTAAGGGCTATGAGTATACTTACATTGTTAAAGTGAACTCATCATGCTCCAATCTCTCCCTTAAAAATGGTGCTTTGTAAGAGGTTAATGTAGCTTGTAAAAAAGATCATAAGGAAAGATCATCTCTTGGATACAATACTTATTTTATGCATCCAAAACCTTTATAAGATGAATTATACTACTCCAACGAAAAAACCTAAGCAATATAACCTCCAAATGATGGCATAAATAGATTTGTGAGTTGTAATTATGCACAATTAAATGATCCTCTATTTATAAATGAAATTAAGGTGGTATTTATAACCAAGTATCGAACCTAACCCATCTAAGAATTTAGATGATAAGGTCATTTGGTTTTATCTTTTTAAGCCTCAAACTAGGTTAACTTGGGTTAATAGAGTTCTATAACACATGATAGATTCTTAATAAGGTCGACCAAGTCGACTAGTAAGAAAAATGAGTAAATGGGGTGTTAGTTTAGATAGGGGCTATTTTGGATGGTGAATTTCTTAGGGCAGTGTATAAGTTAGTTTTTATTTCTTAGGGAATTGGATAAGGATAATTTTTAGTGGTTTTAGGTAATGGTATAAGGGCCAACAAGCTTGTAAATCACCAAAGGTCTACCAACCCCTTTCTTGATGTACCCTTTAAGGTGTTCACTTAGAGAGATTGAGACTTGATAGGTTCTTACAAGAAAGAAAGTATAAGTAAATTCTAAAGTTTAAAATATTGTGTGTATATATATGCCCCAATCAAAGATCATCATGTGTCACATGAGTGTAACATGGGATGGTTCTTTGAGAAATAACATAATAACATACTTACTGAGCTTACTAAAAATAATGCTAGAATGGAATTAGTTGAAAGTACCATATACATACCTTAACTTACCTTTATGATGAATGATTGCATGAAAATATCCTAGTCTTAATCATGGAGGGTGTAATTATTTCATTTGAGAAACCCTAGGGATATAAAACTAATAATAGAAGCAATGTGTGCGTATGTATGATGGTCCAAATAGAAACGAATAACTCTCAAAATTGATTAAATTACTTAGAAAAAACTGCAAGATAAGATTATTAAGTCTAGGTTATAATCAAAAGATCAAGCATGTAAATGACAAATGATGATAAATAATGACAAAAGAAAGGTAGAACATACTAAATAAAATTGGGAAGCATGTAAAACATTGTAAATAAATGAAATAACAATGAAAGAAAACTCTAACAAAGATATGTAAGTGAAATTCAACCTCATGTAAGATAAGCATGTCAAATCAAACATAAAGAAAACATGGATGATTAAAAACAAAACATATAAATATAAATGTAAGACAAGCATGTCAAATGAAGATGAAGAAAGTCAAGATGTAAGACAATTATAAATAACTAAAATGTAAGTCAAGATGTAAGACAAGCATGTCAAGTCATACACAAATAAAAACATGTAAGAATTTAAAATGTCCAATGTAAGATAAGTGAAATCCACAAAAATAAAACTTGAAAATGATATATAAATAAAGATCAAAAGTTATAAAGGATGACAGCTAAAACTTAGTGCTAGTTATTAGATGTGATATAAGAAAACACAACCACCTAATGACATGACTAGTATAATAATGTGTTGGTGTGGAAATAAAATGGTGTAAGGGTGTTTGTGAGGAAGGTCTGGTCCTATTCTAGGTCTTATAATACAACTCAAAAACTATAAACCAAGAAGTGTAAGTAGGTATATGTGATCAAATAAAAGCAATACCAAACAAGGGGATAGTGGGAATAATGTGATGTAAATAAGGAATGTGAGGCACTACATGGGTGATGTGAACATCCTTATTAGGAATGAGATACACTATGAAAGTGATCAAGACTAGAAGTTATTAACATATAGGATTCATGACACTCTGATTAATGAACACAAAGCTTGGGCAAACAAGTGAAGTGCATAGATCATCCCATGAAAGTTATATACATGAAAAATAAAATGGACCTAAATTCTCATAATGTGTTTCCCATTCCTCAGGACCCCTTATAGATCCATTAGTCTACTTTGAAGATTAGCTACTTGCATAAAAAATTAGGTGACACTAGATAATATATGATATAATGAGATTTTCTACCCCAATGTATTGGTATACTCGACTTTAATGGACCTCAACTCTATCATGAGGCCAACTATGGAGTTTGAGATTTAACTAAGATAGGAGATGTGTCAAATAAAGATCACATATTTTAGTGTGATCTAACTTTTAAGATTATTTTTGCCTTTTGATCTTAATTTTTATTTATTTTATGATTTAGATTTTTTTTTTTGGCTTTTTCTATTCCTCCTCCATATGGATTCAGATAACTAATCATGAGTGAAATAGGTGATAAACATAAGGGAACTTACACTTGGTCACTAGATGAAAGGACCTAAATACCATGGTGTTTAAAGACTTCTAAACTTTCCCACAAGTAAGTGTGCAATCTCAAAACTGACTTATATGTGCCTCAGATGAAAGAAAATAAGGGAAATATGTGGATCATGAGAGAATTTTACATGTAATAAGTGATACAATGATGAATATGCTCATAGATGATCACAAAGATGGAAAATAATGCTCCAAAAAGTAGGGGATTATGCTATGAGAGTCATATCACTAGGGAAGCCATACTAATCTATAAGGGATATAGATAAAACACCAATGAAAGTAGTAGTCATCCCAAAAGGGGGGAAATTAAAGGGTCATCCAAAAAGAGGGGGAAGGTAAATAAGGGTCAAATAATCTTAAAGATACTAAGTCAAAAATGATTAAAATGTAAGATATAATAACAATTAAAGTGATACCTAAGAACCATAAGGGAAACAAAGGTTGAAAGGAAAATAAAATAAAACCAATGAACCAAAAAGGAAAAAAATGGTGTAAGTAAAATAAAAATAAATGAAAAAAAATACAAAAAAATAAAGAAACATGAGACACAAATAACAAGAAATATCTATGCTAGCATCTATATTAAAGATGAACATGTGAAATACAAGCCTATGTGTCTTGGAAGGTTTACTAAAGGTTTATTTATTTTTTATTTTATAATGTAGAATAAGAATGGGCATCATATCATGCCACAAAGGGTAATATTATGTAGGGATGGAAATCGTAAGATGCCCTAAATTCTAAAGTGATATGTGGATGGGCATTGCAAGTTGCCCCAACATGTGATGTGTAATGAGGTGAATTAAAAAAATTATAATGAATTCCATGTGGGTTTCCGATGTAGTTAGATATAGGTGAAAGTGTTGATATGTTCAATTTCAAGGTTGTTTAAATTGACATAGGTTATGTAGGATTAGTTTGAAGAGGTCTATAAAGTAAAGGAGGATAATATATGATACACTTTTGAGTATGAATTTGAAATAGGTACTCCTTATATACACAATATTTTTATTAACTTTACCACTTACTAACACTTTATTTATCACAAGAACCTATAAATTTTAATCGATCTAAGTGCACACCTAAAAAAGGTGCACTAAGAAAGGTGTGGAAATACCATTGGTGCTTCATAAGATTGTTGTCCCATATATTACCACTTGATATCTACACAAACTCATTCTATGTACTTCTCTAAGCCTTGTCTTTTCTCTTACACACTCCTCCAACAATTTTACCACCTTATTTATCCCCTTCCTAAGCCTAAAACCATTTTTTATAGTTTACATTACACTATCATCCTGGATAAACTCTATATTCAAATTGTTAGAAACACATTACAAGTCTAGGTGAACTCAAGCCAACCTAGACTGGGACTTGACTTATTTTTATAAATTAATGATACAAAGTCGATTGGGCTAACCCTATAGACTAAACTTTTAGAAAGGTTTAGGGTTAGATTAAACTTTATATACACATTAATTTTTGTCATTTATAATATAAGAGAATAAGAAGAAGAATATATTATGCATTTGCTTATCCACCATTCTACTTGAGGAGTATAGCTTAGGGTTTCAATACTTTCTTTGGAAATATGGATCTTGTATTATGGAGAAGTATTTTAGATGCATAGAGAAGTTATACATCATAGAGATAACTTATATTTTTTATCCTTACATACCAAAACAACCTCTTGCAAATAACCTTGGCCAAGGGAGAGATTGAGGCTTGATAGGTTTGTCTTTAAAGGTAAGTATTCCAAATTTTGTTCCTCCTTTATAAGATTAGATAGATTTGCATTTGTACTTCTCTCCCATAAATTAGGGTTTTACCTATACATAGATTAATTATGATTCTCTTATGCATGTTTAATTTTTATATTTATTACCCCCACTTTATGCCATAAGCTTTGGTGATCACTAGATTATATTTTAATTTACTTGTCATTTACTTTGTGACTATGAAAACATAGGACCTATCTCGGGTTATTGGATAGTTTTGCTTGACTAGAGGCTTTGTAACCCCCTTTATTGATGTTATTATGGTAAGATATCCATTGGTTAGGTCCAGAAGATCCATCTTGGTCATGACCCTAAATATCTAATGTATCAACAATAAAAAATGTAAGTAAGATTTATCTTCTCTAAGCTAAGATTGATTAATAAGTCAGATGAATTTACTTTTATATACATTCTAGTGAATCTAACATGAATGAAACCCTTGTATGTTTTAATTCAAACATTCATTTATTATTATCTTTTAAATTTTTATTTATTTAGTACTGTATCAAACCTATTGATATATTCTAAAAGTCAGTGAGCAAGTTTAACACATAGTTGATCAGATTGACTCTATTTCTTATTTGTGTAGGTGTTCTTCAAATATAGGTTTTATAAACATAGTCAACATAGATGACTCTAGTACTAGATTTTACAAAACATAGTCGATAGAGTTGACTCTATTAGTAGGTTTTAGAAACATAGTTGACACAACTAAATTTATTATTAGATTTTACAAACATAGATGACACAACTGACTCTATTGGTAGGATTTGTAAACATAATTGATAGAATTGATTCTATTAGAAGATTTTTAGTAAAAAGAATAACAACTTCAACATCTTCAAAAATTATTAGGTTCATTCTTACCTTCTCTATCATTTGTATTCTTCATTTATAGTCTTGTTTTTCACAACTTTAGATTCTATAAAATTGTAACTTGACAACAAACTAGGTCAACTAACTTGACATAGTTTCGTAGCCTATATTCTTTCTAGAAGACTTAGTCAACTTGTTTGCCTGTGTTCTTCTAGATCTTACTTCCACATAATAGTAGTGATCTTATCAACTCTTTTCTATATTTTTTTCATACAATGTCACCTGAACTAAATCTATACTTTTCATAGTCAAAGGAACTAACCTATTTTTTTAGTAATTAATTCATTTTTGTTTCAATTGCTTGTATACTTAGAGTAACAAATATAGACTAATTAGGTGGTTTTCCAATTTATCGATTTAGTCACATGGTTTTTCTCTTTTTCAAACACTTTTAAATCATTTAAACATTAAAAATCATTAATTTTTTTTAAGCCTACCTACTTAGATATCATGATCAAGGGGGAATTCAACTTGGTTTCCTAGCCAAGTATAAACACGTGGTTGATGGTATATATTAGAAAAGTACATGACACCCTTATCACTATAAAATTGTGAAGTGAGGGGGTAGGCCCAAATACCAAGCCAATAACATCACCAATATAGACCCCTTTCAACCTAAACTACTTGAAACTATCCTTAGATTGATTTATAGTTCCTTCTTATAGCCAACTTCCCATCATATTAATTTCAAACTTTAATATAACTTAACAACATTAAGGAATGACCACTTAGCTTAGCATTTAAATTTAAATTTTATTGCTTACTCTTTTCTATTTGTATTTTTTATTGAAAAACTTGTATTAGGCAATGTTAGTATAAGGTTTATGATGTGTGCTATAATTAGATCAAACACATTAATCTAATTATTTATGTACTCAATTATATTTGCTTTGATATTATCTTAAAAAAATTTCCCTATTTTTAAAACACTATTGACCCAATCGACTTAGTATTTTATAAGTTTCCTTCCCTCAGAATAGAGTTGACTGGTTTGACTTAGTTTATTAGAGGTTATTCTACTTATCTTTCCCATAGAACTAAGTCAAACTATTCAACTTAGTTACTTACAATTTTCTTATAGTTTTTAGATATTTATCCTTATTTCATAATTATGTCATATTTTTAGCGTCCAATTAGTTAGCACTACATAATTAAGGATTTAAATCATAACCTCACTTATTTTATTACTTCAGATGAAACTCTTCAATTTATTCCTTAATGTCTTCCTAATCTAAAACTAATTACTACATCATGTAATAAATTTGAGGTCATTTATCCTAATACTCCTCCTAATAAAAATGTAGGGACTCATCCACCCAAAAATCTATCTCCTACTACAAATATAGGGAAAACTCTTCTACCAACACTAACATCCCACCTCCTACCACTAACAATCAAAATCCTCCCATTGATTCAACTCAAATTATTTCTCAAATTATTTAACAAATGAATGTTATGCAAATAAATAACCATTCCCAAATGATGAAAATGAAATCTCAAATGTTAGAAATGGATAGTCAACCATGTCAAGTCATCATGAATCAACCAGATCAAAATTTTATCGCTCCTCTTAGAGATGCCAATGGGAATATCATCCCTCAACCAATCATACATAATAAAATTCTTCAACATGTTTAAAATGAACCTTTAGCTCCATTCATTGCATCCATAAAAATTGGAAAATCTATCCAACTATCACATATTATGGAACTAAATAATCCACTACCTTTCTTATATCTTTTGGTAATCTCTATAAGGAAGAGGCCCAAAATAAAACCTTTACTACCACCAAGCTCTTAGCCAAAAACTTTGTTGGTGATAAAATTGAATGGTACAACAAACTTCCTAGACATTACATATCATAATTAGAGGATTTAGTTAATGCTCTAATGAAAGAATTCCAACATGATGACCTTCCTAAAAATTAACTTAGCCATTTAATCAATGCCAAACAAATTTCTATTAAATCCACTCACACTTTCATCAAATGATGGAAGTATCTAGCTCACAAAATGGACTGTAACATGAATGAATATACTCTTTTAAAACTATTGTTACCAATCTTAAATCTCCTCTTCAATACAAAGTTTAGATCCATTCCCCTCAAACTTTAGAAGAATCTTTAGACCGGGAAAAAAGGTAAGACTTTCTTATGACTCAATTTGAACCACCTCAAACAACTACTATGGAACATTTACAATCATTTTATCATAACATTGATTCCTAAAATCCTCCCCAAAATCAAAATGGATAATCTAATTCAACAAATTTTAACACCACCCACCCTCCCTTGAATTTAGACAACTTAAGAAGAAATTTCTACCCTCTAAACCCATAAGATTTGATCCTTCCAAACCTCCTCTAAAATTGTACAATCCTAATAAGTTTTATTGGTGGCATGCTACTATAGGTCATTCATACAAGTTTTTTCATGATATTATCTAATTAATTCTTGATTCCTTGATTTTTCCACATTCCAATCTTGATACTCTCATAAAATAATGCTATCAAGACTATCTTCAAACTTATCAAATCTAATCCAACAAACCATAATCACATCAATGTCAGCTACCTAACGATCAATAATAATTAACCATACCTACACCTCATATAATAATGTTGTCCAAACCATAATTTATACTTATTCCTATACTAATAAGGAAAGGATATATAATATAAACAAATTTAAATGGGTGGTTGCATTCATCCAACCTTAACCTCTTAGGTCACATGAATAAAATAACACCTAGTCCAAATGCCTACTCCAAAGTGCATCATATATGATCTTCATTTGCCTTATAGACTTATTTATACATCTCCTAAAAATAATATTTCAATTTCACCACCATAAAAATCCAACAAACCAACACATTTACCTATCTCTAAATTCACCTACCAACCCAATAGAAATCATTCTATTGGTTTAATTTCACCTCACTCCATCTCACATGTTGGGGCATCTTGTGATGCCCTTCCACATATCACTTCAAGCTTTGGGGCATCTTGAAATGCCCATCCATTCATATAATTACCCATTGGGGCATCCTATGATACTCACTCTTCTTATACAATGCATAATAACAAACAAATTCAACTTCAAGAAACATTCCAAGACACATAAGCTTGTATTTAACATGCTCAAATTTAATATAAATGTTAGCATATATTTTGATTGTTATGTTTGTCTCATGTTTCTTTATTTTTATGTATTTTATTTCACTTTATATTTGTGATTTGCATTATAAAACCTTGGATAGGACCAAGTTTTGTTGAGTTGTGGAGCTAAAAGCTTCAACTCTTTGCAAATAGAAGGAACAAGAAGGTTGCTGAGATCTAGGAGCACTGGCGTCGGCAGCAGGACCGACGTCGGTCGTGACCAGTGCAGAAAGCCACCGGCGACGGCAGGGAGTCGGCCGACGTCGACAGAACCAGACAAGCAGGGACCGACGTCGGTCGCCTGTGTGTTCCAGAACTGTTCGTTACATGGATATTTAGTTAAGTGAACGAAGTGTTTACATGTAAAGGTCAGTTAGAGTCTTTGGCTACGAGGATAATTTTCTAAATTAAGAGTCTAAGTTATTGTTTGAGTTAGGGATCTATTTATAGACCCATTGGCATGTATTTTAATTAAATGTATGAGATAGAAAGGAAGGCAAGTAAGTTGCTTCCATTGTAAGATCATTGAGTTGTAGGTTGTTGCAAGCTCATAAGAGATCTACATGTGTGAGTATGGTCTGTTGAATTGCAGGTTGCAGGTTCATGGCAGATCAACTTGAAGTACTATTGAGTGCTTAGTGAACTGGCAGGGTTATTACTGACTAGTTGGAGAGGTGAACACCAATTCTATTTGTGAGTTGGTTGTTGGGACTATTTTTTGTGTAGGAGAGTGTGTGTGAGAAGAATTACTGTACACTTGAGGTGTGGCAAACCTCTGTAAGGTGAAAGAGTGTGGCGGCTCTTTGTTGTATTCTTTTTTGTAAAGTGTTAATACAAGATAGTGTATTGTCTCTCATATTCTGTGCTATTGGTGAATTCTAGTTACTTGTGCTTCTGGTTATTTCTGCATATTTAATTGCTTATATTTGGTAATCATATTGTGCTCTTTCTGAGGAGTAAGATCCAACAAGAGGAATCAGAACAGGTGTGTTTGTTCTTGGACTTTCCTGACAGGTTTTCCTCACAAACGCATTTTAATAGCTCAATTATTTCCTTTAGGTTCTTTGGTTTTATTAAACATTAAATTTAGCATTTATTTTAATTTTGGTTATTATATATATATTTCATTGTTATATTTTTATGTCATTCTTTATCTTAGTAGCTTTATGATTATTTCCCTCCTTATTTAACACTCACCTCATTGGTGTTCACCCTATGAGTTTTAATGTATGACTATGGATAGGACTAGGATCTCCTCACAAATCGCCACATTAAAACATATTTAAATTACTTTTCCCATCTTTTAGTATGATTAATAATTTTATTTCTGGTATTGCTAGATCCATTGTATATTAGTATGGCTTTTCTAGTGACATAATTATCATAACATATCCCCATCACTTTCATAACAATATTTTACCTCCTTGTGATTAGCTATGTGCATATTCGTCATTGTATCACTTATTAAATGGATGGATCTCTCATGATCCCCATATTTCACTTATTTAATTTCATTTGAGGAAACATGGGTCAATTTTAATATTTCACACTTACTTGTGGGAATGTCTAGGAGTCTTTAGGAACCTTGGTCTTTAGGTCCTTTTTTCTAGTGACCAAGTGTAAGATATCTTATTTTTATCACCTATTTCACTCATGTTTGGTTCTTAAAATCCATATAGAGGAAGAAGAATAAAAAAATAAAAAAGAGTTAAAAACCAAATCATAAAATAAATAAAAGGCAATGATTAAAAGGCAAATAAAAATAATCTTAAAAGTCAGATCACACCAAAATATGTGATCTCTATATTTGGCACATTTCCTATCTTAGTCAAAGCTCAAACTCCATAGTTGGCCTCATGATAGAGGTGAGTTCCATTAGGGTGTGGTAGGATAGTAGACTAGGGTAGGAGGTCTAATTATATCATATACATCTAGTACCACCTATTTTCTCAAATAAGTACCCAATCTTCATAGTAGACTGATGACTTTGTAATGGGTCCTAAGGAATAGGGAATGTGTTTTGGGAAGGTAGGTCCATTTTAATTTTCATGCATATAGCCATCATGGGTTGATCTATGTACTTCACTTGTTCAGTCAAGCTTTGTGTTTATTATTTATAATATCCCAATTCCTTATTGTTGATAGTTCTTAGCCTTTTTCAATTGCCTAATGTGTCTCATCCTTGCTAAGGATATTGACATCACCCATATGGTGCCTCACATTCCTTATTTAAATCATATTTTCCTTATATTCCCCTTGTTGTATTTTAAATGATCACATCCTTGATCACATTTTCCTTATCATGCCTCTTAGTTTATATTTAGTGAGTTGCATTGTAATACTTTGGATATGACTAGGTTTTCCTCAAAAACACCCTTACACCATTTTATTACCACACCATTCATTTTCATTCTACTCATATCATTAGATGGTTGTGTTTTCTTACATTATATCTTAGAACAAACATTAAGTTTGAGTTTTCATATTTTAGAGCTATTGATTTTCGTTTATCCATCATGTTCTTATTTTATTTTTATGGACTTCAATTATCTTACATATGACATTTTACATTCTTACATGTTTCTCTTTATGTATGACTTCTTCATGTTTATATTACATATTAACTTAGATTTAATTTTTAGTTATTTATGTTTTGTTCATATTCAATTGAAATGCTTGTTTTACATCTTGACTTACATTTCATTTTTAGTCATTCATGTTTTTATTTATGTTTGATTCAACATTAATTATCTTACATGGGTTATCTTTCACTTTCTTACATATATATTTTTAGAGTTTTCTTACATTGATATTTCATTTTTCATTCATGTTTTATATGTTTCCCAATGAGATTTAGTGTGTTCTACAATAATTTGTCATCATTTTATCATATACATAATTGATATTTTAGTTCTAACCTTACCTTAATAAATCCAAATTTTCCATTTTTTACATAATTCATTACTAATTTTACCATCCTACATATGCACACATTACTTCTATTATTAGTCTTGTATCCCTAGAGTTTCTCAAATCATGGTATTGCACCCTCCATGATTAAGACTAGGATATTTGCATGAAGTCATTCAATAGAAAGGTAATTTAAGGTATGTATATGTTACTTTTTAGTTACTTTCATTTCAAAATTATTTTTATCATTTCATTTTTATTTAGATCTTTTTCATGTGTTTTCATGTTCTTTCTCAAAGCACCATCTCCTATTACACTCACATGACATGTGATGAGCTTCGAGTGGGCCACATATACATACACAATATTTTTATTAACTTTACCACTTACTAACACTTTTTATTTTGAAGGAACCTATAAAGTTTCAATCTCTCTAAGTTCATGCATTAAAGGGTTTATTAGGAAAGGGGTGGGTAGACCATTGGTGCTTCACAAGATTGTTTTCCCATATACAACCACTTGTTATCTACATAACCTTCTCTTATGTACTTACCTAAGCCTTGTATCCTATCTTACACACTCCTTAAAGCATTTCACTACCTTCCTTATCCCCTTCCTAAGACTAAAACCCTTTTTTATAGTTTGCATTACACTATCATCCTAGGTTAACTCTATATTGAAATTATTAAAAGTACCTTATGGTTGTAAGTTAGCTTTGGCTAACCTAGACTAGGCCTTGATTTATTTTTATCAGTTAATAATATAGATTTAATTAAGCCAAACCTATTAGCTAAAATTTTAGAAAGGTTTAGGGTTAAATGTAGATATATACACACATCTGTTTCTACCATTTATAAGATATGAGAAGAAGAATAATAATATATTGCACATTTAGTTATCCACTATTGTACTTGAGGAGTATAGTTTAGGGATTAAATAGTTTATTTAGAGGTATAGATCTTGTCTTGTGGAAAAGTATTTTAGATGTATAGAGAAATTATATAGCCTGGAGTTAACTTATCCTTGTTATCCTTACATACCATAATAATCTCTTGTGAATCACCTTGGACAAGGAAGAGATTAAGGCTTGGTGGGTTCATATTCAAAGGTAGGTATTCTTAACTTTGTTCCTCCTTTGTAAGAATAGATAGATTTGCATTTATACTTATCTCACATGCATTAGGGTTTTAACTATATATAGATTAATTAGGATTTTTCTATGCATTTTTACTTGTTATGTTTATTACCCCCACTTTATGCCAATATATTTGATGAGCACTAGATTAGATTTTTGTTAAATTGTCATTTACTTTGTGAATATAAAAACATATGACTTAGCTAGGGTTATTGCATAGTATTGCTTGACAAAAGGCTTTGGAACCCTTTCTAGTGATGTTATTGTGGTAAGAGATCCCTTGGTTAGGTCTAGTGGATATATCTTGGTCATGGCCCCAAATATATAATGTATCAACATTCAGAAGTGTAAGTAGGATTTATATTCTCCAAACTAGGGTTGATTAATAGATTAGTTGCATTTCCTTTTGAATACACTCCTTAGGTTCATATGACATAAGAGGTTAATGTTTGAAAAATGCAACCACCCATTTGAAGTTTTTCATGTTAGCTATCCTTTTCTTATTGGTATAGGAAGATGGATGATGTGTGGTTTGGATAACACTAGTAGATGAGGTAGAAGTATGGGGAAATCATTTTTTATCATTAGGTAAGTGATATTGATGTGATTTTAATTATTTACATTTTGATTTAGAGTCTTAAAGATAGTCTTGATAGCATTGTTATTTAAGAATATCAAGATTGAAATGTGGAACAATCATGGAAGAGAGAAGAAATTGGTGAATATCATGAAAAGTCTTATGAGAGTGACCTATCATAGTAGGCCACAAATAAAACTTATCAAGATTTTACCATTTTGAAGATGGTTTGGAAGGATAAAAGCTCATGGGTTTAGAGGGTGGAAATTTATTCTTAAGTTATTCTAGACTTAAGGGAGGGTGGGTTGGATTAAAATTGCTTGAATGGGATGCTCCCTTTTGAGTTTTGGGAGTCTTAGATGAATCAATGTTATGAGAAAATGATTGGAAAGGTTCTTTATTAGTTACTTGATGTGATTAAAATTAAGTAATAATAAATTATTACCATTTTGATTGATCTAAGGATTTTTATAGAGTTTTAGGGGAAAACATCCAAACTTTGTATTGAAGAGGATATTTAATAGTGGTAAAAAACAAATTTAAGAGAGCATCATCATTCATGTTATGATCCACTTTTTGAACTAGATAATTCCATAGTTTGCTGAAAGTGTGAGTAGATTCATTAGGAATTTGCCTATTATTGATGAAGTGGCTAAGGTAATTTTTAGGAAGGTCATTATATTCAAATTCCTTCATTAGAGCATTAACTAAATCCTCTAGTTGTGTAATGGAATGTCTAGGAAGTTGATTATACCATTTAAGTGCATCACCAACAAAGGTTTTGGATAAGATCTTGGTGGTAACCAAGGTGTTATTTTAAAACCATTATTTATAGATATTGTCAAAATTTTGAGTAAGATAGAAAGGTCCTTAGTCCCATGATATTTAATAGTTGGAGAAATGTTTCCAATATATATGGATATAATGAATGGAGATAAAGGTTGATTTTGAAGATGTTGAAGAATTTTTTTATGAAAAGGGGGTTAAGGTATGATATTTCCATTGGAATATTTAATATGAAGGGGAAAAAAATTCTAATTTGGTTGAGTCATGATGACTTGAGGTGGTTGACTAGTCATTTGTAAGATATGAGATAACATTTGCATCATTTGGAAATTGTTAGTTGTTTGCATAACATTCATTTATTGAATCATTTGTTTAAGAATTTTAGTTATTTTAATGGGAGAAGTAAGATATATAGTGGTAGAATGTTAGTGTTGGTAGGAGGAGCATTCCCTATATTAGTATTAGGGGAGGGATTGTTGGGTGGGGGATTCCCAACATTGGTAGTAGTAGTAGGAGGACTAAGGTGCATAACCTTTAGTATATTAAATTATGTATTAATTAGTTTGGGATTTAGAAGACTTGAAGGAAGGATTTTGATAGTTTCATCTAAAGTGATAATATAAGTGAGGTTATTATATAAATACTTGATTATGTAGTGTTATTAACTTATTGGAATTTTAAAATAAGACATAATTATGAATTTATTAGGTTCCTATAATAGGTCAATGACCTACTAGACTACGTAAAAAAAATAGAGGCAAAACAAACTAGGTAGGCCACCTACTGAACTAAGTCAAGCACCTACTAAACTAAGTCATCCACCTATTGAACTATGTTTAAAAATAGAGGGAAAAAAACTAGGTTGACCACCTAATTAACTAAGTCAACCACCTATTGCATTATGTCTAAATATAGAGGCAACAATGTTAATGAAAATTTGAAGCACACCACACAAGGTAACCTCTAATATTATAGGATCTCAATAGAGATAAATTCCACTCTTGGGCATGAGATATAGGTATGGGTTAAAAAACTATGTGGTGAAATAATAGGCTAAATGTGCAAGTTTTTAACCTGATGTGATTGAATGATTGAAACCTAAATTAAACCAAATATTACTTGAGTTGGATGGATGAAATTTATGATAGAGTGGGTATATCTCAAAAAAAAAATATCCAAAATGGGTAAAGTAGATAATAATAGAAGTCTTTATGATCTCAATAAAGATTACTCCTATATTGGTATCTTTATGGATTAGTGTCTTAAAACCAATTCTTGTAGCTAGAAACTATTGCTCTCACACATACAAACATAATCAGGTAGTCTAAGGAAAACACAATATAGTAAACTATGAGATATCAACTAAAGCTTATTCCTATTTAGAGTAGTTATTGCACACCTTTATTCAAAAGATTTTATTTTAGATCAGAGAGGTCTAAGGTAAATATTTCTCACTCCTAGAAATTTATATAATAGGAGACACTTCTACACACACAAAGAAATGAAATAGTCAACTTAGTTATATAAAATCAATGATTGCTAATCATCCAATATATTTTGTACATATTATACAAGCATACACCACTAATAAAAAAGGAATTATAGGTAGTTTTTGCAGAATTCAAATTACTAAATCAACCAACTAGGAAAATAAACACAACTAATTACATAGAAATGAAATAGAAAGACATCAGTAAAATTACATGAAAATCAAAAGAGATTTCTTCTTGTATTGATAAAATTTTCCAATCAACCTCCCCTTATTGAAAATAATAGGATTAAAAATATAAATAGGTTTTGGGAGGCTTTGCCTCATCCTCTAAAACCATACAAAACTCTAAAATTACATGCTAATAATCATCATAAGATTTTTAATTGATGTAAATTCTTCATGTATAGTTAATTCTAGTCAAAACCATGTCTTAAAAATAAGATTCATTCTTAAAAAACCATTTTATGTGTGCATGTTAAAAAAATTATACAATTGAATATTACATGCTTTAGTTCTATTCAACAGTTAAAATGAAAAATACATTAGAAAACTAAGGTTTACTCAAAACTAGGGCCTACATGGTTGAACTTGTAATAGTCAAAGTGACTGAACTAGATGGTAGAGTTAAACTAGATGTTTTGGATATTTATTATTTCTTTACTTCTAGGTCCTAATAATGATTGTATCTAATGCTATGATATAATCTCATTACATCCATATTAAAAAAATATGGACTATTCTCTCTAGTGATTTTCACTAATAAGTGTGTATGCTCTACCTTTGTGGATCTAAACTCCAACTAAAAATAACAAACCCTAACTTTTGCTCAATTTATTCCAAAATACACCCTTGATGACTTTGATTAAAATTAGTAGACTCTTGTTGGAGTAGGTCAAAATTGGAATTACTTGTTAGCTTGATCAAGGGATGTTTGGCCTAAGATAGTTTTAGCTCATTTAAAATTTCCAATACCTATTTTTCATGCTCTACCAGATTTGGAATTAAGGCTTGCACATTTAACACCCAGTCTTAGGATTATTATGTCCTGATGACCATCTAATTTCGAGCATTGGATAATTTAAGTGGTGTTATCAAATCCAAATGCTTGAAATCCTTATTAGTTGTGTATAATACAAATAAATTTAATTTATTCTCAGCATATTTTAAGAATTGAATAATTTATATGTTTTAACAATATGGGGAGATAATTTAGTTCTCATTGAACTAATGGTGTCTAATATATTATACAACTTAAAAGTTACATTCTGAACGTCACTCTCAATTTCCATAAGAACATGTAAAATTTGATGTTATTTTTGTACATGTTCTAGCTCTTGCTATAGATCTTATTTGGCTTACTTGATGCCCTCATGGAGTGTTAAAAAATACTTTATATTTATTGAAGATAAGCCTTAAAATCCTCATTTTATGGAGACTCTCCAAGTCTCCTATTCTTTCTCTTGGATAAAGAGAAAACATCTTTTCTTTTCTCTAAATCACAACCTTGCTAAATTCATCTTGGATCTTCCTCTTCTTGACCCTCTTGATAGTTCTTATTAATTTATGAAAAATGGAAATCATAGTAATAAGCTATGTAATCACCAGATTTGGTATTTATGCAAATTGGGCCTCCAAGTCTACTACCCATTATGGAATCAACAATTGTGTAGTATAAACTAAATAAGTTTCTTTTGAGGGAGCCTTTAATAAAATATCCCTAGAAGACTACATTAATGCCTCCACATGTGGTGGGTCTATAAAGGAATGGAACATGATTTTGGACCAATCTACATTACTAAAATGGGGTACAAGATATACTATATATGCAACCTTATTCATACTAATTTTTTAGATGAAATAATATAAGTGGCTTGAATAGTACTAGAAGGCATTGGCAAACCCAACTGAGTAGAAGGCACACGAAGCTAAGAACTTACAAGGGCCCTCACTATTTTCTTAAAATGAAATATATTGGTATTAGAGATAGTGGGGACAACAATAATTGAATTAATAACATGAAAATTAGAAACATGGGACAAAGAAATAACAATAGTACTAGAAATAATAGGAGATGAAGAAATAACAAGAATATAAGAGATAATAGGAATAATAGGGATTGAAGAAACCATATCAACTGAAGAAATAATTAGAGTAGTGGATATAGTAGCAATGACCTCACCTAATCCTCTAGCCTTAAGTGGTGTATTTCCTTTTAATCCCTATAGGCTTAGGAATTTATCCCTCTATAGTTCTTCATCTTCATCCTTAAACTTGATCTTTATTGATGTTGCTACCATAGTTGAAATTACAGGGGACTTCATTGATTGAAGAGGGTCCTTGGGAGACCTTGATTTTATCTTGTAGAAAATTATTGTGTTTTAAACTAGGGGAGGAGTCTATTTAGTGGTGGAAGGTGCAATATACACACTTGTAGCAATATGAAATGAGGAAGTAACATGAAGACCTGTATCCTTAGAATTGGAAGAATTGATGTAAATCAATTTCTATGCTCCTCCCAAAGAACTTATAATAATATTTATTTCCTCCCCTTCTTTCTCTTGATTAACAACCATAATTACAATTGGTGTTAGAGCTTGGGATGGCCCTCCTTTTAAATAAATTAAAATAACAAGGGCTTCTTACATGTTATGCTCCTAGTTAACAAACATCATCACAATGGGTGGTGGTTGGGATGAAATTACTTTAGCTAAGGGTTGATAAGGAGGCTGAGATGTTGAATAGTTTATTATAGCCCATACACCTAGAGGTGGAAGCCTTGTTTGTACCTATTTATTTATGATGGAGGGCTCCCTTTGTATATACCTTAAATTATCCTACATTAATCTAGCTACTCATGCATTATCCAAGACATTAGCATCATCTTTCATATTTAAGAAAATAAAATCATGCTCATATGGTTCATGTTGGTAGGGGATGCCTAGGTCTAAGATATAATTTTAAATGAGGCCATGGGGATCCCAATCCCTATGTGGAAAGGACACCAATGAGTAGAATTATATGCTTTTCCTAACTTATCTAAAGTGCTTCCTGTTGACTACTTTCTACCCTCAGGCTAGAAATGAGTCAACCTAGGTCTTTATTACCATAGTCCACCTAAGGATTCATTATTTTCATACCTCTTGATGATCCAAGGTAGTTCAAAAGAAGTCATTAATTTTCATGTCAAGGACAAGTCTAATGTTATATCATGTCATGAAACGCATAGTGATTGTCTCTACTCCTTGTTTCAACTTTTGTTAAGTGTTATCATTATGATTAGACATGTGTGAAGATCTAGAATAGGACTTGGTATGGTATTAATAAGTTGAGTTTGATAAATATGAAGAGGACTACATATGTCAACTTATAACTTATCATGAATCTATCCATTGTGTTGAAGATATATAGGGTATGGCTTGATCATGACTATTAAAAATGTTATGAAGGTATATGATAACCTCATTAAAGTACTTTATCATGTTCTAGGGAGTTTTAATAGGTTTAAAAATGCTATCTAATTGAAACCTTCACTTGAAGCCATACATATTATCTTAAAGGAGAGTATTTGACCCTAAAGTGATGATATTTGACCTTAAAAGGACACCAAATCCATCAAATATGCCTTTAAAGACCCCCATGATCACCATATTGACATAACCAAGTAGTTTCATATGTTAATATTGTCCTCTTGTGAGTCAAACACCTTAATTAGCCACTAAATGGGCCCCATAGTGTGAAAACATGCCCCTTCATCTCCCCAAATCATACCATGTGTTTTCAAACATTGTCTAAACACTATTTTCCCTTCTCCTACCTATGAATGGCGATTCATGATTTGAAACATGATAAAATTTAGGGAATTTGTCAGTTATAAGAGTTTGTAGGGTTGTAAGGATATGTACTATATATATTTGACTAGATGGAGTTAGGGGTCTACAAGGGGAGTTAAACATAGGCATATAATAAATAAATTTAATTATTTCAAAGCTAAAAGAGCCAAAAATTAGTTTAATTCCTCCATTGAGCTCTTTGGCAACCATGGAGAACACTTCAGGTTTGTACTCAGTCTGTATAATAAAGAGATGAAGGGTGAGGGTCCAAGATATTGACCAAAGGAAGGATACTTAATGACATTATAATCATGGGAACTAGTTTTAAGATTAGTCTTCTATGCTATATGATAAAACATTATGTTAAGAAACCTAGTTAACTTTTTCATCTACACACGACCCAAAAAGGGGGATGATTTCAATGTATTTTTTAGCTTGTTTGATCAAACTAGTGGTTAATTGTGTCTTCTCTAGTCTTACAAGGTCCTTCCATGGCATCTTCCACCCATAATTAACACATGTGAGCCTATGGGAGTGATAAACATCTAGGATGCCACTATCTGTAGGTTGTAAGTAAATTTACATTAGTGAAAGAGGATATTTAGCGTATATATTTGAGAATTAATAGTGTTTTGAGTTTTAGTGATGATGTTTAGAGGTGGTTTAGATCCTATTAGTCTAATTTTAATGGCTAGATGGACCTATAACTCTCTAAAATGATGATTTAAAGTGATCTTTCTTGCATATTTTGGCTTCATTGCTAAAAGAAGGGCAGTGTGTGCATGATAATGGTTTATAAGTCATTAAAACACAATGAAAGGTAGAAGAGGAGTGTTGTAATCATATGAAAATGTCTTTCCCTTAAGATGTTCAGATCTCATTATAACACTTTTAGGCCAAGAAACTACCAATTATCCATCAAACACCTTCACAGTCTTATTTAGCAAAAACTAAGGTTGTTTAGCAAAGTTTGAGGTTTTCAGAGAGTCTTAGGTTTCCATTTCTCACTACATATCCCTGATTGATGACCTCCAAGTGTTTTTTTATATTATGTATGTGTGTAAAGGTGCCTAGGGTCCTTGTAGATAATCTTAGGTATGATTATATATTCCAATCCAAGCCTTCAAAGAGCCTCTACCATTTTGTAGCCTCATCACTATCAACCTACCTATTATAAGCCCTGAGTTCCAAGTTTCAAGCTCCATGTGACCTTACCAATCGTCATCCATAGTTATTAATCCTCAATTCAATCCCAAGACATAAAAATAAGGTATAAATACTTTATAATTATATCAAATACCATAAGTACTATGAGGAAATGAAATTATATAGGTATGAGCCATATTGAGAGATCATGATCACCACATACAGGAAATAACTCAGATCTATTTTACAAAGTCCTTCAAAGTAATTATATATAGATAAGTCTAAAACATAAGGAATGGATATGAATAATAATGTGTCTATCTTGAAGGGATGAACTTAAACATAAGTAAGGACATAGGGATCTCAAGTATGAAAATGGATACTCTCCTCTAATTCAAGGGTCTATTCAACAAACTGATTGATAGTCAACAAACATAAATCAGTACCTATAGTTCATGATAGTCTATATCCTAATTTGAATGTGAGACATATATACACATAAAGATAAAATACTAAAAATAATAAATAAGGTGAAACATGGATGTCATGTCACCAAGGGTAGGGAAACCTATAGGAATACATAATGAACTAAGTTGGACACATACAATAAATCAAGGTTGCCTAGAAAGTGAGGGTGCAAAACTAAAGTGAATGGAAATTACAAGAACATGTGAAAGGGGAGTATTAGGGGAATGAGGAAATATTTAAACCCCTCAAGGTTTTATATGATGGTTATTTTGAGTAAGGAAACTATATGGTCTAAGTTGCATACCTAAGACATGCAAATTATGATGAGACTGTGTGTACAAGTGTTGCTAATAGAGTTAGAAAGGACAAACACAAGGGATATAGTAAAAATTTGAGATATGATATTTTAATCCTTTATTAAATCCATTTAATAAACTAGAGGAAATTACTAAGATCACTAACATCAATTGTTTCAAGCCCATATATAGGGAAATGATGCTTAAGGCAGGTTATAAGAGAAAGAAGGGTTGACAAGATGGTCTGAGTGAAAGGGAATAAATTTAAAAGATGTAAAATGGTTTGAGGAATATTATATTATAAAATGGAAGCTAAAAATACATATATAGGAGGGTTGAGGTTCCAAGGTCTAGTCTCAGTACCTCAAGGCCTAAAGCCACCATGAAACCTCAAGGTCCCATATCCACTTCAGGGGAAGATACAAACTTCCAAGAAAACTCAATGCAATGTGTGGGTATATTATAATGTTTTAGACATATAGGAGGTTTTTGAAATAAGGGAGTGTAATGAGATAGTCAATTTTGGGGTTATCCCCCTCTCAAGACTCATTACCTTAAGTAGATAGATCGAATTGTCATTTTCAACACTCATATCTTTCACCACAAAAGGTCTCAAAAATAGGGATCTTATGGGAAGTTGGGAATAATTTGCATGGGACAAAGAGCTTGAGAGACATCATATTTTACTCATATCTCCACTTATAATTTGCATGGGACCCAAGTATATTTATTATATATGAAGGGGTATATATATTATTAATAGGGTTATTATGAAATCATAAATCCACCATCACTAGATCTGACCTTGACCATTTATCACAACTACAAATGCTTTGCTTTATCCTTAAGTTTCAAGCTTCACCAATAGTCTTTCAATTGCTTATTAGGTTTGGTAGCATTATCTTGCAAGAATCTGTTCAATTGAAATTTTTTAATCATTAATAACTATAATTATACCATTTATAAGCACCTCAATCATCCACTCATCTCATTTTATTCATTTTACTAGTCTCTTCTCATTCACTCACTCACTCACTAGCTTTACACTAGCTAATCTCCTCAAGGCATAAAACATAAAATCTTGTTATTGATATCATGAATTGAACATGACACCATGGATGAAATTTCATAATCATAACACACTTGTATCAACCCTATTGAACCTCTAAATCACTCTCCAATTTTCAGTTACACACTTCCAGCTCAATAGTGATGCTATTTCCTTGTAGCCCTTTGTTACACAAATATCATTAGTTTGAACATTATGAAAGTAAAATAAAATATATAAGCCAAAATTTTGGAACCCTATATCCTCTTAATTTTTTAAAATAATTTTCATCTCTTTACTCTTTGTGTAGATATTCTTTCCCTTGTAACCTCCTTGCTAATTAGGCCTTTTAGGCCTCCTTGCACTTGCTCAGACTTCAAATCCATACCAAACATTATTTTACTTAGTAAAAAACACATTAGTAATTTTCATCATGTCTAAGTAAATGTGTTTACAAATTTTAGTCATTTTCACATACTTATAACCAAAGATATTGAGGTTTTTGTTTCAAAACCATAGATAGGCTAATAAGCTTGACTGTGTAAGCCAAGAGAGGTAAAAATGAAATAATTTTGGTTTTAAATAATTTAAAACTAAAATAAGACCTTAAAAATTCCTATAATAAAAATTTAAACCTTTATAAATATTTAAATAACCATATTTAATCCTATTATGGCCTATGATAAATGAAACATAAAACTCTATGTTTTCTTGGAAAACTGTGTAGTGGTTTTGTTGATCTGTTGCATTTTCAATTTTTTTTCCAAATTACAAAAAATATATTATTAAGACATGAATTAATTCAATTAATAAAAATAATAAAACAACTTCATTTTACCTTAGTTATCCAATATGTACTCCATTGTATTTTGACTGAACAAAAATAAGGGTTCTGACTGAGCAAATAGGGTTTTACCTTAAAGTTGACTGTATATTATACATTTAACAATTATTTTACATTAAAACATGGATATTTAACTTTAAATATTGAAAATTTTTTATAGGTATATATTTTAAATCACCACCACAATATTTCTCATAAGGAATACTTCAAGAAACATCAATACACCACATTCTTGTGACTGTCATAGTCCATAACAAGGTTTCATCTCACATAGATTTTATTTAGGTTATTTATTTTTGAAATGCATCAAACGATAACATAAAAATTATATTGATTTTATTTATAAATTTATATTATTAAATAATTTCCTTTCTTATACCAATATTTATCAACTCCTTTAAATCCTTCTCTTTCTTGACTATAACCTACAGTCTCTTACTCAGACCTACAATCACACACAGTAAGGTCTATATATAGAATCAAGGGATTTTATAAAAAAACATATGAAAAATAAAAATACATATAATTTAAAGGTATAGTAAACACACACAATAATATCTTATTTATTAATATTAATCATCAACCATTCATATTCAGTCCATTCATGGAATTTGTCATCTTCTTAGAGAGTATACAATATTCTTGTATTTATTTATTTATTCTGATCTCACATTCAAATATCTCTCCTCTCTCTCTCATAATATACAAATCTCCATAAATACATTAAAAATTCTCTTTATTTCATCCTTTTATATTTCTTACTATCTTGGAAACATTTATGCAAAGCTCTCTTATAATGGCCAACTCAATGTGTGAGTGAAAGTTACAGTTTAACATGATTCTTGATTTTCACCACATTTAAGGAATAAGACATAAAATGTCTTAAAAAATTATTTTCATTACTATTTTTATAACTTTTACAAATATCATCTCACCTACTCACTTCATACTATGCTTATGGTCCTTCTATGCTTAGGTCTAGGATTTGAATTTTCAAACTTTTACTTTTGGAGGGAAAATTCTAATACATTCAAAATGCACTCCTAATGAATAATGATGAATATAAATGAAGAAAATGTGGTGTAAAAAGTGTTATAATTGATTTCAAATGTAATGATAATGTGGTGATGACATTGATGAAGGATGATATCATGAAGTGATAAGAAGGCTTTGAGCATGGAATGCCTATTTTGGTAGCTTGTTGAGGTAAGAAGCATGTAACCTATGTGAACACGGATAATAGATTGACAAACATGGAATAATTTAATTTTAGATGTGGATGAGGTGTTTAGAGCATATACAGTGGTGATAAGTTCATACTCCAGACCTAAGGTGACTTGTAACTAAAGGCCTAGTATGTCAAGACACATAGTGAGGTTCAAATGAAGTGTCAAAGTTAGTTTTCAAGATGATAGAAAACATGTAATAATTTAATAAATTCTTACTATGAGATTAAAATGTTTGGAACAAGTTTCAAGTCTTAAGGAGAAATAGAAAGCAAGATATCATGTTGGAAGGTCTCCTATGCATGCAAAATGAAAGCTTCAAGATTGAGAAGGAAGTTGAGATGCTGATTAGAATGTGTATATTTTTCATGGTGACCTAAAAATTTTATATTAGTTGGGTAAGGATCTTAATAATATTACATAAAAATTTTATATATAAACTAAGCCCTCAACTTTATGAATAAATGTTAAGAAGGTAAAGAGATTTTTTGTTCTTGCAAACCCTCATAGTGGAAAGATTGGAAAGACGTTAATGGTTTTCGCCTAGAATGGATTGTTTTATCAATTGTGATTATTTTATGTTTTATAGGACTCTAAGAACCTCTAGGTGTAAATGGTGTGTTAGGGTAATGAGAAGAAGGTACAAAAAATTACTTATTTTTAAATAATTTGGTGCTACAGGTAGGGTTGAATGAGTCAAAACATGAAAATAACTGGAGGTTGAAGTACAATAATTTTTATTGATACACATAGAGATATTTTGGAAAGATATTTTCTCTATGTCAATCATTTTTTTCAATAAAATTATCCTTTCACTAATCTACCAAAGAGTGAAAGAAACTAGGCTTAAGTGAGAACCTATTTAAGGATGATGTGCAGGTGACTAGGGATGGATCAAATGATTTGGGGTATTTTTTAAATACCTATGAATCATATTCCCTTGGTTGGTATGTGTTGATAGTTCTCATATAGAAGCAAGAAGATGCCCCCAAAGTGACCTGTCTATATGAGTAAAGATGGTAAATGAGTAACGGTCAAAGATTGGCCTATATGTTATACATTTTCCACATGAAATATATTTATTATTATTTTAGGATGTGATAAGCATGATTAAGGAAATTTTAAATATAATTTTAGGTCAAGGTAATGATCATATAAGTTTTAGGAGCCATTTTCATTATGACTATGTTTTTGAGCCAAGTTGATAGTTTTAGGTGTGTTAAGGTAAGTGGTGTGTTTGAGTCCTTATGGAAAGAGGTGATTCATTAAATGTATATTGTGTTATGGTTTGATACATAAATTAACTATAAAATACTTTTTTAAGGTAGAGAGATAGTTTGAGGGTTGAATTGTGAAAATAAAAAAGGCTTATCTAGCTGTGTATGCATAGTATGAGAGTGGTCTAAGAGATTGGTTTCTTAGACCAATGATTGATGCCAAAAAAAGATATATATATATATATATATATATATATATATATATATATATATATATATATATATATATATAATTTATAATTATATATGGAAATTATAGGAACCATTTATTTGGATTATATGTCATGAAAGTTTTCTTTCAAGTGCAAATAATAAGTTGATTCATGACTATACTTTTGGAGGCTACAAGCAATTTGAGTGGTCTTATTACAGAGGTGGTTTTGGATACATGGAGCCTAAATGGTGATGTAAAATGGACATGTATAAGTTTATTAAGTAATTAAATATATATTAATGTGTTTTTTCAAGTGTTTTGTTTGATAAAAGTGATTATATGCTTCAATTCTAAGAGAAACTTTTCTAAGTGTGAAGGCCTAAAATGCAAGTAGACCTAATTGATAGGTTCAAAGTGTGAAATGGAGATCAAAATATTAAGGACATAAGGTGAGATTATAATGTGTATATTAAATTAATATTTTAAATTTTTTAAGTGTTTTGGGAAGCTAAATATGTGCCAATGAGTTCAAGGTTAATGTGTGCCTTGAAGAAGGGCTAATTCCATCAGGTATCTATTAGGCCTAATTGAGTTTTAACCTCTATAGGATATAACCAAAATATGGAGTGTTTTTTTTAATAATATTTAACATATTTATGGACATATTTTAAGTTTTATCTAAGTGGGTTAAGTATCTTGGCCAACCAAGATGGGTTATATGAAGTGTGTGGTATAAAGGCAAGCCCTAATTGGCCTATTTAGACTAGTTGAGTGGGTGTAGAATTAAGTGAAAAAAATAGATCATTGAAGGAGAATAAGTTAATTTAAGACCATAATAAGGTGAAGAGTATCATTCATGCATATATTATAACGTTTTTTTATGTAGATACATAGGTCATTGGACCTAATGAGCCTAAAAGAGGCATATTGAGTGAGTGAACCGTAGAAACTATTTGAGTGAGAGTGAAGAGGAAAGAGTGAAAAGAAAGGAGGTAATAATAAGTTGAGATTAATAAATAGGTGTTAAAGATGATTATATATTCAAGTTTATTTATTTGGTTCTTGGTTTCCTATGGGATTGGAACCTCCTTGCAAGTTGGAGCTTACATAAGACTAGTTAGGTGGGTGCTCAACTAGGTAAGGGTTGGAGCTCCTTGTGAAGTGGGTGATTTAATAAATTTTGAATATTGTCATTATAGGATAGTATTAAATGTGCATGGTTTATTTTTTTTTATCCCCCAAGAGGGTTTCACACATATCTCTTATGTTCTCTTGTATGCTTGTGTAATTGTTTGCTTATGCATTGATCTCTTATGTGAATGTATGTTTCATGGAATTGTAAATGGAATTAAATGGTCATTATTTTTGTGAAAATGATTCAACCCCATCTCATTATATACTTAAATTTTTTTTTTATTAGATATATAAATTTAGAGGAGGCTTGATAGCCTATAGGTGATCCTAAGTATTTTAAATTATGATGAGGATAATGCTCATCTTGTTTGCAGTGATGGATAAGTTTGTGAAGGTCATGGTTGAGGTATACATATAAGTATGCATGATTATGTTATAAATGTTGAATAATAATAATAATAATAATTATAAATATAAGTTAAATATAAAACCTAAGTTGATAGGCAAAAGGACCTTGAAGACATGTTGAAAGATAGTCCTATTTATATTGGATCTCCATGAGACCTAATGAGGGTATGAGAGCTAATGAAGATTTATATGTATATGGTTTATGGATACCTATGAATGGTTAATAATCATATAAAATGGAAATAAATGATATGAAAAGGTTTTTTTTGTTAAGAGAGATCTATAAGTATGCATTTGTGAAAGAAAAGTTCCATAAAAGTTGACTATGTCTCAATGTCTTCTAAATGACTGACTTGATGAGTTGAATGGTGATCTTGGATTCTCAAGATGATTATAAAATTATTTTAATATTTTAATGATGTCATGGAGATATTATATATGCTATGAGGATGGTTATTTTTATCCTATATGTGAATAATAAGACTAAGACATGGAATGCAGTGATTTGAGGGTTTCTAGGCTTCTTATGATTACAAACCCTAATGTGAATGATATTGATTTTAATGGATATATTATGAAATATAGATCTCTATGATAATTAGGTTAATTTTTGTACAATTTTTATTTTATTTTTTATCTTAAATGGTGTCTAAGAAGCCAAGTCTGAATACATGTGTGAAGAGTTGTTGACTAGTCTTCAAGACCAATGCTTTTGGAGGTAAGAGATGATATTAATAATTTAAAAGGCCAAGTAGTGATTCAAGTGTATTTTTTCCATGTTTTATAATCCATGAAGGATTTGAAAATATTCTAAAGGGTCTTAACTATGTGGGTAAGGTTGATCCTTTGATTCAATTTAAAGGGCTTTTCATGAGGAAATCAATAAACCAAGAGGTTGGTCATAACCTTAGGGTTATGTAGCATGGGTTTAATTATTGTGGTATCTTATTTTGAGAGTTTTTAAGGAATTTTTTCTTATAATATGACTGATATAAATTAGTTGTAATCATAAAATTATATGATTGTGTGTTTCCATAAAAGTGCTTTGAAGAAGTTCTTTTCCATAATGTCTTATGGAGGTTAAAGGGTAGTTGTTTGTTTCTATGATATCCATATGAAATTTATCCATGCATAATTAATATGTTCAATTTGATCCAAGAAGATAGAGGTAAGCAATAAAGAGTTAACTTGTTTGTTTTAGGTCTCCATGAGAACTATTGGAAGCATGAGGACTAATGAAACATTAAATATATAGGCCATAGAGTCTCATTTTTGGTTCATTGAGGAGATATACCTATTTTATTTTGGTATCTACTATATCCAATGAAGTTATGAAACCTATTTTGTGTTCTCATGAGGATATCAACTGTGTGAACAATGTTTGAAGAGTTTTTTACAAACCTAGTTGGTTAAGGAGACTTGTTGAAGATGTCATGATCTAGGTGAAGCATGGAATTAGGGGGACCCAAATAAAAAAGTTTGAAAAATATTTAATAATATTACATTAGTCATGAAAATACAAATCTATTTCTATTAGGTTGTATTCAAGTGGTTGAAAAAGCACTGTGTTTCATAAGCCCATGCGGAGAAGTTTGCTATAGATATGAACTCAAGAGACAAGCCACAAAAATTTGATATGATGAATTGATCAAATGAAGTCATAATTTTTTAAAATGTATTGAATATTCATGTATGGAAATAGGGGGATATTGTGTGCTTTTTAAGTAATTAGGTCATAGGATCAGGTAAGCAAGAGTGAGTGAGAATCCAAAGATAAATTGATTAATAAAATAACAAGGTACATGTTTAGTACATGAAGAAGATGATCAAGATGTGTATTTAAAAGGGGGAGAAATTTTTAATCCATGTGAATGAAATTTAGGTGAGTATATTGATCACCTAAATAATGTTGTAATGCATGCATGATATTAGGGGGAGCTTAGTTACTGTTTAGTCCAATTTGCCATTAATGTCATAGGGGGAAAAGGAGAAAAAGAGGTTGAAATCAATGAAAAAAGGGGAGATTATTAGAATATTTATTGTAATTTATGTCAAAGGTAATGATAAATTGGTGATGTCATTGATGAAAGATGATATCATGAAGTGACAAGAAGGCTTTGAGCATGGAATGCCTATTCTGGTGCAAGAAGGAAAAAGCGTGGTAGCTTATTGAGATAAGAAGCATGTGACTTGTGTGAACATGAATATCAGCCTGAGAAACATGGAATAAGTTAATTTGAGATGTAGATGAGGTGTTGAGATCATATACCATGGTGAGAAGGTCATACTCCAAATCTAAGGTGACTTGCAGCTGAAGGTCTAGTATGTCAAGATACCTAGTGAGGTTCAAATGAAGTATCAAAGTGAGTTGTATATATGGTAGAAAAAATTTAAGCACTGAATAAAGTTTTAAGAGGTTATTCAAATTTTTGGACCATGTTTTATGTCCTAAATAGAAAGAGAAAACAAGATATCATGTTGGAAGGTCTCCTATGCATGTCGAATAAAGGTTTCAAGCCCGAGATGGAAGTTGAGATGCTTGTTGGTATGTGTAGATTTTACATGGTGACCTGATCCATTTAGAGTAGTTAGGAAAGGGTCCTAAGAGTCTTCTATAATCATTTTTCATAGAAACTAAGCCTTCAAATTTATGAATAAATGTTAAGAAGGTAAGGATATTTGTATGCTTACAAACACTCATAGTGGAGTGATTGGAAAGATGTGAATAGTTTTGGCCTAGAATGGATTTATTGATCAATTTTTATTTTTTGATGTTGTATATGACTCTTCCAAGCACCTCTAGGTGGAAATGGTGTATTAGGGCAGTGAGTAAAAGGTACATGAAATTACTTGTTTTTAAATAATTTGGTGCTACATGTAGGGTTAGTTGATTTAACACATGAAAATAATTAGAGGTTGAAGTATAAGACTTGTTATTAAGACCCATGGAGATATTTTTGAAATATATTTTATATTTCTCAATCATTTTTGTCAATCATATTGTCCCATCACTAATCTCCCAAAGAGTGAAAATAGTGAAAGAAATGAAGATTGAGTGAGAACCTATTTAGGAATGATGTGCAAGTGACTAGGGATAGATATAATTATTTTGGGTATTTTTTAATACATATTCCTCATATTACCTTTGTTGTTAAGTGTTGATAGTTTTCATATACAAGCAAGAAGATGCCCTCAAAGTGACCTATCTATATGAGTAAAGACAATAAATCAGTAAGGGTCAAGGATTGACCTATATGTTCTACATTTTACACATGAAATATATGTATTAGTATTTTAATATGTGATAATAATGATTAAGTACATTTTTAGGTCAAGGGAGTGATCCTACAGGTGTTAGGATCCATGTTTACTATGACTATGTTTTTTTGCCAAGTTGACAATTCCAAGTGTGTTAAGGTAAGTGATGTGTTTGATTCCCTATGGAATGATGTGATGCATAAAATGGATATTGTATTATTGTAAGATAAATAAATTAATTATACAATACTTGTGGAATGTAGAGAGATAGTTTGAGGAGTTGAATTGTTAAAGCTAAAAAGGCTTGTCTAGCTATGTATGCATAGTATGAGAGTGGTATGAAAGATGCCAAGACAAGAGATCTAACTGATTGATAATGATATAAAGAACTCATAGGAACTATGGATGTGGATTAAAAGTAATTAAATTATTATTTCAAGTGTTTAAAAAAATTTGATTCATGACTATACTTTTGGAGGCTAAATGCAACCTAAGTGGTCCTATTGTAGAGGGAGTTTTGGATGCTTGGAGCTTGAATGGTGATGTAAAATGGAAATGGAAAATTTTATGAATTAATTAGTGATATATTCATGTGTTTTTTCAAGTGGGTTATTTTATAAAATTTATTTTATGCTTTACTTCTAAGAGAAACTTTTTTGAGTGTGAAGGCCTAAAAGGTGAGTAGACCTAATTGATAGATTCAAGGTGTGAAATAGAGTTCAAGGTAGTAAGTACCCAAGTTGAGATTATAATGTGTATATTAAAGTAATATGTGAAGTTTTTTAAGAATTAGTGTAAGCTAAATATGGTCTAAGGAGTTCAAGGGTAACGCATGCCTTGAAGAAGGGCTAATTCCTTTAGGTCTCTATTAGGCTTAATTGAGTTTTAGCCTCTATAGGTTATAACTAACCTATTTAGTGTTTGGTTCTCATATATATATATATATGGACCTATTTAAAGTGTGATACAAGTGGGTTAAGTATCTTGGCCAATGAAGATGGGTTATATTAAGTGTGTGGTATAAAGGCAAGGCTTAATTGGCGTATTTGGACTAGATGAGTGGGTGTAGAATTAAGTGAAGAAAATATCTCATTAAAGGAGTAGAGGAAGGTCATTGAGGAAAATCATAGGGTGAAGAGGATCAATCATGAATATATGATCAATTTTTTTAGGTGGATACATAGGTTATTGGACCTAATGATCCTAGAAGAGGCATATTAAGCAAGTGAGCCCTAGAGGTTGTTTGAGTGAGAGTGAAGAGGAATGAGTGAAAAAAGAGAGGTAATAATTAGTTAAAGAGTCAAAAATAGGTTTTGAAGATGATCAAATATTTAAGGTAGTTGTGTTAGTGCTTGGTTACATAGGGGGTTGGATCCTCCTTGTAATTTGGAGCTTTCAGAAGACTAATTGGGTGGGTGCTCAACTAGGTAGGGGTTGGAGCTCATTATGAAGTGGGTACTTAACTAAAAGTTTAATATTGTCATTATAGGATACTAGTTAATGTGCATGGTTTAGTGGTTTTTATCCCCCAAGAGGGTTTCCCACATATCTCTTGTGTTCTCTTGTATGCTTATGTAGTTTTTTGTTTTTTAATTAATCTCTTATGTTAATATATGTTTCATGGAATGGTAAATGGAATTGAATGGTAATTTTTATTGTGCAACTAATTCATCCCCCTCTTAGTGGCTACTTCCAAAAAAATGACCCTAGAGGATCCTTTACATACACCTATATCCAAAAATGGATCATCTATGACCCATAACTAGCTTATGAGTCTTAAAAAACTAAAAATGATGTTTGTGTACTATATTATCTTCCATCAGTAGGCTAAAATTTCATAATTATAAGTTTTGGTTTAGAGGTCCATAATGTATGAGCCATCATTAAGCTAATGAACCTCTAAAACCCTTTTTAAACCCTATTTTAGACCTGATGAAGGAATTATGCCCCAAAATTCATCAAAAAAAGGTGATTGGACTTTGAAATATTTATAATGGTATTCTCAAGTCCCCTACGTACTCAGATGACCTACCAATTGGCATGCACTAGGTATGTACTTACAGATCAAGCCTAGACGAGCCACTTTAAGATTATGTTCAAGGATTTGAGAAGGATATATGTATAACATATGATTATGAAAAAGGAGAGGGGCCCTAAATTATTAATTAACTACACATTGGACACCTACAAGGGCCTCCATGCTTGATATGCACTTATAAATAGGCCTAGGTGCCTAAGTGAGAGACTATATGCATATAAAAGGAAGTGAATGGTTTGATCAAACTGATAAAAATGTCCTAATGTCCCTCAAGGGTAATTTCCATGTTATATAAAGTTTCTAAGTTCATCACAACTTAGGCTTAGGGTCAAAACTTATAAACCCTCCATTCAAACCTATTGATCTAGCACCTCCCTCAAGGCAATGCCACTTGAAAGTTGGAGTAGAGGATAAAGGAGTAGAGAATGAAGTGTAGGAATTTTTCAAGGTTTGTATATAATTTTAGGAGGTACTATGATATTTTTTTCACCTTATCAAATTATAAAGTCTTAAAAAATATACCTGGAAATGCTTCTGCAAGTCCCTACCAAATAAGCAGTCTTGGAATGCAAGGATGAGATGACCTAGTCATCTAAGTGAAAAAAGATTTTATGTGTGAGATAATTTGAGAGCCTAATTCTTGATTTATAAGATTTATTTATATTGGGAAAAATATTACTCATTTATATTATAGGTTTGATCCATTTCTCATAGCCATCCAAATAGTGAACAACTAAAAGACTAGACAACTTGTCTAATAAACCCATTTATCCAATAGAATGAGGAAGTTCATGGGCAGAAGGCTAGTATGTAATTAATGGACCATAATAAAAAATATATAACTAACTCATGAGGTGAGAAAGCTCCATATCCATGGTCATTATGGAGGAGTTAGGCAGTTTCTTGAACATGGTTAGCATGCAAGAAAAGGTAGCTCCTTAATAATTCATGGAGAAGGCCTAATTAGAAATTTTCAATGCTTATAAACTAATTAGAGGAGAGTAAATTGGCCAAGGATGGTGTATATATTATCTTTATGGGTTAAAAATTACTAAAAAAGACTCCAAAACCCTAAGGATGACCATTTAAGAGACTAATTAGCCTAAATAATGCATGGAGGAGTGTGGATGAATGCTAAAATTATTGTGTGAGTGGGTATGAAAATTATGTAATCTTCATGAAACTTATACAACAAGACTATCTTATCTCTCTTGATCATATTTATATATATTTAGGACTTAAGGCCTTTATTTTGATCCCTCAAATGGGTGTAGCAAAACTCTACAAAATTATATCTTGAAACTTGAGAACCGATAAAGAAAATACTAATTAAAAAATTATTTGTTAATAATTAGTGTGTTATTATTTGTTTACTTTCATAAAGTGTGATATTAATTCTCTTTTATAGTTCCTCTCCTTCACCTAGTTTTTATAATTGCACCCTATGAAGGTCATGTGTTGTGTTAGACTGTGGTAATTGTATTGAAGAGTTAGTTGGTTGATAGCGCCTCAAGTAGGCCTCTTTTCCATTGCCTTCAAGTTGAAAACCTTCCACATATCCTCCACATGAAATTTTTTGTCTAGGAGTTCATTAAAAAGCCTATTATAGTTATTAGTATTTTATTTGATTTAAAAAGTGTTGTTTAAAGATTAGTTAAGAGAGGATAAATGAATATTGGTGCATTACCATCCTAAGAATAGTTTCCTTTTCATGTTTTTACTCTATAGATTTTCATTCCAACATTAGTAGTCTTAGGAAGTGAGCTTAAGTTGATGTGCTAAGGGAGCTCACCCCATAACCTAGAGGTTTGGTCTTCCTATAGGTTACCCACAGTCTTTAGAGTAGTCCCATGTTACCCCAATATTGAAGAGAATTGACCATCTTCTTTAAAGGGTACAACTTGGAGTTCTAATAACTCTAGCACTTGTGATGGGATTAGAATTTAAGTTAGTTATATCATGCATTTATAGTATTGGGAAACATCCTATAGCTTTAAGTAGTTCAATTTTAGATCTGTAATTAAGTTATATGCAAAAAGTGGTCACAAGATCTTCCTTAAAAGGTAAGGAGATTAAATTTCTTGAGTTTTCATTAGAATTTGCTAGGAGAAAGAGATATCATAAGTTTAATCCCAATACTACACCCCTTGACTCTCCTATTTTTGATTAAACAAACATTACTACAAACCCTATACCTTCAATGGATTGGCCTAGATTTTAGTCCTTTGTGCCCTTCAATGGTTGAAGCCCTTTAAACCTCAATCAATTTGATGACATACCTATTGCTATTCTTAAAATCCTTCCCTAATTCACAAGATAAAACTCAACTACCCCTATAGAACATATTGCAGACATAGACAATTTATGACCAATTCATAATGGGACCTAAGAAAATGTTGCTACAAGACTATTGGACACTTCCTTGAAGGGTAAGGGACTCCACTGATATAATTGGGAATTAAAAGTGCATGAACTAGAATTGAATGAAAAATCTATATCAACAACTTGTAGTTATTAACATGTTTATTGATCATAAGAAAATTTTGAGCTCAACTGTTACTCTATGAACGAGCCCTAGTAACTTGTGCACCAACTACAAAAATGTGACCAATAGAAATAAATTTTCAAAATATATGAAACTAAATTTGAGAAAACTAGTCAGGAGGAAATCTCTTCATCATTCTGGGTGTTTATAGGAGTAAATCCACCATATCAATTTTCCATTAAAAATTCAATCGAGTATACAGACATTATGTTCACTTTTACCATCTTTAATGATTGATATGCCAAGTATTTGAACCTATAGGATTTCATTGATGATGTTGACTCTTTTTCCTATGAACAAGATCTATCACCAGTTTAGAGCCAATTGGTGATAGACCTACTCTCTCTCAAAATACAAGGATTTCACTTCATGATAGCCAAGCCTGTGGTTATGCCTTGTCTTGACCTACTACAAGAATTTTTTTATCAACAAGGTGATAGATGGCATCTTCCTACATCATGCAAATCATAAGATAATCATGTATTATATCTTAAGTGATGATTTACAAAAGTATTTAATTTTTCCAATTCAAGATGTTATATTCAACATGTATAGGGTAGTAGCATGAAATAAGAATAATTTGATTGATAAAACTCTGAATAGATGACTTTTTCTTGGGGAGTCTATTAACCTAAAAATAAAAGATACAATTCCTATTAGAAAATTTAGAATGGGGGTCCACATCAGGATGGTCCTTTTGAATAGGATATATGACCTCCTAATCATCCATTTTCCCCACCTAGATTGGGTGCCACTTCTAGACATGTTGATAACCTTTGATATGAATTTTTCCTTGGGGGAGATTATCAGTATTAGGCTAAGGGAGAAAATTATACATAGAGACAAATGGTCCATTAAAGGCCATTTGTATATGATGTCATACCTCCTTGATGCAATAATGGTAATTACATATAGGGACTATGGTTTATTTGGAGCCCAAATTTATACTATATAAAGAATCACATGTATGATTATTATTCATTCATGCACATATATGCATACACCAAGCATATCACTTATATTACATAAGATGTATATCTTTAGGTATGGTAAGTTATCCCTAAGGCCCCACTACCCCATATATCTAAGATCATAACAGATACATTGGTACCTCAGGGTGAATATTAGCTATACCTAGATTATATAGTGATTATGGTCACTGATAATAAGGTCAACCCCTTATGCCTCCCCAAGTACATGCCTAATAAACTCATAGATCAAGAGATTACATTTTGGGTTTAGTGGAGTGTAAAAGAAGTTTTGATAAAGAAAAAAAACACACTATATGGATCCCATATAGTAATAGGATGAATGTGCTACATAATATGAAAAATTTTTAGGGAGGCTGGAAATAAAAGGAAGCATTATTCATTGGCCACCCTGGTTCATAGATATTGAGATCCTCATAGTTAAATTTAGAAACACATTAAAAACTTTAGTAGTCCATACTAGCACATTCCTCTTGACCATGATTTCTTGTTATTAAATACAAAAGATGATGCCACAGTCATGGAAAGGGCACAAATAATGGGGATTAGGGAGGAAAATTTGAAGATAATTCAAGAACCTTTAATTTTAGTTCAAAATATGCACACAAGGATTTGACCACTAAAGGATGGACTGCTTCAGAATTTTGTGTCAATAGATACACATAACTAATAGAGGAATAAGGAGAGCCTTATCAAGAAACTCCCCAAGTATTCAAGGCCATTAAGGTAGATCCTAGTGTGATTGAAAATAAGCATAGAGGATCTCAAGATGATCTAATTTTCTTGGACTCCTCTAATTCATAAAGCCAAGATCACCTAGCTACATCACATGTGCATGACTCTATAGTTGAAGAGGTTACTACTATTTGAATTCATCAAGGCTCCTCCCTAGCTAAGAAATATACAATCTACTTGAATAGGAAGCTAAGGGATCTTCCCCTCCTAAGGAACATAATTTATGATGAACCACTATTATTCACATCTTTAGTTCAACAACAAACTCCAGTAGAATAAGTTATAGATGAAGAGGAGGAATTGTAAAGAGTAAAGGCCTTTAACCTCATAGATTACAAAGGGAAATCACCTATGAATGTTAGCCAATTAGGTAAGGAGGCTCAACCTTTAGTCCCTTCTTCCCCAATTTACTCTTTTATTCCCCTTTCTTCAATAGGTTCATTTGATTCAGTTATTCTTAGTATTATTGTAAAAACACCTTTGGTCACTCCAAAAATAGAGGATGTTTCCTTTACCCCTTTTGTTTCTACTTTCCCAATAATGTCAACCACATATATTATTGAGACCATTTCATAAATTCCCTTTGAGAGTACCTCAGTCCATCCTAAAACCAAAAGGAAGGATTCTAAGAAAGGTTGAAGGGGTATTGGAAAGCTCCCAACTTCATGTATCATCTAATCAAATAAAATTACCAATCCCTTCCACTATATCTTCCAAATACATTATTGTAACATCCTTGGGGAAGGATAAAAGGGGAAAATAGGTGTATAAAGTCCACCCACTACCCTAATATGGGGGTGTGTACTAGTCTAAAATCATATGGCCCTCCCTTTCTGAATCAATACTTAAAGGAGCTTTAGAGAAAACATTAAAAGATCAATTGGTTGAGACTATAGGTGAGGAAACAAAATCAATAAATCTAATACAACTAGTTATCCCTTCATGGACAACTGATTTGAGATCAAAGGCTTCTCAAAAGACAAATTTGAAAGTCATAGATTTTCCATTGATAAGATCCATGTTTGATAAGCCTATAAGAAGCATCGAAATGGTTATAGGAAGAGGAAAGTGAAAGATGAAGTTGGAAGGGAAATAATTTTTGAAGAAAGACAAGATGTTATTATGTTTAAACTCATAAGGATGCTTCATTAGCGTTGAATGATGGGACTGAAATGGCTAGGAAAGAGCTTGAGCAAGAGTTAAAACAAATAAAAGAGTAGAAAAAAATGGTCTACATTCCTCATAAAATTGAGACTGAGGTTGAACATGCCACATCAAAGCTATATAATGCTCTAGAAGTAATTGATGCAATGAGGTTAGAATTGGATCATCATATAACTGAGACTCATAAATTATTTAATTCTTTGAATCAAGATGAAAATAAATTAAAGTTACTTATTCTTTATACTACCAATAAGGCTTATATAAATCTTGATTTAATGACACTATTGGAGGATTCAAACACCCTCAACTTGGTGGTAATAAGAACCTAGGAGGCTAGAGAGTGGATCATAATAAATGGGGTAGTAATTCCAAAGTGTTAAGGACATGAAGCTATCATTTTGCATGTCTTATAGGAATTAAATCTATCAAAGGCAAGATACTCAACTAGTAAACTTATTAATAGGATCAATTTTGATCAAATCCTTTAGCAAGCATCTGAGAACTTCAAATATATCCTTTAGGGATTATCACTTAAATAAATTGAGGTCAAGCTAATTTTTTCTAGGAATAAGGTGATGAAAGTATAAATTTTCAAGATAAACTTCTAGAACACAAAGGTAGAGCATGCTAAACTCCTCAAGTAGATAAATAAGGTGTATATACCCTCATTACCAAACATGGAGATTATCAAATGGAAGCATGATGTAGGATATAAGTGTTATCTTGATTTAAAATAAAATAATAATTTCAACATTTCAACTTCCATTTTAGCACCAATATCTACTACAGCATATGCAACAATTAGCAACACCATGCAAATGCCCATCCAACCTTAAGTCAAAGGATAATTTTGTGTTCATCCATGAAAATCATTAATTTTTTACTCATAGTCTACTTATGTTAATAATTTATTAATAAAGTTGCCTAAATTATTTTTAAGCATACACATGTTGCATCACATTGTATAGGCTAACTATATTTTGACAATTGTAAGTAAACTATGAATATGCATACATGCAGTTTTAAAACTTGATTGTCATACATGCATACTTGGAAATTATTTTTCTATGTAATGTAAGTATTATTTTTCATGCACTTTTAGGATGAGGCACCCCCTCCCCAAGTCTATATATAAGTCTAGAACCCTCATTTTCAAAGGGCCAAAAAAATCAATACAAGAAGAAGTCAATTTTGATTATCACACAACAATGTTGGTACCTTTTCTTTCCAAATTCTATGTAATCAAGTTTTATCTTTTCTTATTTATTTGATTAAAAAATTATAAGTGTGCAATAGCTATGAATATTTCCTTTTATTTTAATTGATATGCTGATTTTAAATCTGTAATGACTATTGGAAAGTTAGAAATTATTATCGATTATATGCAAGTAGGTTGAATATCTCATCTTTTCGAGTGTGCAAAAGTGTTTTATATAATATAGTCTTATATGTGTATGGAATAGATACCTTAGATACCTACCTAGTCTAAGTTATAATCTAATAATTATGGGCGTACAAAATCTTCTCCAAAAGGAGCAACCTTTGATCAAGATCTTTGGGCTCCCCATATCAAATTTTACTAGACTACTTGACTATGTTTTTATGTGTGCATGTAGTAATTGCTAGCAGTAAACATCAGTTTTTAAAACATTTTTCCATGAATAATCCATCCCAAAGGTAATTATTGAATTTATAAATCCTTATTTTCTACTTTACCCTTCCCTCTTTTGGAGTTTATTTTTGAGATTTGCCCACTTTAAATTAACATCCACCCATCCAACAACTCACATAGTTTTAACTTTATTTTATATATCATTTATCCATACATATTCATGATTAACAACCTACATGATGTACCTACTATTCCACCACTTGGTTGTTTAACCACATACTTGTAATTCATCTACTAGAGTGGATTTTACCTCCATTATGATCTTAAAACATTATAGGCTACCTTGTCATGATTTGTTGTGTTTAAAAACCACATCAACATTATTTATGGTGATAGAAGGAGTGACAAAGCCTTTCTAATAAAAGAGGTTAATCTATATGTTGATTTATACTAGAGACAACTAGGTGAGTGACCATATATAGAGCTCAAGCTAGTCTTCTAGTCTCACCTTTGTCAAATCATAGAAGGCCTATATTTTTACTAAGGAACACTCCCCCTATTAATCATACTATGGCTCAACCACCCTAGTTGGTCAAATTTGATATTACCATCCTAGGGGATGTGCATGACCTACCGAAGAATGTAGAGAAGTATCTATCATCCTTCTCTCCTTCAGGAGGAAGAATAAAAAAATAACACATTAAGTATTTCAAAACTACATTGAGATTAATGAATGTTACTAACAAAGATGTTTCATGAAATTTTTTTCCTTTCACATTATAGGATGTTGCTTATGATTGATACCTTAATCTACAAGAGAATTTCATTACTTCTTAGAATGAGTGTCAAATTAATTTTCTTTAATAGTTTGGGTAGGTCATTAGCACCAGTTTGATATATAAAAACTTTACTAGAATGAAGAGGGAGCCTAATAAACTAATATAGGTCTTTAATGTAAAATTTGAGAAGATGTATATCTAGTTAAGCTTAACATATAAACCATCAGAAGTGTTGGCATTAAAAATTTACAAGAACACTCTAGATCTAATTAATGTAATTTTCTTATGAAGGGATACTGTTGTCAACACTTTGGCATTAGCCTATGAAGAGGCCATCAATATTGATAGACAACTTAGTCCTTAGGTTCTTGACACACCTAATATGAACTCCAGTCTCCCAATTTTGAATCCAATTCCACATGTGAAACAAAACATCCCTACATTTAATCAAAATTATCTATAGACACCACCTACTTTGATGTAGACATCACATTTGAATTATGGGTTCTTAAACAACCATGAACATTGTAAGGGTTACTAGCATAAATAGAATCTGATTACATCCCCTACTATAGTTTCCCAGGGTAGGAATTATACTAAAATAGAGATAGATGTCATACAAAAAATGGTTTAGAAATTAAGTAATGATTTTCTTAGCATGTAAAGAAGGATAGGTAACACTAATATCTTGAATAATAATAAAAATTTTGGGTTCTAAAGGTATAACAGACCCTTCAATAAGCCTATAAATAATATGAAGCAGTCTAGAAAGATTCTAAAAATCAATATAGTAGAGACACCCTTGTCCAACTAGTTCATAATCTATAACACATCTTAACATGGTGAAATTGATTGTTTTGAGTTTTGTATAGCTTTTAAGATATTACAAAGATAGGTGGTGAGGCAAGATTTGGTGCATAACCCATCGAAATTCCACCATGACTCTAGATTTTCAAGCAACACCAAGTTTTTTGAGAACCATGAGTTTCCTTTCTTGAGCAAAGATGACAACATACCAAAGGATAACATTGATGAGATCTATATTATTGTAGAAAAGTAGGTATTTTCAGTCATGGACCTTATTAGGAACTTATCTAGCTGTACATGTTAGATTTAGACTTGTTCCAACATGGTGTAGGCCTTTACTAATTATATAGTGCTCAAAATTTTACACTTGAATGCACTGACATCACTTCATATAAGGTGTAAGGCTTATGTACTCACCTGATGTATATTAGAGAAGGGACTAGGGTCTATGTTGGGCTATTTGTGCCATGACACAACTCTATCCTTTAAAGATTTTGGTTAGAGTAATGATGGTGGTACATTCATGGGCATAATCCATCCTAGGGTAGGAAAAACTAATTATTTGTTAAGCACAAGTGCATATGATGTTGGTCTATAGTTTCATGGGTGCAAGCCTTTAGTTCCCTTAGCTTAATAACATTCAAGTGCTTGAGAGGTCATTGGGGTACCTAGTTCAGGGACATAGGCTTAGGTTCATGCTTATACATAGGTATAATTATGAGTCATAGGGTTTTACCCACACTTAAATCATTTCATATATCGAGTGTTGGATTCCTCATGAGCTGTAAGTCTGCCATACATGAGTTAGGTAAAAATCTCATAGAGCTCAACATACGTACTAAAAATTTAAGCATTCAATCCATTAAACATTTCATAAAGCCCTTAATAATTAAACAAAGTCCAACTATTTTATATATATATATATATATATATATATCACTAAGAATTGATCAAATGCTCATCTTAAGCTACTAAAGGCCCAAAGGCTCATAGGTGAGCTTGCGTATTACAATGGGGAGAAATAAAGGCATCTCAAACTAAAATCTAAGTTATAATGGAGAACATATAATATGGAACCAATCCTCTATGACTTTGATACTCTAATATTCTCCTCCTTGTTATCTAGATTCAAATCACTTTTATAGTGCTTCAAGGCATCTTAGTACCATGGGGAATAGAGCATGCTAGTTACTAAGTTGACACTATATGTACTCATTCTAATAGCTCCACTACCTTACCTCAAATGAGTCATGATTATCCCATGCACATGATTATAAATGATTATTAAGCAAGAAAGGAGTTAATTGGCCACTTTCTAGTTGACACCACAAGATGACAAAACAAAAATCATGATAAGTGATTGCCTCACACCTAAGTGTCTATTGTGTTGGCACAGATCCTATGCTTAGGTGGATTTGAGGCCCAACATTACCCCATAAAATATTATTAGTCCACCCTTGAATTAATATTCCAATGATTTAGGTGCATAGAAATTGAATGCATGTTCCTCTAGTTCTTCTCAAAATTCTTCAAATCCTTGGATGGCAAGCTTGACTTATTTCATAGTGCTATATATTTATGTAAAGGTAGTACTAAGGGTGAGCATGTCAAATTTATCCTAATCTTTCCTAAAGGATTATAACATTTCTTTCACCTTTTTTATTCCTCCATCGAGGATCACTCCTTACTTGCAAGACTTTATTTGTAACATGCAGAAGAGTTCTTCCAGTTCCTACTCTTGGGTCTAGATTTGGGAGATCAAAGTATTGACCTACACCATTATTTGAGTGCACTCAACCCTACTCATAGAGTATGATTGTGCCTTTAGTGTGACCTGATCCAATTTTATCTTTTTGAGGTACATGTTAATGACTGATGCCAAGGTGGAGAAGTTACAAAATATTTCATTGACTACTTATGTGCCCTCTTTCAGCTTCATGAAGAGGTATTCCACCTCTTCAAGTTTTGAGGTAATATATTGCTTTATTATAGTTAAAAGGTCCTCCTCTTATTTTGGATCTAATTTATCCCTAAATCTTGGGAGTATTTTCTCCACTAGTGCACACACCTTATCAACCTTTGAAAAATTTCAAGTGTTGATGCCATCCAGGAGGGATGACTTGGCTTCCTCCATGTGCTCAACTAGTTGATACAATTTGAATTTTATGGCTTTATTATTTTACTTATCCTCTAGCATGATCTTCTTCTATCTTGAGGCTCTAACATCATTAATGATGTTCTTTTGAATTGCCTTAAAGGCCATTCAAATGAGGGTGTTAACTGACCTTACTAGATACATTGCATGGGGGTTGACAAGAAGTGAATCCTATCCTTCCTCTACTTATTCTATGTTGAGGATTGCCTTTTTATATACCTTAAATTGAGGCTTATACATATAAATATCAAAGGCACAAGATAATTGTTGGTGTGTTAGTGTCATGGTGTTATGGGGGGAACATACTCCATCATATAATATTATTCATTTGTGAATACATTCTATGCCTTATCTCATAGGCTTAGCTCAATTTCTTCTTCTTAAATGACTAGCTCCATTTGCTTTGGCTCTTCTTCATTAGAACTATAACCTTCTTTGATGATTTCCTCTGATGTGTCTTATTTCTCTAGTAGGGGTTCTTCCTTAAACTTATCCCTTTCATCCACTTATTCCTTCTCTTTGGTACCAGCTCTACCCTCCTAAGTCTACTGGGTTTCAATTGTGCTCTTTATTTGCTTCTTCAAGGCAATAATATCACCTTCCTAGTCTCTAAGTGCCCCTTCACTACTTGGGGATGCTTGTGGTGTGGCTTCCTTTGCTATGTTTGTGGAGGTAATAGGCACCTCTACTACTTTCTCTTTTATGGGTTCCACACTTTTGAAAACCCTATTTTCTTCCTTTTCTCTCCTAGCCTTTTCTTTTTTGGCCTTATTTATCTTTGCCTTCCTCATTTTAACTATTACAACTATGTTTTCCTCCTTGGCCATTATCTACTCAACCTCAAATTTATCGATCTCTACTTGGGTCATGCCCTTGGCCTTTATGGACCCCAATTTTTGATACAACTCTAGTTACACCTTTATATGGACCTTACTAAGGCCCATTTCTATTAACACCTCTTTTCCTCCATTTGTGGAGGCTATGCTATGGGTTTTATGCTAGTGTATGCTATAGTGTTGCCTTGGAGAGCCTCATAAATTTCTTCAATTATGGCCTCTTCTTTTATTTATTCTTTTTGGTTGATATATACTTTCATCCCTCCATCTTATTCTTCTTCTTCTTGTGCCCCTTACACTTCTACTTCCTCTCATGCCTCTTGCACCTCCATCTCTACCAAGGTTATCATGGGCATCACCACTAGCCCCTTAGACTTCTTATTTTTCTTCTCCCTTTATTTGGGCAATGTAATCCCTAGCATAGATAACACACACTTATTCTTTGGCATAAAGGGGGTAGCTTCATCATCATAGGTGATCTTGTATTTTCTCTAGGGTTTCTCCGCACTTCTTCTGAGGGGATTTTCTTGGTACCAGTAGTGCAAACTCTCCCTCTTCATTGACCTAAAGGGGGAGGTCACCATCTTTGTCTGTGTGTATGCCCTCCTTCCTTAGATTCATCTCATAGAAGATCCTATGGATGTACCCAATGATGACTTCTCTTTTGAGGGGATAGATGTTGGTGGCATCCAAATCATCCTCCTCATCTTTGGTTTATTTTCCCCTAGGTACATGTATTGGTTCCTCAACTTGCATATTTTTGCATCCATGATCTTCATTAGGATATTACCTTCTACACATTAGGGATTCTTTTTAGAACCTATCTAAATTACTTGGTTGAAAATGCATAAGGTAGTTTTATCCAATTGAAGTGATTCTTATCTGTGAGTGCCAATTGAATAATGCATATGTTTCATAATGGTAAAAGTTTCCATTCCAAATATAATCTAGGGGAGTTTCTCAAGGATGTGCCATTCTTCTCTAAATTCTTCAATATACCATGTGCACCATCTCAATACCTAGGCTTTGTATTTTGTTGTGAATGAAGGGGGTGAGTATAATTTTGATATTTTAGTACCAAGGAGTCATTATGCTAGAAAGACCCATAGGTTATCCTCATCACCATTGAGGACATTGATCTCTTCCATCACAATCAATATCAACATGGAACCCCATTAGAAGGTCTCTCATGCCATATGAAATTTGAGTATATTCCTTATTATGACTTTTTTGATGAACTTGGTGATGTGGTAAGTGATGCATAGGTAGGTCTTTGTTACATCTACCCATTAGTTATTAGGACATAGTTTCAAACTCACCAAGCACACAACTACCCTTGTCCTAACATCATTAATGTCATTGATCTAGAATATGAAGCCTCCTTTTTAATAACCTAATATTTTCTCAACCCTTTTAATGTCAACATCATCTGCCATCATCTAGTGGATGTCTATGTCAAAGGTTGGGAGTCTAGTGATTCTATTGATAAGGTTTGTAGATAGCCTCATGCACCTTCCTACAAAGTAGAACCAATCCCTATGGACACATAAGAGGAGGAACTACATGAGTTCCTCCATCTTCTTAAAATTCAATAACTCATAGAGTTGTGTCATGCTAATGGTTATTAGTTTATCTCAAATTGAGACATTGAATAGTGTTGTGCCTTATTATATCTTTGACCCTATGTCTATCACCTAGTCTTGTGTTAGGTCTTGTATATTACATGATGTACACTAGTTATATTATTTTAGGTGGTAGTTTTGCATAAATGATGCCCAATTTTCTCCCATCAGGACCACTTTGGGAAACTACATGTCCTAGTATGACATCTTCTCAAGTGCCTTTAGATCAACTTCAACGACACTTACTCCTTATAATAACGGTGTTTTTATTTTCATGGTAGCAGTTGTTATTGCTAATCATGATTTATTGCTATCTTTTTATGCCTACTACAGTCCCAAACTCATCTAGTTTTTCCCCATTCTAAACCTAATGGTGTTAAACCATAGTCTATTTATCTTGATAAAGCATTTAATCTTTATCGGTACCTCTCATAGTTGTAAGGTCTACGATTGTATGTTTAGTTCTCAAGCTTCATGTACCAAATATGGTAGCCTTAACATCACTTTAGTTTTTTGCTACCTATTTATTTAACAATTCATGCCCCTTTATTTCCTATTCCAATCTCATAGGGAACACAAATCATTTCTTTACATAGTGGTATAACTCTATAAATAACTAAAGACACTCATAACACACTTAAACCCTCTTCATAACTCCTACATATCCTTCATACTCATAACAAGGTGTTGTCTTGATAATACATAAACATTTACACTTGGACCTCAACATGGAACCATGTGGAAATATTCATATACAATCAAATACCACCTAAGATATGCTAGACACACCCTACCTAACCTTTTTACACCTAAACTAAGACCTTTAAATGATTAGGAAAGATGTACTAGGTCACTAGGCCAAACCATGCTCTTTGGAAAGGTAAGGGCTTGTAGTCCTGTTGACCTTGTTTTATTGTCATAAATTATTTCAAACCATAGATAACTAAAAAATAAAATAAATTCCTGATACCCATTAAAGAGTTATACAACATACCTAAATTTCACCTATGGTTATTTAGTATAGAATGGTACTAATGTTGATTGTGACAGACCTAATTAGGTTACTAAGCACCCTATTTTAAAGGTATAGAGAGTATGGAGATAACCTAAATCATATAATTCATATGATAAGTATAAAATGACATTTAATGACTATCCAAATAAAAAACCCATTCAATTTTTACCTTTAAAGCATTATTAAACCTCTCTGTTGTAGCCAGACTGTGTAAATAAAGTCTAATTACAAGGTTAAGATAGAAAAACCACTTACATATAAGATGGAACTCTAAATATTTGGATATATTTTATATGTCTCTAAAACATCGAGTAAAAATTTTCAAAATTTTCCATTGTATGGATTTCTAGATCAACAAAACCCTAATTAGGGCCTAGTTTGCACAAAAAATGAACTACAAGATTAACTTAAGGGTTTCAAGGGCCCAAATAAATTGTGTTGAGATTTTTTCAATCCCATATAGGTGTATGATTCATTACATAATATATTCAAGGATTTTATATATGGACTACAAACTTTAGGCTTGCTGCCTTATCTGATTCTTGAACATAGTCATTAGAGAAACGTGAATAAAAACTAGATCTTTGTATTCAAACCTTCATATACTTATTAAAAAATTCAAAGATAATATTACATATTTTTTATATCAAATACATCCATACATTAATTCAAAACCAAATTTAAACACACCAAATTCTATTCCTAGTCTCACTCAACTACCTCCTAAATGGACTCAATAGCTTCCTAAACAAAGAAAAGACTAATACCATTTCAAATATTGCCTACCTGACTTAAAATAAAATGTAATATGTATAAAAATCCTTATTTAGTTATAATATATCTAATATTGGCCTTTATGCACGTTTAGGCCCTATTACATGCTTATGAGACACATTTTCAAATTTGAATAACATAGTCTTGGAAGGAAAACTACTTAACACACCTAAGCAACCCAAAAATCAACAACACAATATGATAGACACCTAAAAAAAAATGGATACTCTCTTGCATAACACAATAATTCACTTTTGGCATCTAGGGGTGCTTAGGGTCTTGTTGTAGTAGGGTCTCCTTGCTTTGGTCCTCTAGTTCACTGGTTTTGCTCTGGTTTTCTATTCAAAATTCAAATTAACATAAAGTTTGTAACCAGACATAGTTTTTCACTATTTTTTAATTATATTCTCATCTACCACTTTAATTTTAGTTTATTAATGACATGATGACACTTATACTCCTTGGGGTTTTTTATGACCCATAAAATCTACAAAAATCTTTTGTTATTTATGCATTCAATGTGGATTTTTGTGCCTCTACCACCACCTTATTAACTTCTTCTAAAAAAATTTTAGTGAAGTGATGTGTAGTTTAAATGGTCACTTCACACCTTTCTTTAGATGGATTCCATCTTATCCTAATGATCTTCTCCTATACTTTATTCATTTGGCATGATCTTCACCTTTAATATGGTAACCTAGGTGCAGTGCCTTACATGCTATTTAGCCTCCTTGGTCCCATTTCCTTTTCCTATTGTGATTCTATTTCAATCACACTTATCTATCTTGTTTTATTTCACTATGATTTTATCTTCTTGCCTTGGCCTTTCCTACCCCATACAAATCCCTTACATTGACCCTCTAGCACAACATTTTTATCTAATCTCTTATGCACAATCATGTTGTGCATCTTCACTCTATATTTTGCATACTTGTATCTTGTGTGACTATTTTAGTTCAAATATGTTTTATGTATAGCGATTTACATGTACCTAAAAACTTAAGACTGGTATTATGCTCATAATCACCAAACTAGCCTTTCTAGAGGCTTAATAGTGCCTCACTTTTCGAATCTTGCACATGAAGATCTAGTGTGCCTTGTGTAAGACTTTAGTAAAATTAATTCACCCATGACTTAGGTGTCTAACCATAGGCACTTGGAGAGTGGTTGTTATTAACTCACTTGGATTAAATTATGCATTAAAACACCAAAAAAATTTTATTGGAAACCTCAAAATGTTGTTTATTCACTTACCACATCAAAATTTCAACCAACACACATAAAAGGAATTTGTTTGGCTTGCAAAAAAAATTACTCTAGCCATTCAATACAGATGAATCATGACCAAGAAGTTAGTGTCTAATGGAACAAGTTCCACCCTACTACTAATACATCTTGAATAGGTTGTTATTAAAATACCCAAGGAGAATTTCACCTAACAACATGCACAACTTACATGCACCAGTATCTAAGATGTTATGGATGACATATGGACCATCCACCTTATCTATAGCTTTCTTAGGTGCTTGGTATACTTGGATTCATAGATAAAAACTAATTATCATTTTATTATCACCTTATGCTTTATATGCTTGTCATGCCAGAGCTTTTAGCATACTTTTTCTATCTGCTAGCTCCACCTTCCTTGGGCATGCACCTCATCTAAATTATCTAAGTCCTCCAACCTTGAATTCAATGATTCTTGGTCATCTAATATACCATTTCACATGATGCAAAATTACGTCACCAAGAACTCCATTGGTAGGATCACCTCAATGCCAAACACTAATTAAAATGATGTAGCCTTGTTCAGGTGCTTGTAGGTTATGTGATATGCCCATAACACTAATGACACTTGATCATCCTAATATTTGTGAACAACATAACATATATTTATGAGTCATATCCATAAGATATTGTTTAATACCTCAGCTATGCCATTTTATTGGGGATGGTAAGGTGGTATCTTATGGTATGCCATAATGTATTCTATTAGCAAGATCCACACAATTTCATTAATGAATTGTGTGCCCCTATCACTACTCAAGATGAGTGGGCACCCATAATGGCTTATGATATTATACCATATGAAACTTATGGATATGAAGGCTACATAATTTTTGGTTGGCATGACCTAAGCCCACTTGGTAAAATAGTTAGTGGGCAGTAGAATGTACCTTACATCTATGCATCATGCTATGGGTGTAATTGGTCCAATAAAGTCAATGGCCTATTTCTTGAATGGCAACTAAGAAAGAATGGCGATGAGAGGCATCTCATCTTGGTGGTTGGGCTTCCCTATGCACTAGTATATTTTGTATGCCTTGGCATAATCTTTTACATCCTAAAATAGACTTGGCCACCACAAGCTTGAATTCAACACCTTACGCGCTATCGTATCTACTATGCAATGGCCTCTTATTATCCCCTCATGCACCTTGTGTATGATGGAGTCCCTTTCATGTTCCAAAACACATTGGCACTGAACTTCATCTCAGCCTAGTTTATATAGTTCCCTATTAATAAGTTGAAAAAAAGTTGCACAAACTATGAGTTGTTTCTTTTCTTTGGTTGTCATTATTTAGGGCATAGATCTAGATGTTATAAAGTCAGCTATCTCCACCAAGTCTTTGGGGTGCACTAGATTCTATAAAGTTTTGCATCTAGCATATCATCGTCAATAGGCACTACTATATCATCATAGTCTATACAAGATAAATGGTATAGGTCTAAGTTCTATTTTATATGCTTGATGATAATGGAGAACTAGAATTCTTAAAATAGAATGATCCATCTAGAAATGTGCCCCTGAATAAGGGGCTTATTCACAAGGTAATTAAGTGCCTCATGGTCTATGAAGAAGATGAATGGGGTTGCCAAAAAATATTGTCTAAATTTTTATAAAGCATAAACTATGGTGAGTGCCTCACACTTGGTTGTGGTATAGTTCTAATCTACCTTTGTTAATTTTCTACTAGTGAAGGAGATGGGTCAATCCATTTTTCCTATGTGAAGATGCGCTAGGATTATGCCAATTTTAGAGCTAGATGTATCGACATAAACATGGAATGGGGTCATCCAATTGATAAATTATAAGATAGGCATGATGGCCAATCTGAGCTTCAAATTTTTGAAGGCATCCTATTTTGCTTTGCCCAAGTAGAATGGGCCATCCTCGCACATCAGTTCTTCTAGTGGCACTGAAATCTTTTCATATATCATTATAAAATTTCTATAATACCCATAGTGGTCAAGAAAGGTGCAAATGTCTTTCTATGTGGAAAGAGTTTGAAGCTGGTGATGATTGCAATCTTCATGGGATTGACAAGCAAACCATATTTATAGATGATGTGCCCAAGCAGGGTTCCAAATAGTGTCACAAAGATTCACTTATTTAGGTTCAAGGATATCTAAAGTTGCCTACACCTCTCAATTATTAGGCACATATTATCATAATGATCCTTCATGAGGCCATACACTATCTAGTCATCTAGGTAAAATTAAAGGAACTTATGAATGAAATATTTAAATGTAATGATCACCACTCTAAAGAACATGAATAGTACATTATTGAGTTCAAAGGGCATCATGTTATAAGAAAAATAGAACCATTTTGTTGTAAAGTTTGTTTTGGGTTTATCATCCTCCTTAATCTAGACTTGGTGGTATTTATAGAACCCATCAGTAAAGGTGTAGATTTCACAACCTATGATGCCTTCTAGGACTTCATTAGTGAATGGAGTCAAGAAGGGGTCATTGAAATAGGTGAAATTTGACATTCTATAATCAATGAAAACGTGAATGTGCCCATCCTTCTTGATGATTATTACCATTGGGATCACCCATTTAGAATCCTATACAAGGTAAATGACCCTTACAGATAGAATTACATTGATCTCTATTTTACCTTGGCATAGAGGTTGGGATTAATTCTATAGGGGCACTTTTTGATTCATTTTATGACCAATGGCCTCATAAGCATCTATAACCCATTAGTCACAAGTGACATCGATGGTGTCTAAGGCTGACTACCCATCTTCCCAAGAGAGTAATCCTTGATCAAAAGGGTTGAAATTCTTGACACCTTACATCATGATGTTATATATATGGTTGATCTCATCTTATAGATCAATGCTTTCCACATAGGGGTTCCTTGGTCATTTAAGAGGGGAATCACTACCCTTTCTTTGCCATTTTCAAAGGTCATATATCACTTTTTGAAATGCATATTGACATTGTTTATGTATTACCATGGAATTATTAGGAGTGATGGATAGTTATCCTATTTAGCTAACTCAATTAACACATAGTCAACATGAAATTTAGCTCTTATAATATCTATAATGGTTCCCTTAAAAATTATGATCAATAATTCTTGAGTCTTATTAGCCAGGAAGAGTACATGGGGAGAAGGCATCAAGGCTGGCCTACCCATCTTTTCCCATACATTTTTAGTCAGAATATTAACCTCAACACTTGTGTTGATAAGGACCTAAAAGATAGACCATCCATCAATGGTGGCATTTAGCAGGAGTTTTTGGTCACACTTCATATTATATGTTTTCCTAATCTCTCATGCCCTTTCCATGCAAGGTGTCAAAACTTTAACTAACTACTATCATGCATGTTTTAGAAGTAATTTCTTTAATAGGGGAAACATCCCTTATATTTGTAAGTGGCATAATATCTCCATTAACTCTTATACTTCAACCTCTTATCCATCCTAATTTTTGTGAGAGGCAACAACCTATGCTTCTAGGTCTCATGTCAATTAGAGTTCTCCTTGCAAGTTTTGGATCACAATCATAGCTTGTTGTAATACATATTTTTGGCACACAGTGTCTAAATAAGGTGTGGCTTTGGGTTCCAACTATGTAATGCACTCAGTGTAGATCGATGATCCTATTTTAGGTGTAACTCTATTATTGGCATAATTGGTGATTGAGTGACAAGTCCACTCTAAGTAGTTGACTATACTTTTATTGACTCTATGTAGGCTACATATGCCTCTAGAGTCCATTTTGCCTCTTTAAACTCATGCCTAATAATCTTGACAACCTTATTATCACCCAACCTACCTTAGGTCATTTTTTTATACAAGTCAAGGTATTCCTTGACCTTTTGTGTTCCTCAACAATACCCACATATTGGATGCATAGGGTAGTCATGATGATAGTGCTTGATCAAATCGTACTTGTAACATGATCATGGTGGGAACCTTCCTTTACCATGTCCACCACCTCACCCTTTGTTGCCTCTTTTCATCCCATATTTTACATTATACTAGTCATAAACCTCATTTATTTGGGTTTCTTAACCTCCTAATATTGTTGTTGCTTATCATGCATCTCTCCCCATGTTCTTATGTATCTCATCAATTACATGGTAATCAAACATGATATGGGTATAGGTATCACATAGTTAGAAATAGGTAGTTGTAATGACTTCACTAGAATGTTACAATAAAGGGTAGTTACAAACATCATATTCCTCATGATAAACTTCATAGTTGAGGATTAATGTGTACATATTATTTTGAGGGTAGTTATTTATATTATGGCCTTCTATCTCACAATTGGTGCAACAAAACCCTCTTCAAGCATCTTGTGATCAATTAGCAGTCAATTTTTGTAATTGGGAGGCCATAAATGTAATATATGCCTCCATGAATGGGATAATTATTATATTGGCACTCCCCACCACCTCAGCTTTGAATGTGGATTCAAGTGCCTCTTGATGGTCTGTGAATGTTTTTAAGGATATCACCCTTATGAATGGTAATATAAATCCTCTAACAAACCATTAGGGTGAATATCATAAGGGATCTTGGAAAGGAGAGTCTTGAATCTAGCTTTATACAAGTGCACACTCTCTGATAATCTATAGTTGATCTCCTTAAGTTTGATGATGATCTACTATTTAAACTTAGGTATATGGAATTCTTTAAAGAAGGATACCTTTAAGGTGTTGTAACCAACCATATCCTAGTTATAATAAAAATTCTTATACCAAGTATGAGCATAATTAAGTAAGGTCATCATAAACTAGGTTGCCTTACACTTAGACTGGGTTATTCCCAGAGTGTGCCATTATAATTCACACTTGAACACATGCTCTATAGTATTATCCATGCCTTGATACTTAGGAAAACACATGGATATATTGTATTAAATATAGGGTAGGGGAGTAGCCAGTGTTTGAGGTGTTTTTCCCCTAGTACATGTCTTGGTGGTGGTTCTCTAATGCCTCTATACACTAAGCCAAGTGTTAGTCCTATGGTTATTGATAGCACCATAAAAGATGATGGCACTATACTACTAACTAGTGGTAGAGGCCCACTTCCTTCAGGCTATTACCTAGGCTACATAATTGACATTGGTTAGACTAGGGTGCTTACACTCATGTTATATCTAGTCAAGATACCACCTAGAGGTCTAGAGGTATCCTTACTTTTCCTGTCATAGGGGACAACTAGTTCAATCATAAAATTTTGGTCCAAATATTCAAAATGATTAAAGTCTAAGTTGATTGTGGTGTCAATTATAAATCAAATATCTTCTTATGGGGGATCTAGTGCATGAGATGGCACTATAGGTTCAAAGTGGGTAGGTACATCTGACACATCTCTAATGGTGAATTTATATAAGGACCCCAAACATTCACCTATCAATTATGGAGATTATTACATGGATTCAAGGGTTCTTTCCTTTTGGTACTATTTCCATTTAAGAGATCCTTGCCCATGCCCCTCCCACTTGCTATAGGTCATCTTGGCACTTCAAGGTTCTAGATCTTCCATCGACCCATGCCTCTTCTTATTATAAGCCTATGTCCTAAGCTCTCAGGTGTCAATCTGCTCATCTTATTCTATTGCACTTTAATTACACATCCCCTTACTCCTCATTATGATTTTAATACATAAAGGGACTTTAGCCTTCGATCTTCATAGTTTTAAAACCATAATCCACCATTAGTTTATTATGTTTGGTGCCAGATTATTTCACAAACATGGCTCTAAGTTCATGTAAGAATTGATATTCTACTTCTTTAGGGTAGGAATACATAAATACTATGAATTTAAGCACATAGTTGTTTAATACCCCTTGCCACCATTTATCTATGCCTCTAGTCTAAGTGGCATCTAAGTTCTCAAGTCTTTATAGGTGCTCTTTCATCTACTTAAGGTGTTATCCATAGCCTCAACTTCTATGTGTTACATAAGCAACCAACCATTACTACACTTGCTCTAGTAGTTTAAAAAATAAAACCTCATACATGGCATCATAAAAGTAGTTTTGGACCCACTTCCTTGGTTTATATCCTCTAAAATTTGGATGCCTCAACATGAAGCTATCTTCCACTCATTCAAGCTAGTGCTTGATGTTCTTGAGGGAGAGTTGGAGAATTGTCTTGGTACACCATTACAATAATAAAATTCAATGTGTCCCAAAAATAGAACCAAAATGTTGTAAAAAAGTAGGTTTATTTAGTCATAGACCTTGTTAGGCACTTATCTAGCTATCCAGGTCAGATTTAGACATGTTTTAATGTGGCATAGGCCTTGATTAATAATATAGCACTTAAAATTTTATACTCAACTACATTGACATCACTTCACATAAGATACAAGCCTTATGCACTCACCTAAAACACAATAGAGAAGGGACCAAGGTCTATGTGAGGATAATTATACCATGGCACAATTATATCCTTCAAGGATTTTGGTTAATACAATAATGGTGGTGCATTCATGGGTGAAAACCATCTTGGAGTGGGGAAAATTAACTGTTTATTAGGTGCAAGTGGATATAAAGTTGGTCTATAGCTTCATGGGTGAAATCCTTTAGTTCTCTTAGCTTAATGACATTTAGGTGCTTTAGGGGTCACTAGGGTACCTAGTTGAGGGACTTAGGCTTAGGTTCATGCTTAGATGTAGGTACCACTATGGCATTGGTTTATATAGTTAGAATTTTTTTAATGATGAAGGTTTTTGAAAAATGTTTAATGGATTGAATGCTTAAATCTATAGTATGTATGTTTATTTCTATGAGTTTTTGACTTAACTCATCTATGACATGATTATAACTCATGAGGAATCCAACACCTGATATAGGAAATACTCTAAGTATGGGTAAGACCTTGTGCCTCACAGTGGTACCTACATCTAAGCATGAACCTAAGCCTAAGTCCCTCAACTAGGTACCCTAGTGACCCCTAAAGCACCTAAATGTCATTAAGCTAAGAGAACCAAAGGATTTCACCCCATGAAGCTAGTTTTGGACCCACTTCCTTGGTTTATATCCTCTAAAATTTGGATGCCTCAACATGAAGCTATCTTCCACTCATTCAAGCTAGTGCTTGATGTTCTTGAGGGAGAGTTGGAGAATTGTCTTGGTACACCATTACAATAATAAAATTCAATGTGTCCCAAAAATAGAATCAAAATGTTGTAAAAAGGTAGGTTTATTTAGTCATAGACCTTGTTAGGCACTTATCTAGCTATCTAGGTCAGATTTAGACATGTTTTAATGTGGCATAGGCCTTGATTAATAATATAGCACTTAAAATTTTATACTCAACTACACTGACATCACTTCACATAAGATACAAGCCTTATGCACTCACCTAAAACACAATAGAGAAGGGACCAAGGTCTATGTGAGGATAATTATACCATGGCACAATTATATCCTTCAAGGATTTTGGTTAATACAATAATGGTGGTGCATTCATTGGTGAAAACCATCTTGGGGTGGGGAAAATTAACTATTTATTAGGTGCAAGTGGATATAAAGTTGGTCTATAGCTTCATGGGTGAAATCCTTTAGTTCTCTTAGCTTAATGACATTTAGGTGCTTTAGGGGTCACTAGGGTACCTAGTTGAGGGACTTAGGCTTAGGTTCATGCTTAGATGTAGGTACCACTGTGAGGCACAAGGTCTTACCCATACTTAGAGTATCTCCTATATCAGGTGTTGGATTCCTCATGAGTTATAATCATGTAATAGATGAGTTAGGTTAAAAAATCATAGAAATAAACATACATACTATAGATTTAAGCATTTAATCCATTAAAAATTTTTCAAAGACCTTCATCATTAAAAAAATTCTAACTATATATAACTATATATCATTAGGAACTGAGCAAATGCTCATCTTAAGCTCCTAAAGTCCCAAAGGCTCATAGTTGAGATTTGGAATAATAATTGGGAGAAATAAAGGCATCCTAAAATAAGCTCTAAGTTCTAATGGCAAACATAACATCTAGAACCAATCCTCTAAGGCTTCACTACTCCAATTTTCTCCTTGCTAACCAGACTCAGCCCACTTTTATAGTGCTTCAGGGCATCTTAGTGCCATGGGAAATGGAGCATGCTAGTTTTTGAATTGGTGATGGATGTACTCATTATAATAGATCCACTACCCTACCTCTAATGAGTCATGGATATCCCATACACTTGATTCCTAATGATGATTGAGCTAGAAAGGAGTTAGTTAGCCACCTACTAGTTGGTACCACAACATGACAAAACAAAAATCATGACAAATGATTGCCTTATGCCCAAGTGTCTAATGTGTTGGCATATATCCTATACTTAGATTTAAGGCCCAACACATGCCTTATATAAATATAAAAAAGGTGGTTATAATCTGAGGAACAAGCATCCCTTCATAATGTCTACTCCTATAAATAATACATATATTCCATTGAATTCAAAAGTTGATAATAATCCACATCCCCCAAAAGGGAATTATCAACCTCAAAATAAGGAGGAATAGAGTAGAGAGGGGTATAACATTATTGAATACATGAAGAAAATAAAGGAAAAAATCACCCTTCATAAATTGGCTTAGATTACTAAACAAAAATAATTCTTTTGGAAGTCCATCACTAGGAAGGCCCCTATAGAAAAGACAAAAGTTCCTATTGAAAAAATAGGGCATTTAGAAAAAATATTCACAATTGCTTAGTCGATTCTAGAGCTTCAGCCACTATGATGCCTACTTATATTTTTCAAAATCTTGGCCTAACTCCAAGCCCACAAAGAGAATAATCTCATAATTAGATAAAATAATGGTATTAGTTATTAGAGATATAATTAATGTGCATATTTAGGTAACATCTAAGCCATGAGTATATATGAATATCAACAACCTTGTAGTAGGCATACCTTAAGGGTATGGACTATTGTTGAATAGGGACTAGTCTAAGACACTTAGTGGATACATCTCAATAAATTTATCTCATATTTGGATACCATGAAGATGCCTTCCATACCAAATCTAGATTGATCAAGAACCAAGAATGAAGTATCTTATCACATAATACAATGTCAATAACTAAGAGGTGACTTATTAATCCACTAGTCTTTGAATTCATACTTTTTCCACATGAAATGAAATACAAGAACCAAAATCCCAAGGCCTTGCCTAGCTATGGACTCTCCACTTTGATGGTGCCAAATATAAATAGGGGTTAGGCATAAGAATTGAATTAATTAATCTATAAGGAAACAAGTTACTATAAACATATAGATTATGATTCCTTTACACCAATAATAGAGCCGAATATGAAGCATTGATTATGAGATTACACTTTGCCCTAAAAAATAATGTCAAGTAGTTGTTGGTATATGGGGATTCAAAGCTAGCAATCAATCAGGATAAAATCAAATACTAGTTTAAGTTACCATATCTAAAAATATATAAACATGGACCATGGGATTTAATTTAATCCTTTGAGATTTAAATATAGTGGCTACTCCCAAAGAACAAAACCAAGCCATAGATTCAATATTTGATTCAGCTACCAATTTAGAGCCACTCCAAGAATCTAAGGTAAAAATATTCTCCATGGAGATAGTACCTTGTCCTTTTATTCTTGACAATGTAGAGAATTTATAAGTCTTCAATGATGACCAATATATCATCCAATTTATAACCAACTCAAAATAATTTGAGTCCTAAATCATTGATGACAAAGAAAATAATTATCTATACTAAGAGGAGTTAGCTAAAGAAGGTGTCATCTAGCTCAAATAAAATCATCTCCCACTTGGAATGGTTTCCTTAGAAATAGCATTTTATATAGATCCCTAAGAGAGTTAATAAAGACAACCCAAGGTTATAAATTCTAACTTAAAAGGGGTGAATTCAGGGATGAGAGTATCCCACACTACGTCAACATTAACCTGAGTTTCACTCTAGAAGAAATGGAATAGGTGAAATATTTACTCACCCAATATAAAGATGTGATTACATATATGTATTAGGACTTGAAGGTTTATGACCCAAAGGTCATCACCTATACAATTCCACTAAAACTAGACCATAAGCCATTTAGACAAAGATAGAGACCAGTAAACCCTATATTGGAACCTCTTATTCAAAGAGAATTAGCAAAGTTGTTGAGTGAAAGGATAGTTTTCCCAATCAGACATTCTACCTGGGTGTCCAATTTAGTTCCAATTAGAAAAAAAATAGAAGACTGAGATTATGTGTTGATTTTAGAAACTTGAATAAAGATTTTGAGGACAACTATCCACTACCTTACCTAGATGAGATTATTCAGATAGTTAGTGGCTCTAAAATGATGTCCTTCTTGGATAGATTTTTAGGTTATAACCAGGTGTTGGTAGAATCAAAGGATAAAATGAAAATTGAATTTACCAGTAAGTGAGGTACCTATAAGTACAAGAGGATGCCTTTTGGCCTAATTAACATAGGATCCACCTTTTAATGAGTAATGGATCATGCATTCTAAGGATTGATAGATAAATGTATAATCATCTATATCGATGACCTCACTATTTTCTCCAAGAATAGGAATGATCTTGTAGGCCATCTGTAGTCAATATTTGAAAGATGACAAATGTTTAGCATCTTGTTAAACCCAAAAAAGAGAATATTTAGAGTTATTGAGGGCAATATTTTTGGACATATCATTACCAAAGAAGGGATAACCATAAATCTAGATAGGATCTAGGAGATTTCAATGATTTCACTACCAAATAGTAAGGAGCTCAAGTCTTTCTTTGGGAAAATAATTTTTTTAAGAAATTTCATCTTAGGATTTGAAAAAATTATGAGAGCCTTGAATGTAATTCTCAAATAGGATGCTAAAGTGGAATGGACATCTGAGGCCTGGAAGTATTTTAAGACATCAAAGATGTTATATCTTAGGCCCTAGTTCTAATTAGTCTAAATTTTACAAAAAAACTTCTACTTATATTCATTTACTTTAGAAAATATATTTATTTCTATCTTAACACAAAATAGAGATGAGACTAATCATCCCAGTACATTCATAAGCACAAATTTGAAGGATACAAAACTCAAGTATTCCATGATAGATAAGCAAATCTTTGTTCTTATGAAAGTAGTGAAGAAATTTTGTCACTACATCTTGAGAAATAAGACTATCATTATCATGCTCAACCCTTATATTAAGCTTACCTTGACATAGAATGAATTAGGAGAACACAGAGGTAAATGGATGGAAAAGTTGCATGAATTTGATATAGAAATCAAGCTTGTTAAAATCATTCAAGGTTAGGGCATCATCTAACTCATGACTAAGCCTGACCCACACATTACTATTAAAGAGGTTTGTGAGGCCCAAGTGTCTATAAGGGAATGGTATATTGACATAATTCAATATTTTCTTATAGGGACTTGTTCCCAAAAACTCAATTGAGAATAAAGGAGATCTTTGAGCTTTAAAACCACTCACTACATGATTAGAAAAAAAGTTATTTATAGGATAAATTATGAAGGCATCTACCTTAGATGTGTATCAATAGAAGAGGCTCAAGAGATTATGGAAAACCTACACCATAAGATAGGCAGTGGTTATCCATCCATCTAGGAGCACCACGACTTATAAAATCCTAAGAATGGGCTATTACTAGCCAATAGTCTTCAATGGTGCTGATGCCCATATAGGGACATGTAATGAATGCCAAGTTTTAGAAAAATGTTGAAGTACATACAAAAATGCCCTTGTAACATGTTGTTGAGGGAAGACCATTTTCCTATTGGGGGTTAGAATTCATTGGCATCATTAAACCAAACTCATCAATAGGTCATAATTTTTTAATCATTGCCATAAATTATTGCACTCGATGGATTGAGGTAGTGGCCACCAAGAATTCTAGAGCATAAGATGTGATTTTATTATTAGAAGAACACATCATAAATATATTCGTTACTCCCATCTCTCTAGTTTGTGACAATGTGCCAACATTACAATCATCTAAATTCATTGAATGGACTCATGATAATCATATCACCGTCAAGTCAACTATAAACCTCTATCCTTAGGGAAATGTATTAGCTAAATAAATGGATAAGAACCTAATATATGATATTAATAAATTGATGATGGATAAGTCTAAGCACTAGCATAATCTACTCAAGTATGATCTATGGGCAGACTAAACATGATATAAGTAAGACTTTAAGGCCTCACCCTAGCTACTAGTGTATGGATGATAGCCAATATTCCTAATCATGTTGAAGTTTCCAACCTATCAACTCATGTAGGAATATATGCAACCAAATTACAAAAGAAAAATATCAATTACTAGATATAATAGAAATGGAAGACTCAAAAACTGAGTCCCTACAAACTTTTAACAAACAAAAAGATGTATTCAAAAGATGGTTCGATAAAAGGGAAAAATTAAAAGCAATTAAGATCTCTGATCTAGTGCTTTTGTGTGATAAATCCCATGAAAATAAAAGACAACATGATAAATTTACCCCACTATTAATTATACCATACCAAATTTTAGAGATCTCGGGCACCAATACATTCTATTTAAAGGACCTTCAAGGTGATTAACTTACATATCCAGTCAATGGGTAGTTTTTGAAACATCACTTCATGGAATTACTATCTAAAGTTACCCCTGAGTGATGAAGATGGTGTGGTAGGGGTAGTAGTTTAGTTTTCCCACTTTCTAGCTTAGTTTTTTTTGTTTTCTAGTTTAATTTTCCTACTTTCTAGTTTAGTTTTCTTGCTTTATAGTTTAATTTTCCTCATTTATAGTTTAGATGTTTTGTTGTTTCCTATGATGATCTAATTGATTCATCCTAACATTAATGAACTAACATCATACTAACTGGGCCCTTATTTATGCTTAAATTGATATATGGGAAAGGGAAATTACAAAGGAACTCATAATGTGGCGGTCTATTCATAAGCCTATTACACTTTTGTGTCTAAGGTCTTCACTATTTGGGTATGTAATGATAGTCATTTAGGGTTGTGTTGCAATTGAATATTTATACCATGTGTGTGAAAATTACTCTCAAATACTCCATATAAATTATGAAAGTTTTTCTCATTCTATTGGACCAAGAACACTCTTCATACTAATACTTGTTGGGAGGTGATAATAACTATTCTGGATGTAGCTAGAAGGGATATCATGTTAAATAATTTGTTTTAAAACTACACCAGCTCATGGTGGGTTTGGCTCTCCTTCTTTCATTCATAAAAAAAGAGAAGAACTAATGTATTTAAAAAGATCAATCAATAAATCCTAAAGAAAATCATAAGGGGATCAAAGGCTCACATGATTAAAGAAGGTCAATGTACCATATATCATGCTTGAAAATGGAGGAAGAGGAGAGAAGAAACCTAAAGGTATCTCTATTGGGGCTATGGAATCCTAGCTATCAATAGAGCAATGTATGAGATCCCATGATTTAATGAGCTTCTAAATAACTAGACCAAAACCTATAACTACTCCAATTATTTTTAAAGATCCTCATAATAAGGGTTAAATAACCTAAATTTAGCACACATAGATCTATGGATGTGAAGGCAAGTATGTTGTATGATGTAGTTGAGAGTCTTTATTATATTTTTGAATCGATTATTTTTTATATAACATGGTTCATGTATAATTTTAAATTGATAACCAAAGTTATGGTTTCTCAAATACTTAGAATTATTCCCCCTATAAGTTGTAATTTATTGTACCCAAACATTCCCATATTATTTAAAAATAATGGGGACCCACTTTGGTTTTGATTTGGCCCATATTTTTTAAGTTTCCTTCTTCATTTTATGGAAGTTTTGTAGATTGCTCCTTAATATTAACACTTGAAAGTAAAAATAATGGTGTTTTACATTTTAGACTAATTTATTAATGCCTTTTGGGAGTTTTGTACTTATGCAAGTTTTGGATTCATGTGTAATTTGAAGGACTTGGCCTTCTGAGTTTTTTATCACAAGTTTGAACCTTTGGAAACTTTGCATTTTAAAAATTATTAAGTTCAAAATTTCTACTTCAAACATTTTGTTCGAAACTTCTTCATCAACTTTTATGTTAGAGAATTTATTCAATATTTTGTTCATCAAAAAAATCTATTTGGGATTTTGTTCATTGTAAATTTTATTCAGAACTCTTTCATTAGATTTTGTGGTCAAAGAATATATTGAAAAATAATGTTTGGAGTTTACTTTATCTCAAAGGATTTGGTCATCAACATTTTCATTCAGGGTTTGTGTTCAAAGACATTAATTCAAAAGAGTTAGTTGGCTCGATCCAACATGAAACCTAAATATTGAATCCCAAAACCCACTAGGACTAGCCATCAAAGTGTAACTACTTCATGACACTTGTCAAAAAATGTAAAGATGTGGCTTCCCCACTAAATAAGATAACAAAGTTTGAATTATGCAAGTAAAAGAAGTTTATAAATGTTGGGCATTAAAAGTACATGAAATGGAATTGAATTCAAAATTTATATCAATGAATTTTGGTTATGATGTGTTCATTTATCATAAGTAAATTTTGAGATCAATTATCTCTATGAATAATCCTTAGCCACTTGCACATCAACTACAAAGACATGACCAATAAAAAGAAGTTTTCAAAATCCAGGAAACTAAATTTGAGAAAACTAGTCAAGAGGCAGTGGATTGATCATGCCAAGTGTTCAAAATATTAATACCACCATCTCAATTTTCCATTAAATATTCTATTGAGTATACAAACACTACATTTGATTCTACCATCTTCAATGACTAGTATGCCAAGTATTCAGACCTATGAGATAACATTGATGATGTTGTTGCCTTTTACCATGAAGAAGATCTATCATTAGTCCAAATGAAATTGGTGATAAACCTACTTTCTCTCAAAAAATAAGGATTTTAATTCATGGAAGCTAAGCCCTAGGTTATGTCATGTATCGACCTAATGTGAGACTTTTTTTTTTCTAGTAAGTTGACATATGACATCTTCCTACATCACATAAATCACAAGATGGTCATGGATTATATCTTAGGTGATGATTTACAAAGTTATTTATCTTTTCCAATTCTAGATGCTATATTTGACATACATAAGGTGATATCATGGAATAATAATAATTTTATTGACAAAAATATGAGTGGATGGCTTCTTCCTAGGGAATCTATTGACTTGAAGGGAAAACACCTAGTGCCTATCATCAAATTCAAAATGGGGTCCACATCAAGATGGTCCTTTTGAATAGGATATATGGCCTCAAAAACATCCATTTCTCTACCTGGATTGAGTGCCACTTATAAAAATTGAGATTGAGGTTCATCATGCTACATCAAACCTATATAATGCTCTAGAAGCAATTGATGCAATGAGGTCAGAATTGGCTCCTCATATAATTGAGACTCATAAATTGTTTAATTATTTAAAGTAAGATGAGAATAAATTAAAGTTAATTATTATTTATACTACCAATAAGTCTTATAGACATCTTTATTTAATGACACTATTGGAGGCTTCAAACACCCTCAACTTGGTTGTAATTAAAAACCAGGAGGCTAGAGAGTGGATCATAATAGCTGGGGTAGTAATGTCAAAGTATCAAGAATATGAAGCTCTCATTTTTTAAGCCCTAGAGGAATTAAAGAAACCATCTAAGAAATTTAAACATAACCTTTAGAGATTATCACTTGAAGAAATTAAGGTCAAGCTGAGTTTTTCTAGGAAGAAGGTGATGGAAGTAGAAATTTTTAAGATAAACTTCTAGAACAAAAAGGCGAATCATGCCAATCTCCTCAAATAGGTAAATAAGGTGCATATACCCTCATTACTAAACATGGAAATTATCTTAAAGTAGAATGATGTAGGACATATGTTTTATCTTGATTTATAAGCAAAGAAGAATTCTGAGGCTATAACTTCTAGTTCAACTCCAGTATCTACTACAATATCTCCAACAATTAACAATGCCATGAAAATGCCCATCTAAATTTAGTTTAAAGGATAATTTTGTGTGCATTCATGCAAAGGAATTAATTTTTTACTCATAGTATAATAATTTTATAACTTGAATAGGAAATTTTCCTAAATTATTCATAAGCATGCACATGTTGCATCACATTTTACATGCTAACTATATTTTGACAATTGTAAGTTAACTTTAAATATGCATAGATGCAATTTTAAAACTAAAATTGGAACTAAGGTTCTCAGTATGCAATGTAATTATGAGTATTAATTCACTTGGAGGATGATTCTCCCCCTCCCCATGTCTATATATACATCTAGAACCCTCATTTGTAGAGGGTCACAAAAATCAGTATAGGAAGAAGTCAAATTTTGATTGTCACACAATGGTGTTGGTGCCTTTTCTTTCCAAGTTCTATTTAATCAAGTTTTATCTTTTCTTGGTTATTTGATTTAGTAATTATAAGTGTGTAATAGATATTAAGAGTACATGTTATTATAATTGATATGCTGATTTTAAATGTGCAATGACTATTGAAGAGTTAGCAATTATTATCAATTATATGCAAGTAGGTTGACTGTCTCATCTTTTTGAGTGTGAAAAAGTTTTTTCTCTAATATAGTCTTCTATGTATGTGTAGTGGCTACCTTAGATACCTCCATGATCTAATTTATAATATTCTAATTATGGGTATGCAAAATATACCCCAAAAGGATCAAATTTTGACCAAGATCTTCGAGCTCCATATATCAATTTTTCTTAGACTATTTGATTGTGTTTGTATGTGTGCATGCAGTAACTTCTAGAAATAAACATAAATTTTAAAAACACTTATCCATAAAGAACCATCCCAAAGGTAATTATTGAATTCATAAATCCCTCTTTTCTCCTCTACTCTTCCCTCTTTTGGATTTTATTTTTGATATTTGCCCACTTTAAATTAGTATACTACCCATCCACCAACATGCCTAGTTTTAACTTTCTTTTAAATATCATTTATCCATATATAGTCTTAGTTAACAACCTGTATGCTCTGACTACTATTACACCACTTGGTTACTCAACCATAGACCTAAAAATCTTGCCCTAGAGTGGATTTTATCTCCATTATGATCCTAAAATTTTAGAGGCTACCTTGTTATGATTTAGTGTGTTTAATAACCACATCAACAAGTTCTAAAGCCCTAATACCAACTCAAAATAATTATTTTCAAAAGATTCAATGGAATATTCAATGGGGGTAGTCACATGGTATGTCAATGGCTCTAAGTGGTGATGTTTGTCAAGCATATTTCAAGTAACATGGTCCAAATCTTCCACCATATGACAATCAACCTCCTACATAACACAAGAAAGGTCCTCCTATGACACATGGAGACACTCCATTCATGACTAAAGATGAGATTACATGCCAAAAATGGATAAGAGGAATTAAATCACCATCTAAAGCTATGTTTTTTAACTTCTAAGAAGGTGAGAACTCGTTTGAACAAGTGGTAGATAATTCTGTTACAACCCATACAAGGGCTAAGAGAAGGGTATTTAGTGATGGTTTAGGACTTGAAAGGGAAGAATATAAACCTTCTCAAATGACTCAAGTGACTACTATTAAATATTCATCTCCTAAGGCATCATCAACTTAGGAAATTTATTATGGGAGAGGGAATAATCATAGAGGTCCTTTCATACCTTAGTTCGCACAAACTCTTAATAATATTTCTTCTCCCAAGTTGTAATCCAAGGTTTCCATTCCTCATCTTGGCATTGTATATCATATGAAGAAGGTCCATATTACTATATTTATGTGGGACACCTTTCTCATTACGGGGAAAAAATATTTCCTTCAATAAGGGCTTTGAGAATTACATGTCTTAGACAAATAAGTAGAAAATGTGGGTGCAATCCTAACCAATTCCAATAAAAATCATGAGTCTCAAGCACTCAAGGTAATAAAACCCCCTTCTCATCTATCTCTTTATCATCATAGTTGATTCCCTAGTGCATAACTACATGATAGATAGCAGGGCTAGCACTTCTATCATGCCTAAGTCTATAGTGGATAAATTGGGGCTAAAATATAAACCTAATACAAAAGGGGTTTTATAGTTATATGGGTCTCATACCAAGATTATGGGTTTCCTTAAAGACCTTAAAATAATCTTTGTTGTTTTACCTAATTACACTATATCTCAAGATGTAGTAGTAGTTGACCTCCCTCCCTTATTTGCCTTTTGCTTGTCTAAGGATTTCATTGCTAAGATAGGGGGTTATATCTCTTATAATTGGTCTTATATGGTTTTTAGGACTAGATATGGGACAAATGTTATCATAAGGTCTGAACCTATATCTTGGTTCCAATTAGAACCCTACATGCCTATCCTATAATATGTCAATTATACTATCCTAGATGAGGATGAACACCCCAATGACCAAGAGCCCATTGAACCACTTGAAGGCATATCAAATTTTCTCCTTAATGAATAGGAAACATAGAATCATGGTTATGATCCATAAAAAAAAATTGAAGAGGCATGTTTGGGTGTGTATTATATGCATGAAAATGAGATACCATACCAAGTCTCACTAGCACAAGCCAAGATCATGAAGGAGTATGAAACTTATTCTTTGATGGCTTTAGATCTAAGAATGGAAGTGGGGAAAGTGTTATTATTATATCCCATTACAATAAAAATTACTATTTTTATCTAATATTTCAATTCAATTTCACTTATAATACAACATAATATGAGTCCCTCATCCATTGGCTACAATGGGCAAGGAAGAGAGGCATCAAGATCCTGAAAGCTATGGGAGATAGTGAGGTAGTGGTGCATTAGGTGAGAGTTCAAAATTCATTCAATAATCCACTCTTAAAGGAATATAAACATAGGGCTTGGAACCTCTTAGATTTCTTTCAATATTTTGACATTTTCTCTATTCCTATAAAGGCCAATCAACATGAAGATCAATTAACAACTATTGGGGCATAATATATACCAAGTGGAGCTAAAGACATTAAAGAACAGTCCCAAATAAAGGTGGTATGTATGAATTTATTCCCTGATAATGAAGTGAGATGGAAGGTTTATAAAAATGATAAGAAATTTTTTTATTTCTTATAGTAGGAGGCAAAATTCTACTTAAAGAATCAAGGTAGACAAAACCATCAATATGGGGACCAAATTATCAAATTAAGGAAAAATAAACTACCTAAGGTCTTGGTAACATTAGAAATAATATTTGATGAATATGAAAAACTAAGGAAAGATAAGATAAACATATCCACTAAGGAGGATCAATATTATAAGTTTTCATATTCAAAGACAAACTACTCAAACTAGGAAAGATGAATACCAAAGAGGAGAAGGAAACCTTCATAGCATTATGCCAATAATTTGTATATGTTTTTTCTTGGTAATATATTATTTTAAGGGGTTTAAACCTATTTTTTATCAACATACCATAGAATTGGAGGTAAGTGCTAAGCCTATGAGACAAAAACAAAGGTCAATCAACCCCAATATTGAGATCTTTATGAGGAAGGAGTTGACAAAGATTATTGAATCCAACATTATCTTCCCCATCAAACACTCTTCAAGGGTGGAAAATATTATGGTTATGAGTAATAATAATAGGGAGATAAGGTTATGTGTGCACTTCAAGGATCTCAACAAGATGTCACTAAGAGATCACTACCCTCTACCATCTATGGATTAAATTCTTCAAAGAGTTTCATGTTCACAAAGGTTTTCCCTAATTAATGGATATTTAGGGTACAATCAGGTGCTATTAATGGAGGAGGATTAACAAAAGACCACCTTCACTACCAAGTGGGGCACTTATGCTTGGAAGAAGATGCCCTTTGGACTATCCAATGTAGGGGCTACCTTCCAAAGGGAAATGGATGTATCCTTCTAAGGGATCACAAATGAGATGGTACTCATTTATCTTGATGAAATTACTATATTCTCAAAGTATCCAAAGGATTACTTGAAAAATTTTAGGTTGATGTTTGATAGGTATAGGTAATTTGGGGTCTCCTTGAACCCCCAAAAATATATTATTGTTGTCTATGAGGGTATACTTCTAGGACATGTTGTGTCAAAATATGGCCTCTCTATTGAACTTGAAAGGATAAAGCCAATCATTAAATTATCAATTCCAAAACATAATAAGGTGTTTCACAGTTTCTTGGGAAAAACTCAACTTCATCTTAAGATTCATATCTAGATTTGTAAAATTGGTGAGGCCTCTAACTCACATAATCAAGAAACATAATAAGTTATCATGGACCAAAGAAGGTAAGAGAAGTTTTGAGGTAACTAAGAAGGTAATTTACAAATCTCCCACCATCCCCAACCCTAATTTTACAAAATATTTTTTCATGTATGAGTTTTCTACAAGTGACACTATTTATTCTATGCTCATGCAATAAAACAATGAAGGCCAAAAATAAAATATAACCTTCTTCATGATTTGGACCTATTTAAACATCCCAAAAAATAGTTATTGGTAGGTATGATGATTTTTATTAAGGTTAAGTATTTTATACATTCCTCTACATGCATTGGTTGTAGGCCTAGTCATCTAGAATCATCTGGGAATGAGCCATCATCATCTATAGTCTAGAAAACTCTTTCTTTATGCACCTTAAAGACTTGGCCTCAAATTTGGATTTATTTTATCATGAAAATACATGGTAGGTAGTGGATGACACTTTTAAATACTATCTATGGCATTATAATGCTTAGGCACACCTTAAAAAGCCATCCACTTGAAGTTTTCACACTTTTCCCTAGTTTGGTCACTATGCTAGTTTTGATTAGCTGAGATCAAACATATAGTTGAGACACTTAAGATTTATTATAAGGTATTAAATTTAAATTTTTAGTTATCTTAAGTCTTAATCTTTCCTCCCATGTGATTGGCATCTCTTGAAACCTCCTACAACCTATATAACACATAAAATAGTCAAAAGTACCCTATTTTATACCCTATCCATACAATTTTGTATATCTATTAAGGGTGAAGAGGAGATTGAAAGAGTATTATATACAAAAATCATAATTATGGGAAAAATATTCCATTATAGTAGCTTACCATCCTCATCTTCCCAATTGAATCCTTATAAGGGATTAGCAAGGGTTTTAGATAGTTTGACCTCTTAAGCATCACTTATAAATATGGGATGTTTAAATTGAAATTTTTTTCACAAGAAGGTTGTTTAGGACCTCTAATAACTTCTATAAACTCCTTTGGTATCCATGAATAGTCTCATGAAAAATCTGAACAATCAAACTTCTCCTATCAAGCTTGTTTCTCCTTTTCTTGTAGGCCTAGTGTTGTCTCTAAGCCAAAAATGGATTCTTCAGCGTTAATTTTTCATATAAATAGTTTAAACATTTATAAAATTATCCCAAAATCATTTCAAAATGGATTAGAATTCTCTGCCATGGTTTCAAGTGAAAATGACCTTCCATTTGACATCTAGGCCTAAACCTTACTTGACATACTTGACTACAACACTAACGGTTTAGAGTATTATATCTAGTTTCTACCCTATTTGTTAGGTTATCCATGTTTTTATGGATATTTTACAACATTAAAAACCTTAATTTATTACTCAACTAGTTGTTAACTCATCTCTTTACCTTTCCTTCCTAATACTGTAGTGTTTTGCTCATAAAGGGACTACCCTCTATCTAAGACAAAATAGAGGGAAATCCCATATTTAATCAAAAAATTTTGATTAATTTAGGAGGATATGCATGTAATAAATGTTATATATACAAATTTTGAGCTTCTTATCATATGATTTGACCTCCCAAACTCTCAAAAATCCAATATAAACTTGCTAGGAAGGACTGTGTGCAAGAATTTCACCTTAGACTATGTATTTCATGTTTAGAGATCCTTTTTATATTTTATTTATATTTCAAAGGTAAATAAATAATTTTATGGGCCTTATATAGGTGTTTTAATCTTTAAAATAACTCCAACTTCCTTACATACCTCTTTCCATACATGAACTCTCAAGACTGTATTTATAATTCCTAGCTGTGTCTCTATTTTCCTCACTCAAATGGTGACCCTTACATAATATTGAATTATATACAATTTTATTAGGATTATTTAGTATTTAATAGGGTAAATTCACATATATTGTGACCCATTTTCTTATTTTCATCCAACATAAGATTCACAACATCACTTTTGAGCCCATTATTGCATACAATTGAAACTGATTGTGTTGAGGTGGGACAGGGTCTACCTATGGATGAAACCTTATGATTTAGAATTATATATATGATAAAGTACTTATATACCTTTTATCTCATTTAATATCATTTTTAACTAAAAAAAATGCATTTTAAGACTTGCCAATATTTGATCCACCTATTTCTTCTCACAATTGCATCACAGTCAAATTGTAGATGATTATTTTGATCAAAAGGAGCCTGCAAGTGATGGTTTCACATTATAAATTATGTCATGATACTTTGGATGTCATATTATGTCCTTTTAGTTCATTTTAAATTATACCAATTTTATGCCTTCATACTCAAATCCACTTCAAAGGGTGATATGGGTTTTGACCCCTGGATGTAGGTGCATAGTTGAAGAAATAGACACCTGTAGGTGTACATGTGGGGGAAAAATATATCCTATGAACCTATTTGATGAAATATTATTTAAAAATTTATCTTTTAAATCATTTTTAAACATTAAAATATGGTGATAAGGCCTAGTTTGCCTTTATAGGTGAAAAAGGGTCTCTTTTTGGATTCAGACCTGTAGACATCAATGCCTGAGTTTAGTGTTTTTATGGGAAATTTTATGCCTCTCAATCACCATCCTTCACTAAACCTCTATCCTTAAAATTTTTAAAGGTAATTATCCTATATAAGGACTACAAGTTATATTCATCAAGATGCATAAAAGGTATTTAAAACCCTATTATAATATATCATCAAAACACTAAGGATCTCTATTTTGTTCCTTTGGGGAAAATATTCCTAAAGAGTCATCTTATGTGTTTGAAGGTAGTATCCACTATAATTTACTCATATAACCCTAAAAACAAGTCTTAAAAGGTCTATTAAACACACTAGTATGTCAGGAAGGTTCTACCACCATGTTTCAACATTTGAAATAGATATATAGCTCTTTGTTAGGTTGCCTATAAGTGACCATTTAGTATATACAAGTAGCAAAGGAGAAAGTGGATAGCTTGCATGATTTTAACCTTTCATGAGTTGTGAAATAATATCAACACTTAAAATTCACTCTTCACACCTCTAAAATATTTAAACCACTACAAAATCTCCCATCATAGCATGACATCATCCTCCTAGACTCTTGTAGGTGAATATTTGAATAGCAGGTAGATTATGTGCTTAGGTAGTGAAGATGAGTCTCATTTTTAAGGATCATGTACCTTATTCAAATGTTGAAATTAACTCCATTAAACTTATGAGTATTTAATATAAACTAAAATAGCCTCATTTCAACATGATTTTCCTTTTCAAGCACCTAGCTAACATGTATGACAATAATATAATAAATTGATTGTATGGTGTTCTATGACTGCATTCTCATGGAGATTACTTGGATATAGAGTTTTAATGGTAAATAGGACCAAGAAAACATAATAAAAATGACTATGAACCTATAAAACTCTACCATCAAAGGATGAAACTCTTGAAAATGGGGGAAACATGCTTGTTGCATAGAAAAGTGTTCCCTCTTGCAACTTAAGATGATTAACATATCAAAACACCTTGAACTACTAAACCAAACATGGAGAACATTAGGGGAGGAAGAAAAAATAATCTAAAATCAATCTTAGTAATTAGTTTGTACACACTTGTCCAAGATGGATCAACATTTATAGGGTGCACATATTGACAAGCAAAAAAAACATAGTCATCTTGTAAAGGATTTAGTACATATATCTTTTTTAGTGAGTGTCATGTAGTTCTATTTATGGTCCTTAAGGTGGTTTGAGAGATAAGGCTAGTAAGCCTATATTGTGGTTATTCATTGTGTATGGATATATGAATATTATCAATTGATATAATGGCTTATAAAAATTAGGGGGAGTCCCTCTCAAATGTTTCTTGGTATGTTTCATCAGATTTTAGTGTTTTGTGTGCTCATTCTTCATTGGTTGCAATACTTGGTTGGAGAGAGTGTTGGCATGTGGCAAGAGGAAGTTGACAAGGAAAATAAGAGTTAGTATCAAGGTAATGGGGAGTTTGTATCATATTTCTAAGATGGTACTCTCATATTGGTAGTCTTTTTAGGTCCTCATGATTAGTTGGTGCCCACTTTGTCATTGTGTCAAAGGGGGAGAAAGTTCCTATTATGAGAGTGCTTGAAGAGAAGAGAAGGTGAGCTAAATGATTTTTGTTGACATTAATAACAAAGGGAAATATTGTTGGATAGTTTTTAATGATGTGATGGTGATGTCATATAAGTGTTAAAGTGAGTAGATCAAGTGCCTTGATAGTCTAAGTGACAATGAAAAAGTGTTGAATATGCTTGTCCTAGTTTACTTGAAGGAGGCTTGGTTGATATTTAATTTTAACATGGATAGATATGTTTAGGGATTATTATGGAGTATTTATAATGTTAAATGGGTCATATAAAAGGTTTTATATGATTTTATTTCTTATGTGCATGAGTGGAATTCACTTGGTTCATCATTATTTTCATCTAGACATTTTGGGTCCAACGATAGAAAATCTGAGTAAGCCGTTTGATGAAATCATAATTGCAACATGTAGATGAGTCAAGGGGATTTGGTCATATGGTTGTGATAAAATTAATCCATAGTTTCTATGTGAAAATTATCAATTCAAGTGATGAATTAAAACCAAAGATATGTGTGTGCAAAGTTGAGATCCCAGGCATTTTGATAGTGTTTTCCCATACTTAGCAAAATTTTCAATATGGTAAGAAGAGTCGAGTAAGAATATTAATGAAGTTATATTTTGCATGTGAGGTAGTTTTATAATGACTTGATTATATGGGTTTTTAAAAATTTTGTGCCTAGTTTATATGTGCTAATTTTAGATCAGGCGATGAAGCACATCAAAAGATATGCATGTGCAAAGTTGGCCTTCTAGATAAGTTCTTGACATAATTGGCTCTGTGAGATAAATATTCAAGTGAGAATTTTAATGTAATTATATCTCACATTTTTGAGGGATAAATAATAATATTGACACAGTTTAATTCTCCTATGTAAGGAGATCATATGATAAAAATTTCAAAACATGCATTTGAGCGAAGCAAAAGATATGGAGGTGCAAAGTTTACCTTACAGGCAAATAAGCAATGGATGCATAGTCATTTTTGCATGATATTAAAGATCAAGAATAGATGGAGATCCAATGGTTTGTGAGAGTTCATATATATATATATATATATAGTGCATTAAGTGAAAGAGGTAAAAGTGTTTACTGGTTAACAAATTTAAAGATCATGACCAAATGAAGATCTAATTGTGCGTAGGTGATCTTACAAGATTGATATAATAGTGAGTGTTGAGAAAGATGGTAAGAAGTAATTGATGTTTAATAATAAGAGTGTTTAGAAGGAACATGAGGGTTCTAAGTGTCATGATCATAGGGGTTCTGAGAAAGATCAAATGGTGAGCACTATAAGGTAAAGACATGACTGATCCGTAGAGATCGATGGTGCATAATGAGTTAATATTGAAAGATTACATGAGATGAGGTCAATTTTTCAAGGTTTAAAATTTGGCATTGTTTCACTATGAGTTAAGTTTATGAAAATATCAATGGTGAAAGATTTATTCAAAGTAGTGAGGACACAAGATGCGAGCATAGTGTTTGATGTTTAAATGTGACTGTTTGAATTCAAATATTTGAATTTAACAAAGGAAAGACTAGTGCTTGGTTCTTGAGCTATAAATTTTGATATATGTATAATTTAACCATATTATAAAAATAAAAGATGAAGAGGAATCCATGGAACATCTAATGAACCTTATTTGAAGATCTAGAAGTGTGTAAAGTAAAAGTTATGAAGGTCCAACGTTGACTATGTGTTTGACTATGTTCTACAAGTAACTCAAGAAGGGTAATTGAGATCATTCTAATGTTATTTTGATGTCTCATGATGACTTAACTATTTGAGATTTTTTTAGACTCTATGAGGATTATCTTTATGAATTTTTAAGGTTTGAACAATCATAAGTAGTATGAACAAAGGTTTAGAAGTTGATTGTGTGTTCATTCATGGTGATTATGTGTACAGAAAAGTGTTTGAGATAATTATGCTTAAATAGAAGGGTAATATGATGGTTGTTGGAAATTAAGGAGGACATATAGATGATGTGGAATGGGTCCATGAGTTGGAAAGTGTTCATGTATTCTTAGTTTTCTTGAATAAGTGTCAAATAGGTGAATGGGTCTTCATACGACCTAAAAAGTGACTTAAGCCTATTGAAAGTGTCTTGTGCTTAAGTGTGACCCATGCAAGATGCCTTAAGGGTGAAGTAATGTATTATGGCCAATGATGAAATATTTTGATCTTGATAATAATGATACATTTATAAATGGTGAAACTAAATGTGTTAGTTTTTAGAATTTTGAGAAGACTTGTGCAAGGTGTATGTGAGAGTTGTGGATTGAAGGAGAGGTAGAGTGCCCAGTTGATATGTTAATGAGTAGAGTAGCTTGAGGACTATGTGTATGTATTTTATGTCATGTTTATAATGTATAAATATTTATCTTATAGTTTGAGGATATGTGAATAGGTTTAAGTGTGGATATGAGGATAGTTTGAGTGAAGAAGGAGAGAGATTGTGGCATGCCTATGTGAGAGGCCTGTATGGGATAGAGAGAGTTTGTGTAGGGGTTAGATAATTAGAGATCCATCATTAGGTGTTTAAGAAATTAATTCCAATGTGGAGGTGTTCACTTAAAAAGAGGGTCTAAAGGACTTGATATTTCTTAGGGGTAGTTGCTCCTTGTGAAATAAGTGTTTCACTAAAGGCCTTTGGTCAGGAGTATTTGATCAAGGTTTTTTGGTCTAAAAGAGTTGACTAGTATCTTGTTTGTAATTTATTATAGGTCAAGTATTCCATTTGTTTTAGGCTTAAGAGTGGGTTTTATTCCCCATAAGGTTTTCCCACAAAAACTATGTGCTATGTGTTTGATCTAGTGTATGCATTGAATGAGTGAGCTATCTTGTTATTGTTGCTTGATCAAGTTGATATATGATTATTATCTAATATTTTGAAAGGATTAGAATTAAATTTGAAATATCGAGGCTCATTAATTCAACCCCCTCTTAGTGATTACACCTATAACATATTATGGTAGGGTTATAGGATGAGTGCATATGGATTGATCAAAACCCTTGTTAACCTTGTCATATGGTCTCAACAAAATGTCTAGGACCTCTATTTTTGTGTTTTGGGGAAATGATCCCTGAACACAGTCATTTCATCTTCAAAATCAATCTTCAAATTTTCCTACCAACCCTATGCCTTAAACATGTCTATCATAATATCATCAAATTCCACAAACCTTAGTAAGTCTTCAAAGCATTTTAAATCCTTTATAATAAACATTTAAAACAAGAACATGTAAAAAATCTTTTGTACTCTCCATTTATTCTTTATAAATGTGATTAGATATCAAAACCTCATGACTATAGCTGAGAGCAAAAATAAAGTTGACTATGAGCTGAATTTGATTGAGTGTTTGATCAAGGTTTGATGTTGTAAAGTCAAAAATGGAGGAAAGGTGACTATTATGGCATGGAAACATGGATAACATCATATTACAATCATTCTAAATCCTTTCAAAAAAATAAACATTGTGCAAGTGACGAAACCTGACTGAGATCCCATATGGTGACACCCTTTTACAATATAAGATGTTTGACCTATAAAATCCTTTCTAAACCTACATTAAAGCATGGAAAACATGAGGTGAGTATTTAAATGTATTTTTGATTCAATTACATCATATGGATTGTACAAAATCATCCAAACAAGAATAAAACCTATAGGGTATGGGAAATAGTGAGCAAAAAAATATAGTCAATTTGTTAGAGATATTCATAAATCATAGTTAACCAATAATTGAAATATTATTATTAAAATTAATCTATATGAGTTTAATATCACCCCCCAAATGAATTTTGTTTGAAACTTCTCTAATTGGCCATACCAAGCATAAACCTACTAACTAGTTTTATGTATCTAGAAGGGCGATGAAGGAGCAAAATTGTTTTTGACCACTTTTAGTACTTAAAAATAATGTCAAGCATTGATATGATTCCAAATTATTTTAAGAGTCACCCCATAAGGTTTTCACATGTGTCACACTCCCCTATAGGCTGTATAAGTGTAAAACTCTTTTTTTTAGCTTTTTCTTGATGATCAGTTAGAGAACCTATAAATTTTAGATGGAATAACATTACTAAAAGGTAGTCTAACATCTTATATGTTATGAAGAAAACTAGGACACTTAGACACCTTGAAAACCATACCACTTTCATATATGACCCCTATATGAATCAATTTGACATAAAACTTAATTAAACCATGACCAAGGCACAAATAGCATAAAATTACATATAATAAATAAAAAACACCCTATGACACTATATTATACCCCTATATAAGTTTTTTACTATAGAGGGGTTGACCCATTTTGACTTGTGGTCAAAATGGTCAACATTCTTGATGATTTCCTAAGGGTGGTATGCCTGCTATGCCAAGATTAGTTTCCTAATCCTATCCATTTAGACATGGAGTCACATGCACATAGGTTTTAAACATAAATTACCTTTGAAAACATACCAAAAAATATTAAAAAATAAGAATAAGACACAAGACAAGAAACACACATGTGCTTTATGAGCACTTATGGAACACAAACATACAAACCAAACTAACTAACTCAAACACTAACTAACCTAAAATGGGAAATTTCTCCTAGATCAAAGGGGAAGCTTGAAACCTATTTTGTTTCATGACAAGGAGGATTGGATAAGTCATGTATCCTTTTGACCCTTGACATTGATGCCTTCATCTCCTTCATGGTGTTTTCTAACTTCATTGGCATGATGTTCAATGAGAACCAAGTAGATCCAAACATATTAGATATGAAAATGAACTCTTACTACATCCAAATAACTTTAAATTTCTCATATGGATCCTTAACTATGACCTCCAATGGTGGTTCAACAAGACATACCTTCTTGATCTCCATGGTGCTCTCAATAAGACTAGGTTTCTTTTCAACTGCAAGTTCTTCAAGCTCATCAAGGAGCTCTACATGGTCTACCCAATCTTATTCATTATCCTCCATGGAGGAATATTTTTTCACCTTTTCATGTATTTTACCTTCAACTTTGACAATATCTTCAAGATCTTGAAAGAGTTCCATTTATTTTTGCCAATCATTCTTACTCTCCTTGTTATCTAGCACCACTACCTCTTCATTCTTTTCTTCTTAATGTATGAGTTCATCTATCTAATGTTATTCATGTTCTAATACATTTGAGGGTGATTAAAAACTAGATATAGGTATTGAGTCATCTCCAAAAACTATGCCTTCTACCTTGGGTTTCATGAGACTTGTTTAGGACTACAACTTCTTAAGGAGTGACTTGACCTTCATCCTTGATAGTACACTCCTCTTCATGCTTGAGATGGTCATCCAAAACTTCATGATTAGACATGGAGTCTTTTTCAAATACCTCTTCCTTCAATTCTTGGCCACATTCCTTATGTAAAGCTATAGAAGACTCTTCAATATGTTTCTCTTCATTCAAGAAAGTAGGATTTCCCTTTTGTTCACCAAGGTGAGTCCCTATGGTTATCTCTTACTTATAGTCACTCATGACATCTTATTGATCAGACATAGCTTGGGTTTTCTCCTATTTTTTTGCTTATATCAAGATGGGCTCTTCCTCAAGAAAGGGTGATATGGAATATTTATGGATATACTCATGTGAAGGATATGGAATATGAGGTGTAGTGGAAGGTTTATGAATTGGAAATTAAATGTAAGGGGGAGTAGAGGGATTGTTAATGGATTTAGTAAAGAGGACATAAAAGGCCATCCACATTTCATTTTCACTCTCCCACTATTTTTTTCACTTTGGTAGTTTTGACTAGCTGAAGTGAAAGCACTTGTATAAACACTTATGAGATTTTTATATACATTAAATTGTCATAGTGAGTTAATCTAAGTCCCAATATTTATCTTGAAGTTGGTTCATCTCTTACAACCTCCTATAGCCTACAAAACATCAAAAATAGTAAATAAAATATTATTTCCCTCCTATCCATAAAAGTAGGGAACACATCAAGTGGATGGGGAGGGTATTTGGATATTACCTTAAAAGGTTCAATAATTTTCATTCCCATTCCATATCATCTAGATAACTTTCCATCTTTGTTTTCCTAATCAAGTCCTTATCCATGGTTTTGTAGGGTTTTATGTTCATTTTGATCTTAAGATTTGTTCATAGAGATGCGATGTTAGATTTGAAAAAAAATTCCATAATATAAATGATCAGGGCCACTTCCAACCTCTCCTAACTCCTTATACTTCCATGCACAATTTCCAAGAAGATGTGAACATCCAAAGTTACCCTCTCGAGCTTGATTCCTCATTTTTCACAGACCTGAGTTATCTTTGAGCCAAAAATGGCTTTATTATGAATTATAAAAATAGATAAAACACATCCCATATTACTATATGAACATTATCCATATTTCAATAATTTTCTCTTAATGTTAAAAATGACATTAACTCCATGTTTGGGCTTTAGGCCTAAACCCTGATCAATAGACCTGTTTAGATTCTTGAAGGTTTAAACCATATTTTTGAGATCATTACCTTTGTGCATGTTTTATCATTTTGGTTTATATTTCATTAAAATTTAAAAACCTCCTTACAAGGTCCAATCATCCCTTAGCTCATCCCCTAATCTCTATTCTCCAAGACTGCATGATTTGCACTCTAGGGAAGTGCCCTCTATCTAATACAAAATAGAGGGTACTTCCCCTATTTCCTTAGGAAAAATGAATTTTGGAGGATTTTATCAAAGTAAAATAGATGATATATACCAATTTATAACCCTTGGTCACATGATTATTCCCCTTAACTCTTTTAACACCCAAAATAGATTGTGATGAAGAGGACTATGTGCAAGGTTTTACCATATGACTGTAGATTAGTTGATGTGAGTCCTTTATCTACATGATTTTCATATGGTAAGAGTCTATTAAAAATTATCTGATCATGATGGAGGTATTATCAATCTATTCATCACTATAAACTCCCATGTACCCCTTCATACACCTTGATTGATCAAGACTGTATGCATTTCCTAACTATGTTTCCTATTTTGGAGGGGCACTTGTAGGTGCATATTACATGGTTTTCTTGAATACAATGTTTAAATACCTCATTATAGTACCTAAAGGTAATAAAATATTTATTTGGACCTATTTTTATCATTTTCATGATATACTAACACTCAAACATCACTCCTCAACCCATGATTACCTACAATCAACTAAAGTTTACTATATTGGAACAAGTAGGAGCCTACTGGTGAGAACTCATTTGGAACATATCACAAATCACCTTGGGATCTTATGAGTAATTTAGGATCATCCTATATAAACTAATGTTGGTGTTTTCATGCTTAATTCCTCATCATTGATTATGTAGGAGGTTGTCCTTTGCTGTAGGTGAGTAGTTTCAAGGAACAAACACCTGTAAGTATATATGGGGCTCAAATTTTTGCATATCATCCTCTTTAAATGACATTTAAATCATAAATTTTATTTTAAACCATATATAACCATTGAAAAATAGAGGCATGGTCCATTAATATAACCTTAGGTGATGAGGTCTCTTTATAGATCAAATCTTGTAAATGTCACTACCTAAATTTAGTTGTCAAAGGTGCATCTTTGGGCCTTTCTAGTAAGAACACCGAATGACTAAATTATTCTCTTCCTTTTAAAATATGGAATCCTATGGTAGGGTTATAGGATGAGTGCATATGTATTGGTTATAACCCCTATTAAGTTTGTCATATGATCTCAACAAAATGGCTAGGACCTCTATTTTTGTGTTTTAGGGAAATGTTCCTTAAACACAGTCATTTCATCTTTGAAATCAATATTCAAATTTTCCTTGAAACCCTATACCTTAAGCATGATTTTAATACTATCATCCAATTACAAAAACCTTAGTAAGTCTTACAAGCATGTTAAACCTTTCTAATCAACATTTCAAACTCACTACTAGTGCCACCTCTATACCCAATTATGTGTTACTACAGACAAAGACTGAATAAATATATATGATTTCGATCAACTCTAGACCCTAAAATTTTCTCCAAATTTACTCTTCATGATTTGAAGGGTTTAAAATAGTTATCAGGGCTCCTACTTCAATACTTGAATCTTATATAGGTGTTGATGAAAATTGTAGGCCAGGTAGTGAGTATAAAGAAGCATGAAACATGAGTGTAATGCATGAATATTCAACAAGATCTTATTTTAAAAATGTCCCAAAATGGAAATTGTGGCATTATCACTAAAACAAGATCATTTTCCTTGGTTTTCAACATGACCTTCTCTCCATGGCACCTGTAGACAAACATTTACAGCTGACTAACTATACATGTCACATATGAATACCACCATAGACCTTTTAAGCTATTTTAAAGATTCAATCTGACTGGTCATGCAACAAGAACATATTAAACACATTTTTTACTCTCCATTTCTTCTCTATAAAAATTATTAGAGATAAAAACCTCATGACTATAGCTGAGATGAAGCAAAAAGTTGACTGTGAGCTTAGTGTGACTGAGTATTTGATCAAGGTTTGATGTTGTAAGGTTAATCATGGAGGGAAGGTGACTATTATGGCATGGAAACATGGATAACATCATATTATAATAATTTTAAATTGTTTTAGAGAAAGAAACATTCTACAAGTGATGAAACTTGACTGAGATCCCACATGGTGACACCCTTTTGCAATATGAGCTATTTGACCTATCAAATCCTTTCCAAAGGTGTAACCAAGAATGGAAAACATGATGTGAATATTTACATGTATTATGGAGTTAGTTACGTCATCTTTATTATATATAATCATCCAAACAAGATTAAAACCTATAGGATATGGGAATAGTGAGCAAAAAAATACATTCAACTTGTTAGAGATGATTCATAAAGTATAACTAACCAATCCTTAAAATATTATTATGAAAATTAATCTCTCTATGTGTAATATCACTACCCAAAGGAATTTGGTCTTCAAATTCTCTAATTGGTTGTACTAAGCATAAACCTACTGACTAGTTATATATGTTTAGAAGGGCAATGAAGGAGTAAAATAATTTTAGCACTTTCAAAGCATGTAAAGAATTGATATGAGTCTAAGGAAGTTTAAAAGTCACCCCATAAGGTTTTCACATGTGTCACACTCCCCTATAAGCTGTACAAGTGCCAAAATATTTCTTTTTTAGTTGTTTTCTAGATGATTAGATAGAGAACCTATAAGGTTAGATGGACTAACATTCTTGATAGGGAATTTGACATATTTTATGTTGGAAAAAAAACTAAGACACTTGGACACCTTAAAAACCATGCCACTTTCATATATGACCCCTATATGACTCAATTTGACATAAAACTTAATTAAACCATGACTAAGGCATAAATAGCATAAAATTACATCTAATGAACAACAAAACACCCTGTAACACTATATTAGACCCCTATATAAGTTTTTGACTATAAGGGGGTTAACCCATTTTGACTTGTGGTAAAAATGGTAAAGAACAACATCGTGCTATTCTTGGCCAACCCACTCATGTCAAAAACCAATCTATATCAAGCCTTCAACAAACCTTGTTGAGCTATCAAAAATACATGGTGAACATTGACACCTTGAGACGATATAGCCAAGAATTCCCTAGGCATGTGATTGAGAGCATGAGAAATTCATTATAGTAGGCCAAGATATAGTGGGAGTTTTTCATGAAATAAGGTCATTTAGGGGTCAATAGTGGCATGTTAAATATAGAGGATCTAATTTCAAATATTGAGGAGAGTTTGGTAGTGTATGGGGAGTAGTAGGTTCACCATCATCAACATTATGTCCCCTCCTCCATCCCATGTCAGTATTATGTTGAGTTGCCCATTAGCCCTCAAAAATTCCAATCAAATGAGTGTTAAAGACCTTAAAGTTACTCACAATCCTTATCAACATTTCCATAATTAAAATCTTTCCAAGAGAGAGTACAAGATGAGGAAAAACTAAGCATTAAAAGGACTAGTTAGCTTGAAAAAATCCTTGATCAGTCAAGGCTTGATTTTTAAGCCTACCTAAAGAAGTAGATTGAACTTGTAGACAAGCATCTATAAAACTTAGTAGAAACTACAAGAGTAACACAATACCAATTAAAGACACCAACATTCCTACCCCAAGCTAAAATAAATGTAACACATGTGAAGGAAACCCCTACATATAATTTTCCAACTTGGAAACAAATGTTGTTATCAAGGGAGAGAGAAGAATAGTCAAGCATAAGCCAAAGTGTTAAAGTGGATGGCAAGTTAGAGAGAGTTTAATCCCCATCCCTCCCTCCTCAAGAGTCTAAGACATTTCCCTCATGTAAATCCATTTAAAACAATGTGAAGAAGAAGGAAAATATTATGGTTGTTAAAATTAGCTAGCTAAATAAGGAGAATGAGACATATGTGACCTCTCTCTTAAATTCACTCCCTTAATATCCCATGATATTCCTTAATTGAGATCTTATTTTGGAAGAGGTGAGCAAATAAAATCAGATTGAATTGGTAATTGATGATGATGGCTTGAGTGAGCTTTAAGAGGATATTGTCATTGGGACACCTATTGGAAAGAAGGAGAACAACTTGGATTTCAAAGATGTAGAAGAAGATGGGTTATAAAAACAAGGTGAGTCATAAGAACTTGCAACATTTGTAGAAGAAAAGTGCATACCAACCAATGAAAATGATGGATAAGGAAATGACTTGTAGCCCCATGAGTAGGATCAAGAGGGTGACATTTCAAATTATGATATCCTATTCCTAAATCTACTACTATTTAACTTGAAGAGAGTCCTATCACACTTCATCTAGGTGAGGATCAATCAAGAGATTTATTTGATATCATTGAATCAAGTTACAACCTTCTTAAAATATGCTATGGTCAAGATCTTATTGAAGATTATAATTTTATTAAACAAAAGGAAGACAACCCTTCAACTAGTCCTTCTCAAGGAACTGTTTCAATTGGAGATGACTTGTTTTAGGTTTTCAAGTAAAGTTATCAACTCCTCACCCCATATTTATATGTCTCTTCACTCTTAGAGGGCGAAACTAAAATCAAGTGGCCTTAAATAGTCATGAAACAAGATGCAACTCCCTTAGAAGCTAACCTTTAATCCATAACACAAGGGCCACTTCAATTTGTCCAAAATTATCAAGAGGAACCCATAACTAAGGTAGAATTGATGTTTTTTATGTAAATAAGATAGATCTATAATGATTATGATTAGGTGCTTGACTCACCTTACCAATACATGCACTTGAGAGTTGAGAAAGAATATCCAGTTACCTTCTTAAGAGGCTATCAACATACCAATGTATTTAGCTACAAGTGGGATCCCTCATTCAATGGTCAATACATGATTGCACTTTAATTATCATATGGCAATTTGACCTCATGAAGTCAACTTGATCAAAGGAGTTTCCCTTTTGATCTTATAAGAGAAATGAGGTGTGTTGTAGTTAGTTGTTTCTATTAGTTTTATATCATGTTTTAATAAGTGTGTCATACATAAGTTTATATTTAGTTACCTTATTTATCTTGGTGTTCATGTTGTTTGCTTCTTAGGTTTAGGTGTTATTCCTTTTTTGTGTTTGTTGTGTCCTGTGATTTGATCAGTCCTAAGAGGTGTCATAGGTGCCAATATATTTAGTAGTCCAAGAATTTTCATCAATTATTACTTTAATATTTTAAGACTATCATTATCATGGAAAATTAGTGGGTTCTCTTGACTAGTAGGTTGGTCACCCCTCAGAGTCATCAAAAATGTTGAAATTTTGGCATCACAGGATAAATGTCAACCCCTACCATAAAAAACTTGCATGAGAACCCCTCTAAGCTTATATATAGTGTCTAAATTGGTCATGGTCCTATGAATGTCTCTTGAAGTCTTTTAATCTTATTGAGAGGTCTTATGTTATCATAGTGTCTATGTGTGATCATCATATATCATAACTATTTTGAGGCCTAGTGGTGATGTGTTAGGTGTTATAGTGATCATGGAGTATGTAGGAAGTTGCCACTATCCTTATCAAATCTAAAAGTATAATATAAATAGTGTTTAGAAATATTAAGATCATTTAGCAAATATTGAGGTGATTTGGATAAAATGAGGTTTCTAATCCTTAAAATTTTAGAGCTATTTAAGCCATTTAAAAAAGGGGAAACTTTTCCAATGGGATGTAAGGATGTCTAAAAATTATTTGAAGCCATAACATGAGGTAAAATAGTGTGTTTAAGGTCATTATTCATGATGTACTCATCTAAGCCCTATTCACACCTTAATTCACCCTTTGAAGCCATCATATACCCCTCAAATGCTTCATGTAGGTCTACAATGCACTAAATAACTTAGGAAGGGTGATATCTAAAGTGTTTCATAGCTTGATAAGGGTATTAAAATGTCCTATCCTCATATTATAGCCATAACTAAGTGTTTTCACATCATAAAGAGCCAATTTAGGGGTAAAATACACCTTCCCACTAGCCAATTAGGTCCCACACATGAAAAAATGCATCCTTTCAACTCCTCTTAGCAAATGACTTAGTTTAAAATGTCATTTAACTCATCTTTTCCATCCCTCTTCCCTCTAATGGCATTTCAAGGCTTCAAAAATGGAGAAAATGTAAGGAAATAAGGATTTATAGGCATTTATTACATGTTTTATGGACTTGTATGGTCAATCCATATAGAGGGGAGTCATATATTTCATGTGAGTTCATTCTCAATGTCTGGGAGAAGTTTCATGGTCAGAGAATGTCAAAAAAGCCCAAAACCTATCCTCTCTCTTCATCGAGCTCCTTGATAGTCCAAGCAAAATTTTAAGTTTTCATTCATTCCATTCAAGAGAGAGAAGATAAAGATCTGGTCTCTTGGGAAGAGGAAGGGGGTCCTTGACCTTATTATCCATAGATTTTGTGATGCATAACATACACCAAAACTCTCACTCTATACACTTAACACAATCCTTGTAGCCCTATTTTCCCTATTTTCTTTATTGTATAGAAAAAGTACAACATTTTAGGAAAAAAAAGTATATATAGATACCATATATTGAGACCCACATGTGTACCAATTTTCAAAGTTTAAATCCACCTATAGGCCCACTTTCTAGCTATTAGACTTCTCTAATTAGGCCTCCTCAAGCCTAAACACAACATAGTTCACAATAGTCTATATAAATGAATCTGTACAGGTCTAAAATGTTTGATTCAATTAAGGCACATGAAAATACATCATATCACTAGTTTGTGAGATTTTTGAAGGGTTACAATGTAAGATATAAGACAAAACCTAATTTAGGGCTTCCACTACCTTATGTAGACCTGAGGCTAAAAATAAATGTTTTGTGAGAATTTGTAAGGATCTAATGGAACTTTAAAATATTGAATTGATCTATTTATATCCTAGACACCTTTATCTATCACCAACATGCATTGAATAATCCTCTATTTTAGTTTTCCAACTTAAAATTTCTTTGATTATGTAGGGTTTAGAGTAATCTCCAAGATTGTGTGTCTATAAACAAAAAAATGCCATCCTCAAAAGACTATTAATTATACAAACAACATCAAAATGTTAATTGTCACTTACCACAATGGTCTGAGGTGTTTTCAAAAGGATTTGATGCTCTTTCACTTATAATCCAAAGCATATATTCTATCAACAGGGTACGCTACACGTAACATAATATATTATTGCACTTTTCTCATATATAGTGACTTTCCTTGATTAATCTCTAAGCATGTAGAGTCAAATAACCTTCATTAAATCTTTAGATAAGTTTGAAATGAGTTGTCAATACCACTTTTCACTTTACCTTGAAAACACATAGTCTATAGGTAAATCAACAACACAAAACAAGGGTCTATCTTTACAAGCTTTAAACCAAGGTCTCTTCTTCTCATTTTCCTGGGGAATAAATACATAAAACAAAATTAATTATCCTTAAATTTTTTTTGAAGAAATACCAATATCCTTATTTCATCAACTAGACATACAATTTACAAATAAAAGTAATTATTAACTAAATAGGGGACTATGTTTTGAATTTGCAATATAAGGGTTTATTTTCCTTCTTTCCTTCAAATATTAATATTCAACAACATTATTTCACTTATCAAATCACAAATAAATTCTAAAAAATAACACTTTACTGAGACTACTTTCATAGAACATCTTAATCATAGTCAACATGTATGTCATTATGAAAATAAAATAGGATTACAAGATTCCTCATCAAATTTTATCATCTTCATTCTTTTTATCTTGGGTCTAATACCCATGCTATATCAAATACATATCCAAGACTCATTTATAATCCAAAATGACATGATTTATATTAAATTTAACTACCATAACTTATTCTTGGAACCTCCAATCCATTCTTGAAAACTACCTCTTATGGTTATTCAAATGATTTATGAATTAAAAGAATTTGACCATATGTTTTATGTTTCCTATCATCCCATATATACCTATAATAATCATTAGATAATAATTATATATCTAATCATATCCAAAAACCTCTTACAGCTTTCCCAAAACATCCAAATATTCAAATAATGCTTTTTGGTGAGAAAAGCCAAAATTTAAATCTCATGTACTTTTAGACTTATCTAGACTCCACATATGGACTAATTATGACCTCTAAAACCTATTAGACACATAATATACCATATTAATAAAAAAATGAATCAGATTTAGGGTCCTTATTTGATTCTCCTGCATCATACAACCAAGTTAAAAAGATATTTTTGCCATAGGTGTTTGTTGATACACTTGGTGTATGCTCGTGTTTGACTGAAATGAACCTCCTTTTAGAAGGTATCTACTTCCACTTAACTCTCATAGAGGTGAACATGTTATTGGGCCCCAAAATTAGGCCTTCTTTGTTTAATCTTCTTGAATGGTATACATACACATAAAACAAAATTGTTAAGAAAAACATATATGTTGTTATCTTTTGCCTACCTTGAAGGTGTATAACATTCTTATACTCCTAAAAACGAATCAACCTTTTCCTTATTTACATGAACAACTCTTGTTTCAAATATGAAGTTTTATTATTCCATTGATTCTTCTTTTTCTATCCACTTCACATTATGTAAAACATCTTCTTGGTCCTTACATGCCTCATATTTGTGTAGACTCTTGGTTTGTTATTGTGTAACACCACTATGACTACTCTCTATCTCCTACATATGCAAGGATTGTATGTTAATTTTAACTATCCCATCTCCTTGATTGGTTATTATTACATGTTTATCTTGTAAGCCACTTGAGTATCTTTCATGGGCCTACTGGACATTGCCCAACTCTTTGACATTGTTTTCTTATTCAAGACTCTCCTTCAAGAATTTGAGTTTATCTACCATTCCTTCTTTGGATGCCAAAGTCATCTTAGGATGTCCATTCATCTCTATCTTGTAATTTTCCTTGAATTTTTCCAAACTTTGGTTAATTTCTACTTACTCCTTACCTACACTTTCATCACAGAACATATGGTTAGCATCAAAATTTGGAGCCTTCATGGCTCTCTCTTGTGCTTCTTTCTTAGACACTTCATTATCCATATTCTTATTTTACTTGGTGTCTTTACCAACCCACTTATTTTCCATTTTATTTGAAATTTATATTATTATTTTTTTGTCTTCTCTCTCAAATTATTGGCTACCCTTCTTGTTTTAGCTATCTTATTTCTTGAGCACTCTCATAGTTGCTATGTCTTCTTCTCTTTGATGACTACTCTTTTGATGCCTCTTGAAAACCTCTACTATCACCTTGTATTCTTGTTTATCCTCTATTATGCCCATATTTTTGGACTCACAAATCTTTATACTAACCATCTCAAGACAACTTACCTTTTCTTCTTTAGTTGGTGCCTTGACTAAACCTAAACTTTTCATATCTTTAATCTAATATTACTTTATTGACATAATAATTATCCTCTCATATTTTATTTATTATTCACCCTTCAATGGGACAAGTATATGTATCTATCCATATTGTTTGATGGTGTATGTATTATCTTGAACATCATGAATAGCTTGCCTCTAAAACTGCCATGGTCTTCCTAATAGTAAATGACAAACATCTATAGGCATAATATCACACAAGACTTTATCTTTATAACCTCCTATATGTAATTACACCCAAATTTGCTCACTTAATAGGATTTTATGTCCCTTTTGAACCCATGAAACATTGTATTGTTATGGATATGTCATCCTTTTCAAGCCCAATTTATGCACCATCTCTAAAGACACAATGTTATTAGTGCTTCTTCCATTAATCACTAAATTACAGACCTTACCTTTTGATTTGCCCCTGATTTTGAATAAGCTTCTTCTTTGAGATAGTTATTTGACTTGATTTATTTAATGAAATAATATTTTACTCATGAGTAAAGACTCATTTATTTCTTGTCTTCTTTCCTCATTCAATTCTCTTGTACTCTACTACTACATACTTATGCTCATGCTCAATGGACACTCTGCTTCTCTATGTCCCTCTCTATGACATTGCCAACATTGTCCTTAAAAATTTTGTATTGGTATATGTAACATAGGACCATAATATATTATTGGGATACCTTATATAAATTATCTTATCTACCATGTATGGTGATATACTGCCATGCCTTATTGAACTATTGTTACATGCATTTGTGGTGTTTCTTAAACCACTTCTTCATTTCCTCTTTCATTTATCCTTGGCTACAAAGGTGATACTTGAACTTGATTATTTTTATATAATTATTATATCTCTATTATTTCTCTTTGTACTCTCTCTTTGAGAGCATTATCAATAGCCTCCATCCTTATGACCAATGAGGCAATGAACTGTGCTACTTGGTTTATCATATTCTTGATCAAATCTTCATTTCTTCTAACTTTCTCCATAGAACACTATTATTGGTTCCATATCCTACAATTATTATCAGAACAAATGATGTTAGTCTTTTTCATAATCTACTAAAAAGATATCCTACTCTAATACCAAAATGATGCAGAGCATACACCAAAACTCTCACTCTATACACTTCACACAGTCCTTGTAGCCCTATTTTTCCTATTTTCTTGGTTGTATAGAAAAAGTATAATGTTTTAGGAGAAACCAAAAGTATTTAAAGACACCCTATATGGATACACACCTATGTACCAATTTTCAAAGTCTAAGTCTACTTGTATACCCACTTTCTAGTTATTAACCTTCTCTAATTAGGCCTCCTCAAGCCTAAAAACAACATAGTTTATACAAATGAATCCATACGGGTCTATATTTTTTTGATTCAATTAAGTCACATGAAAATAAATCATATTAATATTTTATGGGATTTTTTAAATGTTATAATATAAGATATAAATAAACCCTAATTTAGGGCTTCCACTACCCTATGCAGACCTGAGGCTACAAATAAATACTATGTGAGTATTTAAAAGGCTCTAATGGAACATTAAATTCTTGAATGGATCTATGAAAATATTATACACCTTTATCTATCACCAATAATATTTGAACAATCCTCTATTTAGGATTTCTAACTTCAAATTCCTTTGACTATGTAGGTTTTATAGTAATTTCTAGGACTATGTGTCTATAAAAAATAAAAATATATCTTAAAAAGATTAGTAATTATATAAAAAAATTCATAAATTAATTTTCACTTAACATGATGTTTTGAGGAATTTTAAAAAGGATTTGATTCTCTTTCACTCATAATCCAAAGCACACATTCTATCAATAAGGTATGCTATAGGAAACAAAATATGCTCTTGCACTTTTCTCATATCTAGTGAGTTTCATTGATGAATCTCAAAGAATGTAGATTAAAATAAACTTAATTTAATATTTAGATAGGTTTGAAATGAATTATCAATACCACTTTTCACTTTACCTAGAAAACAAACAGTCTATTGGTAAATCAACAACATAGAATAGGGGTCTATCTTTACAAGATTTAAAATAAGGTCTCTTTTTATCATTTTCATAGAAAATAAATAAATAAATAAACCAATTTTAATTATCATTAAAACATTTTTGAAGAAACTTCCAATATCCTTATTTCATAAACTATGTATATAGTTTACAAATAAAATAAATTATCAGCTAAATAGGGGGATATGTTTTAAATCATTAATACAGGGGTTTATTTTCCTTCTTTCCTTAAAATATTAATCTTAAAAAACATTCCATCACTTACCATATCACAAATAAATTCTAAAAAATAGCACTTTACTGAGACTACTATCACAAAACATATTAATCATAGTCAACATGTGTGGCATTATGCAAATAAAATAAGATTATAGGATTCCTTATCAAATTTTATCATCTTCATTATTTATATCTTGGGTATAATTCCAATAATACATTTAATACATATCAAAGTCTCACTAATAATCTAAAATGACATGATTTATATCAAATTTAACTACCCTAACTAATTCTTGCAACCTCAAATCCATTCTTGAAAACTGCCTCTTATGGTTATTTGAATGATTCATGACTTAAAAGCTTTTGACCATATTTTTTATGTTTATTATCAACCCATATATACCTAAAATAATCATTATATATATAATCACATCAAAAAACCTCTTAAAACTTTCTCCAAACCTTCAAATATTTAGTTAATGCTTTTTGGTAGGAAAAGCTAGATTTCAAATCTCATGTACTTTTAGACTTATCTAGACTCCACATATGGACTAATTATGACCTATAAAACCTATTAAACACCTAATATACCATATTAAGACAAAAATTAATAAATTTTTGGGTTATTATAGGATTACCCTACATAATTTTGTGTAGAAGTTCATGCCCTATACTTTATGAATGAATGCTAATAATTTGGGCACTCTAATGAGCTTCTTCATCTGTGCATGGGTTAGGAATGGCAATGATTTTGGTGTATTTTGAGTATATTTTCAAAATAAATGGTTTTTTTATATTAATAAATTCCTAAAATACCATCCCCACCACCAAACACACATGTTTCACATGTGTGAGAGTGTGGGAACAAATAAAACTTCATGTTTCTTCATTTTATAGATGGCAGATAGTGTTGCTCCTGGTTGTAGATTCTTTAGTATATGGAAATTGAGGTGAATGATGTTTTAAAATGTATAATGGGTTAATTTAAGCCTTTAAATCCTCCTCTACCTTTAAAACACTTAGATAAACCACCGTCAATTTTAGGTCCCCTTCAAGGTCATATCTATAGTATGACTGTCATGTTTGTGTTGATTACCTCATATACAAAGTGGAAATCTAGTAGATGTACATAGTTATAAATTTATTTTGGGATGAATATGTTCATAATTAATGATTTTTTGTTTCCAATTTTTCCCCTCAACACCTATGCCCTCATGAAACATCCCCAACTCTAGCCTATTTTGTAATGCCAAACTTTACTCAGTCCTGACAATAAACCTTCAAGGTAGATTTGATATAAGGTGGTCATTGTTGAAATGGTATAAGAGGTAAGAAAATTCAAAATGGTAATAAAAGGGATTTTATAAGACATGAAAAATTGGAGATAAAGGTTAGGTAAGATCAATAATTTTATCTAAGTCCAAAAGAGATGAACTCAGATAGGACCCCAAATACATATACAAAATGAGTGATAATTTGAAGGACATGGAAAGAATGATGAGATTAAAGGGTATAAAGGAGTTAGAGAGAACATAAGGATTATAATAATATTTATTACATTTAATAAAATAATTAAATGATAATCCCCTCTCAAAAGTAGCACCCATAGTCTAGATAATGCTCATTCAAACCTATAGGCCTTTGTATAAAGTTAAAGGGTGAAGTGTTGATTGAAAGGTACATAAGGTGAGATATGTTTAAGATATTATAGAGAATTAAAGAGTAATTAATATTTATTAAATTAAATGGGGATATATATTCAAAGTCAAATAGAGTTTAAATACACCATAACTCAGTCTAAGAGAAGGTAAGACTCAACTTAGGATTAGAAATCACATATGTAGGCCTAATGTGCTAACCAATCACATGAAAGGTTGATTGTGGGATGAATTATTAAAGACACATAAAATATTTAGTGAATAATAGTGTAAGTATTCAGCAATATGTGGTGGAAATAAAAGAAACATTATCCCTTTTTCTAATAAGACACCCTCACAACCAACAGGTCTAGAAAGAGACATACAAGCAAGATTTTAGTTGAGAAGATGAAGGTGCCCAAGATATTAAATTATTATGGATATGGAGAAGGATAAGAGAGTATTATACATATTTACAAGTGTTTAAATACTTATATTATGAATTATTTATCTAAGATACCAAAATCGCCTTGATAGACCAAGCAAGTCTAATTGGGAATCTATGACCTAAAACTTGCTTGTGCACAAAGGTGAAAGGCATATATAGGTATAAGTGATTATTATAAGGATTAATATAATTTATAAATAATTAAGGGATATGTATAAAAGGTATCATAATATATGACCTTAATGAAAGAGGGATAAAATCTCACCTCACCCACAACATAATCAAAACCTTAGCAGTCTCCTACAGGCAGGGTCACTTGTAGGATAATAAAAATATGAACACCATGTAGATAAAAATAATACATATATGAATATGAATATATGAAATAATCTCCCAAGACTATCAACTAAAATATATTATTTAATTCAATGGTGAGAGGTAGAAAAAGATCCTAATGGCCTTTTAGGCCTATTAGGCCTAAAATAAATTTACATAAGCCTAATATAGGCCTATACCTATAGGTTGGAGATGTATTCATACTATATGGATATTAAGGGGTTTATAATAACTAAAAAATTGAGTGAGAAATGTATATCAATTTTTTCAAGTCATAAGGATCTCAAATTGGCAGCTAGTTGATGACCTATTAGGCCTACAGGCCTAAAATTGAGACACACAACCCTGAATGTAGCACTTAAAGACACATATAGTAAAAGTGTGGGAAACCTTGCAAAGAGGTAAAACATGATATTGAATATGGAGTGTTTTAATTACCTTAAATGTATACACTATCTTATTTTGGAGTGATTTAATCCCTTAAAATAAAGAAGAGTCCACTGTCCTAAGCAAGCATGAGTAGTCATAATCAGACATACGTGTGGAAATTATGGGTTGGTATAGGTTTGGGGATTTAGTGAAGGTATATAGAAATGCTAAGGATAAATTAAGATAAGAATAACTAGGGTTAATATATGATAATATTATCAATTTAGGTAGAAAGAGTTCTCATCAAACCCCTAGGGATACATAAGCATGACCTCTTATAAACCCTAAGGTTGTTGTATAAGAGTGTGTAGAGGACCAAGTTAATGAAGGACTTAAACTTAAGGGTTATATAATATAGTAAAAGTATGTTTCATGATCTTTAAAAAATATTTAATTATATAAAATAAGGAGATAACTCAGGCATTCAACACCTATTGACGAGTACTTAGGCTTACTAGTCTAGGCAATGATCTATAGGTAGTCACAGGAAAAGGGGAACACGGTTGAATTTTAAGCATTTGGAAGTAAAAATAGGAGATGGGAAATAGACGGAGAAGGTTTTGTGATGGTGTTTTATCCATCAAATCACCTACAAAAAATTAAAAGCTCTCAAGCTCAATCTAGGCCTTTAGGCCTAAAGCCATCCTTAAGGCCTCTTGATATCTCCTCCACCTTATGACATGTCAAACCAACCTTCAAGCAGATTCGAGGCCATGATAAAATGTGGAATGATGTTTTATAACCTAGAAAGGATATTTTAAGTATTAGAAATACAAAGAAAGGATCAAATTAGTCTTAAGACCATCCTCTAACTACATAGTCTAGGTAACCAACTCGAGTTGCTTGTTTTAATTCTCAAATATCTAATCACAAAAGGACTCAAGGATAATCCTCTTAGCAAGATTTGAGGACCCAAACACACTTGATATCCATGGTAGAAAGAGTTAGATTGAGGGTCCCACTTTTATGAATCATTTCTATGAATGTAGATAGGTCCAAAAGGCTTGTAGAGAGCTTATAGTTTACCATCTTTTACTCATATCTCCATGCACAAGATATATGGGAACCAAACCTTTTCAAGAGTTTTACAGGGGTCTATAGAATAAACATCCATGACCATAAGTTTAGGATTATATATCTCATCTTTATGAACCATCATTAAGATGGTCAACCTCAAAAACCCTATTATAGGCCCAACTTGGGAAAAGTGAATATTTTTGTAGTCGAACACTCCTAAATGACCTTGACCATAAATTAGACTTAGAGTAGACCTTGACAATGGTATTGGTATGTATGGACACTTTATGGATTTGTCAAAAAAAGAACTTTTTCAAATAATTAGATAGAGAATAAGTTGTAGAGATATTTGAGAAGTTTATAATCATTGGAGGTGAGATTTGAGACATGTTTGATCTACTTAAGTCATTAGATGTCCAAAAATATGCCTAAAAATTCCTCTTTAAGCCTCCTCCAAACATCTAGTTTGCAGATGTGAATGAGAAACTAACCCAATCACCTAGTTTGGCAAGTTTGTAAGTGTGAGATACTAAAAAATTATTATGAAAAGATTTAGGATGTTTATTTAGACATAAGACTCACCTAATCATAGGTTCTTATGGTCTCATGTAGGTTTCATGGCCACTCAATCAACTAACAATCTTATAACTAGGCTTATTAGGTTAATAAGGAAAGTTGAAGAATGGCATATAGAGGATATTAGGGAGTTAATGAAGGTTAATTACCCTTGTAACTAATGATATGGGTGAGAAAATACACTTCATAACCATAATGATAGTTTAGAGGTAGTTTTCTAGTTTGGTCAACATGCACAGGGACTAGTGCACTGCTCAATGCCTCTTGGAGGCCTAATCACACTATTGTAACTCTTCATAACTATCATTAGACGAGTGGTGGACCATTTTAGGCATCTTAAATCCTTATATGAGTATAAATAAATCTGATTCACTCTTTATTAACCCACCTCAATGCCCAAGGGGTACATTGAAGATCATTAATGCATAGAGGGAGTTAAAAGAGCTATTTATAATTGATGTAATTGCTATATGAGATTACTATGATTATTTATGACCAATTATTTAAATCTTCATACCATATTTATCCTTATATATCTTCTAATATACTGTATATTCATGATTTAAGGAATTGATTTATATCCCTCACCTAGGTATGAGGAAAATCTACCTAGTTTTATACTTGATAAACCTATTGGGTTAATGAACAAACTATTTTATATATTTCATGATGATATATAGTATGCTTATACTTTTTTTGATTTGCATGTATGATGGATTTCCCTCCCTTTCAAGTCCTTGTTCACCTAGATGTCAATAGGGTGTCTTATGTATGTCATGTGGTGTGTGTAGAAGTGTTGGTAATAGAGTTTGAAATGTGATTTGACTAGTAAGTGCCTCATGGTAGACCTTCCTATCATGATATTTATACTCTAGCTACCTAATATAGCCTCCACATGAAACACTTTTGCATAGGAGTTGTTGAATATGGTTGTTTATTTGCTTGTCTAGTCCATTAGTGTTTTTAGGAGTTCAATTTGAGTGAATTAATAAGAAATATTGGTGCATCACTACCCCTTATAGTAGATTTATTTTATGTAATTTATATCCCTTTTCACACCAACAATAGTAGGTCTTAAAAAATTGAGCCAAACATATGCACCAAGAGAGCTAGCCCCATAACTTAGAGGCTTGGTCTAATGATAAGGTCATCCAAAACCTTTAGGGCATTCCCATGTTAGTCCAAGTTTGAATTAGAATTGAATTATATCTTTAAAAGGGTATAACTTGGGTTGTTAATAGTACTGATTGAGCCTTTATATGTTTGTAGTAGTCCCTTGAGTAGCGTGGTTGAGATTTAATTACCTCATTCATCTTGGCATTAATCCCATTTCTTAGGTCAAGATAGTCACACCATGTTACCTTGGCTATATTGGTTAGATTAGATAGATTATGTTAAAACTTGAGTTTTGAAATTGAGATTCAATGTTATTAATGGCCTTGGAATAATTCACCCTCACTATAGATTGAGGGTATGATCACCATACAATTCCCCTCTTCACATCTCTGAGGCTCAGTTGTGAATTATCTATCTAATTATTCAATAAGGAAGCATCATCACCAAAGTAAAGTAACAAGGGGAAACATTGTTAATTCAACACATAGGTGTATTCCTTCTTTGATCTCTTTAGTTTCAAACATTTTAATTAATCAATTTTTAGATTATATGCCCTAATTACACTATAAAATGCTCTTGGTTTTAGGTAATAAACAAATAGAAAATTCAAGTGGGGCTCAAGAAAAAGGAAAGGTGTGTTTTACACAACAATATACACATTTATTCCCTTTAACCTTGTAATATCATCTTCATGCATTATTATATTGGGGGGATGTAGATACTAAAATCTGATTTTATATGACATACTAGTCTTGTACACTTGACAAATACTAATCATGGATCAACCCTTTAATTTATGACCTTTTCAATGTCTAAAGGCTCATATTCACCATTTAATTATTCCTAATTTATTATCCTACAGTTTGACCTTAACATTCTAATGACATAAATCACCTGTAGCCTATAGTCTACATAAAAATTGATTTTAATCTTGCATAGATAATTATAGATCCTCAACACCTTTTTACCCTGTGGGATACTAAAATATAGATTAATACATTAACATTGATGTTAGTGTCCCAAATATGACACTAGTGTCCCTACCTTCAAAATGTTTAAATTTCAAGTCTCTTGATATTTATGGGTTATCCTATTTGTATTCTTTAACCCTCCTATGAGATTATTTCAAAAGGTGTAGTATAAATATAAATTAGAGGCCATTAATTATCAATCTACCAAGTGCCTCTCAAGATAAAAATATAATACTAAAAAATCATTTTCACTACTGATCTATATTGACCTATTCTTCCTATTTCAAAATCAATCATAGAAATAATATTTTTATAGGTATAAATCATTCAAAAAGCATCCCATGAGCAATATTTGTCAATTTACAAGCTAGATCATTATATGAACTTGAATATAGCATATTACATAATTGTTTACACATAAGCCCACTAAGGGGGAGAACTACATCAGTATAAGGCCCTCTTAAAACTATATGTTTATGAAAGAAGTACTCATTGATAGAGGGTCTTTGAGGTCATCTTGATTTCAATTGAGTCCATGAACCCTTATTTTTTAAGGTGACATTTCCTAATTAGAGGACCTAAGGTTTTGAGAAAAATATTGATTCTAAGAACCTTTTCACGTGATCTAAACTGATAACCTACAAGGTGAGAATGAACCTTAACATGTGCAACAAAATGTTATAAAAAAGGATTTATATTTTGAGCTAGATAAAAGTGTCAAAATTAGGACAAAAGTGTTGATGCTAGTACCTGTATTCTAACACTAGTGTCTTAATTGATAAAGAACTAATTTATAGAATATGATGAATTAAGGTAAATCATCAAACTATCTTATTCTACACCTATACCTATTAGATCTTCATGTGCAGCATTATATAATCTAAGTGTTATTTTCCCTTCACATTGCTTCTTTTAGAATATTGTTTGGCATTGTACTTTTTTATATTTAGCATTTTCTAAAATTCAATATATTTATCAAAATATTATAAACTAGAATTATTTAATTATATTAATTTTAGAATAACTTATTCCATAATTTATTAGGTTATTATTCCAAACCTTAACTCCAAAAAATATTAAACACATTGAAAACTTGTGCTCTATATTTTTGAACCTATATTTTGTCCCAAATTTGTTCATGGAGATGTGAATCTCTAAGACAGTGTCACTATGACGCCCTCATTTTGAGATGATGGATGTAGCCTATAAGTCAATCATATCAAAATAAGAGTTAACTAATCATGTGATAAATATATGCACATATAGTACTATGTCATCATGTTGGAGAATATGTTATTATAGAATTACAATTGTTAAATAAGCATGTTGTTTCATCAAATTTTGGTAATGAAGTGAATTAATGGATTAGATAAGATAAATTATTGTGTAAAATCAAAATGCTACAGATATGTGGTAAATGACATAAACTAATTTGGAAACTACTATATTTAGAAATATGTTAAAATAAGAAGGTACCAAATAAATACAACTCAGTTAGAAAATAGAGTACAAGATTGTGATTGAGACCAAAAAATAGGTTATGTGACCATGTTGATTGATTGTAGATCCAAAATAGGGTTTTATAGGATCTCTAGATAAGATTTTGTATCTGGATAGGGGCATGGGGTGTTTTTGTCCTTAGGGAACATTGGTGTCATGTAGATGATGAAATTATGATTTTTTATGATAGGTTCACCTTCACATGTATGTTTCATTGATTGTGTGGGTGTAGATACTAAAATATAATTTATGTAGTGCTTTAGTCTTGTATACTTAGAAAATATCTATCATGGTTATAATTTTCAATTATGGACATTCTCATTGTCAAAAGGTTTGTGTTTGATATCTCTTCATACCTAAATTGATCATCTCTTAGTTTGACTACTATTATTCTAATGATCAGACATTATAAACTATGTAAAAAGCTTAAAATTGATTATTATCCTTCACTATTAGTTCTAGACATGTACTTGTTTTTTATCTTCCTAGACATTTACATCCTAGATAGACACTCATGTCGATGCAAGTGTCCACTTTTCTACAAAGTATCCAATACCCAAAAGTCATCTAATTTACAAATAAAATGTATCTTAAAGGTTGGCCTAAGTTCCTTAGTGTGAGATATTTCTAAAAATGATTGGCAGGTATACAAGATCAACCCTCATTCATTCCACACCTAGAAATAACTTATAAAACACTATGAACTCACAATAAAACTTACCAAGACACACTCAATCAATCATTAAAGTGAACACACCTACCCTATTCATCCTTATTTTCATATCAATCATATGATGAGTATTCCCATAGGTCTAAAGTAAATGAAGAGTAATTTATGAGCCACATTTTCCAAGTTATAAGATAGGTCACAACATGTATTTGCTTATCACACATTACATCCTTGTGCACACACAAGCCAACTTGTAAGGAAGAATTACATAATTCTAAGGCCTTTTTTAAAGTATTAACTATATAGGCAAATCCCATTGATAGATGGTTCCTTAGGGAAGCTCCATACCATGAGTCCCCTAACCTATTTTTACATATTCCTTCCTAGGGTGAAGAAACTAGGGTTTGATCATTTGACAAAGAGTGACAACTTATGTGCATGATCTATATACATCAAAATAAAGGCAACATAAAATGCAAAAGGCTCTAGTTGATCACATTCAAATATATTTAGTATTTCATATAAGACACCTATGGTAGGGTTAGACACTTATGTTGACCCAATTGTCCAAATCTAATATAAGTGTTTGAGGCCACAAAAAGAATATTCCCAAAATTTGATGACAGTTATAGGATCATCTTCTAGTCCACTTTTAGTATGTTCCAAATCAGACCTGCATGTGCATAGTAAACCAAATAAGTATCATTGTTACCTAGTCATTGTAATATCTATATTTTACTATTTTTATCAATCTCAATTGTATAAATTTAAAATACTATTTATCTGAGGTTTCTATTAATTGTCTTAGTCATTAGGTTAATTCACCATCCTTGTGTAAAATCTAATCCAACACCCCTTAACCCTAGATATCCTAATATCTAAATTTAGGGTTAAACATTTGGTGAACTCAACCTTTGGTCTCGTAACACTTGATTGAGCTATGGTTTTCTATTTTCTATTTTATCCTTGTAAATTTATTTTTAAAATTCTAAATTTTCATTTATAAGTAATGGAAAATGTTAATCAAAAAACTTATTTTTAAATGGAAGATAAAGAATAATTAATCACTCATCTCAATAACAATAAGGACTTAATGGATGCATTTTTGTATGTTACAAGAGATGAAATTAGTAAACATGTCAAGGCTAAGGCATCCTTCCCTAATTATGGTGAATCTTTATGTGGTGCTATAACTGAGTCCATACCAATAACCCTCCCCTTGAGCATAACATTGATTCATACATCTAATGGGGAAACAAGTTTTTTGTTTATACTAATTTTCCTCAAACCAAATTGTACTATTACTACATCCTCCATGGGAAACATTGGTACTTTACCTAGTTACCGGTTTCAATGCCTATATCAACTCAAACTATGGGTACACTTCCTTTGGTGACTTCTAAAAGTTAAAACCTTAGTAATTAAAATTTGCAATATCTTTTTCAAAATATAATTTTTTTCAAGTTAAGGTTAAAAACATTAAACGAAATTCTATGGAGTCACCTTATGTTATTATTGATTCAAAAGAGGTGTTGCATAACCCTCTTGCACTTGAAATATATTTGCACCCCTTGCCAACTTGTTTTTTCATCTAAGTTCACATTTTATAATGGAAAGGGTGATCTTGAACAACATATTTGATATTTATATACACCATGCCTTAATTATTCATTAAATGATAAAATTTTGACTAAATTATTTTTAAGGAACCTCAAGGACTATGTTCTATGGTGGTTCTATGATTTACCAATCTAATATATTAAATTATTCAAACATCTTATAGATTAGTTTTGAAACACTTATCTATAAACATTACCAAAAAGGTGTCATATTCCCAAATTTCAAAAATAAAATAAGGAACCAATGAACCAATGAATCTATCAATGAATATGTCTTGAGGGACAATACAATGTTAACTAAAATGACAAACCAAATGGCTGACATAGAACTTCAAGACCTCTCCGAGAAAAGTTTGCTTAGCTCATTACATGAATCCATTATTTTAAAAAATTTCAAATATTTTGATGACTTATACCATATTATTAGAGATCATGAAATGAAACTCATTTCATTGAACATACTTAAGTATGTATCTAAGACACTGACTACATCTATTACCAAGTTTCATATAATACCAAGATACAAGGTCAAACCTATATAAATTAAAAAGGACACAAATACCACCACTAATGTAGTATCATAACCACCTAATTAACTTGTATTATCCAATGCACCAAGGAGATAATTCTCATGATTACCCAAGTCTCCAGATTCTCTACTTAAGAAACTTGTAGATTATCATCTCATATCTCTCCCTCCTCCCATAGAGGTTGATATAAGTATATCTCTACCTCATGGATATGATGTTAGTACTTATTTTAAATATCACTAGGGCCTTGAGCATTCTACCAACTAATGTTATAGATTTAAACATAATGTCTAAGACCTTATCTATAACCAACAACTCACATTTAATGATCCTCCCAAAAATTTAGGGTCATAACCAAGTGACCATCAAAACCAAAATATGTTTAGTGATACATTACTAAATCATTATTAGAAGAATAAATAAGTGAAAACTATATATAATACACATCCGCATAGACTAAATTATAGGCACCCATTAGATGAGATTATTATTACTTATATAAGGAATATACCTCCTATGCTTCATATACCCTATATTAATTTCAATGATAATGAGATTGTGGATGATGAATCAGATATTCATTTATTATTTATTTGAACATACCTTGATCACCAACCTATTCAAAATGTTATGATTGATAATGGTGATAACAATTTTTTTTAACCATGACATTACTTACACATTTGGGATATACACATGATAAATTTCACCCTTCAACCAAAATGGTCAGAGCATTCAATGGGACCTCAAAACATGTTCTTGGTGAGAATAATTTACCTTTATACATCAACCCAATGCATGTGGTCACTACCTTCTCAATTATACCATACATGAGTCTTTAATATGTTATTTGGATGACCTTGGATACACAAACTCCATGTAGTACCTTCCATAGTGCATGTGAGTGTTAAAAATATTCATACCAACATGGTAGTCATAGTTCCTATAATTCCATATGAATATCCACTTGAACAAAATAAGTTTATTCCAAGACAAATAATTATCAAACCTAATAATTTTAATGCTATGTGAAAGGGTAAGCAACATACAAAACCCTTTCCTAGGTGGCCCATATTTGAGATACCATTGCATCATAGATACACAGTGGATTCTATAAAATCCTCATATATTACTACACAACATAATTAGTTATCTAGAGCAACTAAACATGTTATTATTTTTACTTACAATAAACTACAGAGAATAAAATGATGGGTTACACGAACCCCTATTCCTATTATTACCTCTTTGAAACCATAAAGTCCTATGATATGTACACAAAGTATTATAGAGCCTAAGAAACTAGATATTACAATTATACATTCTCCTCAGTAGTAACACCAATTTGATATGTGATATACAATGTTTAGAGAACATCCAAATGAGCATACCTCAAATGGGATAATTTTCTAGACTTTTACTTTTCCAAAAAAATTAAAAAAATTAAATATTTAAAAGATACAAAAAACATTCAAATAATTCAAAAATAATTTTTTTTTGGCATGTTCTTAGTTATATTATTTCTTATACATGTGTTATTTGATTCATGTTAGTATATAACATATCATCTATTTCCTATATATACATATGTTTCATGCTTCATTTGAGTGTGATACAAGCATACTGAAATACATGATATTTGTACATACAAATGTTGGGACTTCCTTCCATTCACATCCTAAATATATTGGGGGCATATGTATCTTTGATCATGATACTCCCAGGTTACATTATTCTATGATCACTTTCCATTATCATGTTTGAACTTATATGTACTTACACATACCTAAATCCATGTTTATAACTCTGACAATGAACTTGATATGTTATGCACTTAACATTACTTACAAACACATATGTTTAGCAACTATTTAACCTTAAATTAGATGTGTATCCTACTATGGGTAGATAGGGTTAATAATATATAAATGAATAGTAAAAAAGGTGATAAATATATATATATATATATATATATATATAGTAGACCAATTAATTATAAAAAATAGATAGAAAATATACTAAATTTATTATGCTAAAATATGCTAAAATGGAAAGTATAGCTATGCTAAATATTCCAATGATAATGAAAATAAGATATTTAGATGGTTATAATGCTAATATAGATCTAGATCTAGAACAAAAAGGAAGTAAGCTAGAAGAATATTTTATAATAGTTAACGAATCTAGATCAAGTGCTTCTGTAGCTATAGACACTTGTGTTAACCTATGATGGTTATGTTGATGCTAGTTTTTGGATCAAATTTAGGTGTCCCATAACTAATAAAACATGATGTGACTACCTAAATTCTTATAGATTAATCATGATTCTAGGTCAAAGACTATTAATCCTTGTCAAATGATCAAATCCTAGTTCTTCATCTTCATAGTAGCTGTGGTAAAAATAATTTAGTGATAACATGGTGTCAAGTTATCCCAAAGACCCCTATATCAATTAGCACTACCTACATATCTAATTATCTAAAGAGGGCCTCAGACTTATGTAGTTCTCCCCTACATGTTATACTATGTGTGAATCATGAAATATGTGATTAACAAGTACAATAATGACTTATCTTGTAACTTATAAAATATATCTCTTCAGTTGATTCTTTAGTAATTTAGACTAATAGATGTGTTGTACCTATTATTGATATGTAAATAGGAGAAAACAAAAAATATTTGATCAATTAAATGCTCTTTGGTATGAATCTAGGTCTATGATAGGTGAGTTTATAATGAGAAGTGATCGTGCATATATACCATTCCTATTGGGAGAATGTCTCACATAATGAAACTTAGGCTGACTATTAGGATATGTGATGCCTTAGGGATGTTTTTCCAATCCTAACCATGATAACCAAATTTTTGTAAATATTTCATTAATACTATACTATTTTTAAAATTGAGTATCATTTTTGAGAGGTAAATTGTTATCCTTTTCTTGATTTGAACCTTATTTTTAAACATTTTCATGCTCTATGTTTGATATTGACCACTATTTTTGGTCTGAATTTTTTATTTGGTACCCACATTTATTGTTTTGGTATTTGTGGTTTAGGTTAGGTCCTCATGATGTGAGTGGTTTTCTTGAGTGATGTATCAATTATATGATCACCACTATCTTTGAGACTTTTTATTTTGTTATTTAATGCAAAACAATAATTTGTATAATGCCCATGCATTCTATCATATGCATAGTAATATTTAGATATCCTTATAGGATGTAGGGGAGGTAGTTTGATCACTTTGTCTTAAATCATTTCTCGTAGGGTTTCACTTGGTATCTTAGTATCCTTTTGGTAACTTTTGGAATCACTTGCTTTGGATGTATTCTATTTTAGATTTTCATTTGGATGTGAAACCATATTTGGCACAACATTATTAGATGAAGATGTAAAGGAATACTTAACACTACCATGCATTAGATTATTTAGGAGTGTAATCTAATTTTTTAACACTTTTTCTAACTTACTAATACTAGTGATTTGATCTCTTAGGGATTCATAAATAGAAACCCTAGGTAACTTAGATTAAACATGCATACATCTACCATCTACCCTACCCCTTGAAGGAGTGATAGCATGGACCTAGTTAAAGGGATGATAACTATCACCCTACCTATGTTTAGGAGGAAGAGGCTCCTTTGTATCCATTTTAAATGTTCTAAAATTGATATGAAAATAGGATAAGAAAGACATACAAATGGTAAGGAGTAATTAATCATGATATAATAAGGATATATCAATTTCAAACTATTGGCTGATTTTTTGAAAATCAAAGTAGGTTTTTTTGAAAAAAATAGGATATGAGACAAACCCATAAAAATGAAATAAAAGTATAATGTACAACTTGTAGGTCTAAATTTACTAAAAATAGTAAAATGATAAATTCATAAAATCCACACAATATTTTAGAAAACAACAGAGGTTTTTACCTATATCAAAATAATTATGACAAAATTATATATAATTTAGAATTTGATCTATTATGAATTAAAAAAAGGCCAAACAATGTGGAATGCTTCACAGGTAAAACCCTAAAATATTCCAAATAAATAATCAATAATTTTGATCAAACAAGAATTTATTTCAGATATTTGAGAGAGATGCTTGAATAAAATATTATTTTTGATGAAACCCAAAAATTAATTTTAAAATAAGTACACCATTCACCTTATATGACAATATTTATAAAAAATAGTAAATTTAAAAAAATGAAAAATTTGTACTGAAGTTTGGTGAACTTGGGTAGAAAATGCCTCTAAGGAATTTTAAAATAGACCTATTTGGAGGCCAAAATGTGAAAATCAATAAAGAATACAATTTTAAGCATATGCACATGAAGCCCTTGTAATCAAAGGAGGGTAAAAATCTAGGGTAAAATTTTAGATCTAAAAATACATCACAACAAGTTGAAACCCTAGGATACTTAGAACTAGTTAATAATAATTTTTAATTCACATGAATTGGGTTCACCAAAGGTTTAACCCAAAATTGGATGTGTGGGTAGATAGGGTTAATAATATAGAAATGAATAATCACAAGGGTGATAAATAGATCTATAACAAGATAATTAATTAAAAAAATCAAATAGAACATACATTGAATTTATAATACTTAAATATGTTAAAAATGGAAAGTATAACTATGATAAATATTATAATGGTAATGAAAACAAGATAATTAACTAGTTTTTATAATAATATAGATCTAGATCTAGAATAAGTAGGAAGTATATTGGAATAATATTTTATAACAATTACCAAATTTTGGATTAAGTACTTCTGTAGCTACAAACACTTGCATCAACCTGGGATGGTTACATCAAGATTAGTGTCTATATCTGACACATGTGTATAGTAAAAAATAACTATTGAAACATGATATAACCACATATATGATTCTAGGTTTATTGTCACCTTCACTCTAGTACATTCATATATGGGTCATGGACTATCTCTCCTTGTCAAATAATCAAACCCTAGTTCTTCATGTTCATAGTGGTTGTAGGAAAAATGGGTTAATGGGCACATGATGTCAAGATACCCCTAATATAACTTTATCAATAAGCATTGTCTACATATAAAATACTCTAAAGAGTGCCTCAGACTTATTTAATTATCCCTTACATGTTGGATTGTGTTTAAATCATATAATATGTGATAATCAAGTACTATAATGACCTAGCTTGTAACTTGGAAAATATAGCTCTTGGGTTGCTATTTTAATACTTTAGATCGATATATGTGTTGTACCTATGATTGATATGGAAATAGGGGGAAATAAAGAAGCTTTTCTCAATTAAATTCTCTTAGGTATGAATCTAGGTCTGTGCTAGGTGAGTTTATAATGAGAAGTGATCATGCATATATACCACTCATATCAGTTTAATATCTCACATAATAGAAAGTAGGTTGACCATTAGGATATGTTTCATTTACAAATTAGATGACTTTAGGGCACTATAAACTTGTGTTGACATAGGCATCTGACTAGGATGTAAGTGTTCAAAAATTTGAAAAGTAGGTACAAGTCTAGAACTTGTAGAGGTGAAAGATAAGTAGGTTCTAAATTTTTTGGGAAAGATAGAAGGCCTAGGTCATCAACATAAGACTAGTCAGACTAATAGATAGGCTAAGGGGCATAAAAAAGAGTAGATGCAAGATGTGCAAAAGTAGGAAAGGTATAAAACTGAGTAGAAAAACCAAATTCTAAGTTTTCCAAGTGTACAAGACTAAGGTATTATATAGTTCATAAATATCATCTATAAGAACTAGAATGCTATGTTCATGTTGGTTTGCTTATATTTATCCTACTTTACCATTTTATCACTTCTTTGAGTGTGTTCCTTGCTTTCTATTATCTTTTATTATATTTCTTGTTTGAACATTTGAATATACTCCATTGATTGTGCCCCCCATGCCTATATTTTCTTATAACATTTGAATATGTCACTCTATGTTGTATGTGGGCATTTTAAAATGGCATTATCTAATTTGTGGACATTTGACAAATTCATGTTCCTTTAATTATGAAGAATCTAAGCATGCCCCTTATATGAGGTCTCCTTAGAACATTTTATTATTTGTATTAATTTTGAGTGCCCTTGTGTGTGTGTTTGATTACTTGTTGAGCTTGTAATATTACTATCTAGATATTGCCATGATCTATATCATGCTTATTAAGAGTTGACATGATCATATACTATATACATCATTGTTATATCTACCTAGACATTTTGTTCTTATATGTTATATAATCCATATACAACTCATAAAATCATTTGATCCTTATGAGGTAAGGTACCTACCATATTCTACTTCCCCTCACATCAAAGAGGGGCATATTAGTGGGGGCATGTCAAAAATGCATGATGCCTGCAATTATTCATTACTCAACATTTGTAGATTAATATGGGGGTGTGTTATGTAAACATGTTCTCCACATTTACACCTAGTTTTTAGATTCTCTAGATGTAGTGGAGGAATGCCATAGAAACATATCTTCCACACTTTCACCACTTTTATATTCATTATATTTCATAATTATATGATTTAGATACAAAATTATGACAATATTCTATACATTTGTACTATTATTATACCTGTATATGTCTTGAGACATACATGAGGTGCATATTCCATGAAAAGGGCACCTAAAATTACAAAAACATCATTTTCTAGATTTAAAATACTATTATGGACTGTTATCATACCTGGGATGGATTGTTATCGACCTAATCTAATGTAGTAGTTAGTTCACCTTTTGAAGGTTAAGTTGATTAAATAACTCAATATTACCATGATTATAAATTAGATTTAATAAAATCATCTAAATTTACCAGACTTATAAGTTGGATTTGATTAAATAATCCACCCTCACCAAATATATATTATGAATTGATTAAATCACTCACACTCACTAGATCATGCACACATTTAGGTTTCATGATTGAGATGAAACAAGCTCAATGAATAGGTTACAATTCACCTATACACCAAGGTTAGGGGCATGTTTCTTCTAATATATCTTTATATATGCACTTATAGTTTCAAAATTATCCTAACGTTAGATTCAATGCTTCATAATAAGGCATCCTTTCAAATCAAATTTCCAAAAGCCCATATAGTTGCATCAACATATAGTTGCTCTAGACCTTGATATTTATACTTTTAGGTATTTCAAATTATTTTAATTTAAGATTTCATAGTTGAGAATATATTGTAACATGCTCTTGTTTTTAGGTCAATCACCAACAAAGAACTCAAATTGGACTCATGAAAAGATAAGGTGTGTATACACAATCATGTATGCATTTCTTTATTTTAAACTAGTAATTCATTACTAGAATAAAGGGGGGACAAATGTAGATACTAAAATCTGATTTTTTTAGTACTCAAGTCTTGTACACTTGGAAAAATTCTATCATGGTCATACCTTTTAGTCATAAACCTTCCCACTCTTGAAAGGTTCACATTCACTATCTCTTTGTACCTAAATTACTTATTTTTTAGTTTGACTACTATTATTATGATGACTAGGCATTATACACTATGAAAAAATATTAAAATTTGATAATTATCCTTCATTTCTAGTTCTAAACTTATACCTATTTTTTAGCTTCTTAAACACTAGCATCCTAAATAGACACCTGTGTCGATGCAAGTGTTTAATTTTCCTACAAAGTGTCCAATGCCCAAAAGTCATACAATTTGAAATTGAAACATATCCTAAAGGTTGGCCTACATGTGTTAGTTGAATATATTTCCAAAAAGGATTGGTATATATACAAGACCAACCTTCATTCATGCCACACCTAACAACCACTTAGAAAACATTTGTAACTCACAAGGAAACTTACCAAGAACACTCAATCAAGCATTAAAGTGAGAAAAAAATCCCTGTTCATCCTTATTTCCATATCAATCATAGGAGCAGTATTCCCTTAGGTTTAAAGAATTTGAAGAGTAGTTCATGAACCATATTTTCCAAGTTATAAGCTAGGTAACTACATGTCTTTGATAAAAATAAAATAATGTGTGGATGCAAGGCAGATGGGAGGGGAGCACAGACACGAATGTGGCCCAAACCCTAACCTCTTCGGATGCTTCCTCGCTCCTTCTTTTTGGAGACCAGATCTCTGTCCATGGATGGTAGGATCAATGGTGTTGGGGCACGGTGCAGAATGCTCATTTTTATTACGTGGGACTATTTTTCTACCTCAGATCTCCGTTGTGTGGCTGTCGTGCTAACCATTACCCTATTCTGAGTAGATCAAGGATTTTTTGGAGTAAATTTGAATGCCATGGTGGCAATTCCTCTATGTAAAGGGGGAGATATTTGTAGATTTTTGGGTGGATGGGTTAGGCAGTGGTGGCGACGGGTCTGGGGGTAGTCTTTTTGTTGGTGGTGCTATCTAGTCTAGGCAGTGCATTGGAACACGGTGCTTAAATGCTGAGGTCTTCTTTTTGTGTGTTCATTTGGGGGTAACTCTATTCCCTCAGTGGTTTGTGTTCAAGCCACGACACCCTATTTACAGATTGATGGAGAAACCCTAAGTTGTGGAGGAGCCCTGCTCATTAATTTGATGGGTATGACGGTTTTGCCTTTGTTGTTTTGGTGCTAAGGTAGGTAGGTAGGCCTTGCTAAGGATAATTTGATGGTGGCCATTTGTGAGCATCTCCCTTGACTATGTGTTTTGGGGGGTGCTGGTTTTTAGGTTGTATACTTGGTTTTGTTTAGGTTCTAGGTCCTTGTAAAACCTGGGGTGCTTTAACTAGTTTATTTTGAAGGTTTTAGGTCCTTGTAAAACTTGGTTTAGCTACTATTTTTTAGTGTGTTTGCCTTTTTTGGTGGTTTGTAATGCTTATATTTCTTTATTTGTATAGGGTTTTGGGGTCCCTTCAAAACCTGTTTTAAGCTTAATCTAAAACTACATGTCTTTGATTATCACACATTACATTTTTATGCACACACAAGCTAACACATATAAGAGAATTACATAAGTTTGAGGCCCTATTCAGAGTATTGGATATATAGGCAATGACCATTGATAGAGGGGTCCTTAGGGTATCTTAACACCTCAAGTCCACTAGTCCATATTTTCACAGTCACTCCAAGGGTGAAGAATCTAGGGTTTGATCATTTGACAAAGAGTGATATCATGTGTGCATGATCTATATACATTAGAATAAATGTGACATAAAACCTATAAATCTTCAGTTTATTGCATATAGATCTAACCATTATGTTATATATGACACCTATGGTAGTGTTAGATACCTATAACAATGTAACTATTTAGATCCGATGCAAGCATATGAGGCTATATAAATAATATTCAAAGAATCTAATGACTATTCTAGGACCATCTTCTAGTCCACTTCTATCCTATTTCAAATTAGACATGATTATGTATATTAAACCAACCAAGTATCATTGTTTCCTATTCATTTTAATATCTATCAATATCTATATTTTACTATTTTTAGAAATATTAGTTGTATGAATTCAGAATACTATTTATATGAGTTTTATATTAATTGGATTTCTCATTAGGTTAGTTCACCATCCTTGTGTAAAAGATAATATAATACCCATTAACCCTATAAATCTCCATATCTAAATTTAAGGTTAAAAAGTGGGATCCTTTGATCCATTGTGAAAACCACTATATATCTTCTCCTTCACTTGTAACTCTAGCTCACTAGACTAAGATGACAAATGCAATCACAAGGTAAAAAGGGGTTAGTGATTAAATTTTTTGTCAACCTCAACACCCCAATATTTAACATTTCTTACATACTAATACTCTGAAGAAGGATAAAAATCCATTTATGTCTCCCATGCTATGATGGTGTGTGTGAAAGACTGGTGTAAAATGTTAATTGTTAGAGCAATCCTGGTGTGATTAAGTGATTCAACCATGAATTGTGACCTAAAAAGTGTATTAAAACTTTATCTCAAGGATACTAGGGCTGTATGTATTTAGAATTAAGAGAAATAAGAAATTTGATCTCAATGTGCAATTATAATTCATATGTTTTTCAACATGAAAGCCTCTTGTGTGATAAATGAATTTAAATGTGTATTGATAGTGATCAATAGGAAATTCCTTTAGATGGGGCTTGATAAAATTAAAATACAACCCATTACATGAATTTTAATTTGGGTAATTAGTTATTATTTGGCAAGATGATAATAATAGTGAAACTAGACATTGTCTGAGAGTGTTACTATCCAAATGGTGTGTTAATGTCTTAAGATAAAAGATTACTAATCTAGGAGCATGGAACAGTCTATGGATAATCTTGAGATATTTTTCATGAGGAATAAGGACATTATGGTATTATTGGTTTGATTATATGAATGGGTTATCATCATGGAAAATGAAGGAAAATGGTCAAAAGGCCATGGAAAAAGGCATGAGATATGTGTGTAAAAAGGGTGGTCATAAGTGCACTATTTCATCTTAAATGTTCATGTATGTGTCTAAATTTTCCCTCATTTTATTATAGTAATGAAAAAAGTGAAAGTAATAGAGTAAAATTAAAAATGCATACTTAAACTTATCTATAAAATGCAGTCTGAATGTAGATCATAATGCTAAACTATGTTTCACATGAACCTGCAATGAAACATGTATAAATAATTCCTTACATAAGATGGAAATATGAAATTTAAATACAAAAAACTTATAGATATAATAAAAAAGGAATGAATACACCTAATTGGGTATGTAAACCATTGTGTTTCCTTGTGCGAAAAATAGTGACTGTAGAGGGTAGAAACTTTGGATATTTATTCTTCATATTATAAATTTGATTAGACTATGCATATCCCAATCCTCATTTAAAGATGAGTGTGATTAAGAACTCAAGGTGTGATTGACTCCATCATTACGTTCCCAAAGTGGTGAAGTATTTTTGTAATCCCTATATGAATTCTGATGGATTGTTTTGGTGTAAAAAGGTGAACCAACTTCTGTAAAAAAATAAGGCTCATTCTTAGTTAAAAATTAACAAAAATATGGCATAAAATTGGTGAAAAAATGTAAAATTATTTGGGTTTGTTGTATAAAACATGGAGAATGACATATATTTCCATTCCATTTGTAAAATTAATTTAAAATTTAATCATGAAGGTAGTCATATGTTTTTCACATGCCCCCAATCTGATAGTTGGTGTATATGGATTTTGAGATTGAGTCATAACAACTATATTTTGATTAAAAACATACATGTTAACTTAGAACACATACCATGTATTATTCCCCCAAACTAATAAAATATAAGAGAAATATGAGTTTTGTTTAAAAAGTATGACCATGTACCTATTAGTAATTATTGTATACTACCTATGATTATAAGAATTTATAAAAATAATAGTTTTCTACCTTAATGGGATAACAACATGCTATTTTGGATAGGTCTAAGTTATTCGCTTGTCCAAATGGAGTGATCATGTCTAAAATTACTTTCTGGGCAATTTATGGGTATGTAACTTGACCAAATATGTAATACCTATCAATTTATGTATGCGTATTGCATTGTAGGGGATTAGTATCTAAGACACACCATTGTATATGTACCTTATTTTTAGGTGATTTGTGAAGCATGCACAATAACTTATCTTGAAATAAAATAATTACATGAAAAATGTTATGAAAATATGTAAATTTGTGTAGTAATGATAACATGGAGAAGCATGGCATTATTGTATGTAAACTAAGTTAAAATTTGTAATGTAAGATGCATGTGAAAAAAAGCATACATAGTGACATTATCTAGATAAATAGTATCAATTAATAATGCCAATAAGTGATCTAACTTAGTATGTAAATCTGAAAATAGAGAAACATAGGGAGGGATGCATAATATTAATCATGGAATCAAAACATTGGGAAGATGCATGATGTCTATCATGACATCAAAAATTGAGTAAACAAGTGTCATTTCTATGACACACACACAAAGAGTACATAAAAAACACATAAAGCACACAATACAAAGCTAAGGAGCCACATACAAGGTACATGTTCAAAGATCACTCACATGCATAAAAACACACTGAAGTATTTTGAGCCACATACAAGGACATGTTCAAATGTCTATAAGCCAATATAGAGAATACATAGAAGACATGAAGTGTGAAATTAAACATGAAAAACATAAATAAATACATGTAATGGATCACTATAATCCATTTGTAACACTAGTATATTCAACAACTTAGGTAACCAATGAGAAATCAATGTGTAGGTAAGTGATCAATATCAATAAATTTTATGTAATGTAAGGAACTGAGATATGAATAACAAGGGATAGAAAAAAGAGGATAAAACTAATGTATAAGATGCCTTCAATGAGATTGTTAATGTATATACAAGTTGTAAAAGGCCTATGTCTTTGTTATATTTAAGAATTAATAGTTTATACTCACTAGGATAGGGCTATTGGGATATGACAACATCACAAGGCACTCTTATATTAATAAAGATCCTTTATCTATTTTTTAGATTTTGAGCTAAGATAGTTAACTAACCTAAAACTAGTTCTATAAATGGTAACATATATGATTTGCATTCACTCATATACATTTGTAAATAATATATTATATAAAAATGGATAGAAATAAGTGTTGAATAGACATGCACAAACTAACTGATACAAATGAACTAAATATAAGTATGAATAGTCCCTATTTTGTAAATTTATAGAATATATATGTTACACAATATAAATTGAAAAGGTAATATGAGAAATAACTAACCAATGAGTCCCACAAGGGACTCACAATCAATGAACTATTTATTTAGGATAGAAATAATGACCTTTCATGAATGGAAAGTACCATACTGATGTGATTGAACTAATCTCAATTAAGAATATGAATATTGATTTCCCTAAGTACCATAAATAACACTATCATAATGATGATCTATAGCATACTATGACTATTGTTGAGCATGATGAACTCTAGGGATTTTTAGAATGCACTGTGAAGTGTATGAATGTTATGTTGGTGCCTCATGTGAAACACTATTAGTGTCTTGTAATAGAAATTTTGGAGGTGTAGGATTAGAGAGAGCCTCTTTAGAATACATGAAAACTCATTGTTGAAGTGGCCTTTCAAGGATAGGCCTCCATAGAAGGATAAATACCTGATTTTGAACTCTTTGAGTAGGTTTGACCTTTTTAGGTAGATCAACTAAAATATGATTTATAAGAACCATATATATTTGTGATAGGGGTATTCATATGGGATACCTTGAATGTGATGACCTCATTAGCGTAGATATATTTTAAATACTTATGAACTATATAAAGAACTATATAAATCTATTGAATTCAAGGTCATCCAAATAATATTTTGAAGACCCATGCACTAGGTACTACTATAAACCTAGTGGCCACATGTGATGGACAAACCTATAATGGTAATACAATATCACTGATGAAGCTCTAAATGTGAATATTGAATACTTTAATGATAATGGTGATGGGAATAAAATATTGATCTATGTATCCACTATGACTAAGAAGTGTGATTGTACACATATTGACACTTAAACTATTATTGACCATGACACTCTGAATAGGTTGGTGATCAATGTGAGATCAAATGAACAAATAATTTAAATTTGAGTAATAATCTATTATATCATGTTATTAAAATGTGATCAGTGTCCCAAATGGAATTAAAGTGTGGTAGGTATCAATGATGTCATTTAATGGATGTGGTACTTTTGTATGAGAATGATAAGAAACTAGTGGAGGGTGTATATTATATGAATAATAGACTCATTATGTATCAATTGTCTCATTAGTTGTATACTTAGGAAAAGGATCACAAAGTATTTTATTGTCTTTACTTTCACTTGTTTATGATTTCAAATTATATGTAGGCATGCCCACATAAAGTATTATTGCATCTATCAAATCCTGAATCTTATGCCTCAAACTAATACATCTATTATTAGTGTGGTGTGGTGCCTTATGAAAATCAAAAAAGGCATTTTGATATAAAAATTTGGAAGAGACTTATTCATATAATCATATTTAATTTAAGGAAGAGATATGAGATTGCATTCCAAGAGTGTGGTAAACTCTCTCTTAGGAGGAGATAATAAGACAATGCATGGAGTGGGCTCTGAAACTACATGTAATATTTCCTTTTGATTGTTCTTATTATCAATTGGCATCAACTTGTATGGTGGATTATTTGAAATATTTGTATTGGAATCTAAATTTGTTGCATACTTAATCTTATTCATTACCAATAATTTGATTTCCCTTTTTTTATTGTAATGCACAAATATGTTAATGAGATGAATTTATTAAACATGATGGACTTGTGTAGGCATGTGTAATGGAAAATTTCAGAACCTCTCTTATAAAATTTCACATGGAATAATTTATGACATGTTGATTTATTCCATGACATTTAAAACTACAATAGTGGGGGCCAACTTGTTTAAAATACTTGATACATGATTTCTCATTTGTATGTGATTGAATATAATATACAACTATATGTAAATTGATTTTGAGTGATATCCACATAAATAATTTAAGTTAATTGGATAACCTTAACTAATATTTATCATTTATTAGCTATAATTGTAATAGGGTTATAGTTGATATCTGAGGAACAACCACACAAAATCTAGGTGGTAATGATTATATAGTTTGACAAGTGGTAGTAATGCAAAATAGAAGTGCTAGGTTCACATGGATTTTGTGACGAATGTTTCTTGTGACACTTTAATAATTCATTTGAAATGACTGATGATAATTTATTTGGAATATCCCAATTTAATTCTACATCATCAACCATGTGAACATTACTAATTAACATGAAATGATTGTAGTAATTACGTTATATTTTAATGCAATTTTCTAGGTATGAATCATTAAAATTTGTGCTTCCAATGGTTCTCTCTCAATTATCATCTAGATAATCTGTTAAACATTATTTATACTAAAGGAATTTTATGAAATTTGAATGCATGGTTTTGTTTATATTTAAAAAAGGGAACTTTTTGTTTTTGATTCATCCTTGGTCAATACATAACAACTTTGCATTATCAATGTTGTGGGATAGGATTTGGTGTTATGGTTGATATTTTTTTATGTCTATTTCCATCTTAGGCATAAGTCAACATATTAATGTGGTGGAATATTATTGAAGTTGGCACATTTTGGGAATATAAGTCCATATGATTCTCTAGGTTTGAGGATTGATGACATGGTTCATATCAATTTGAATTCAAGCATGATCTATTTTATCTCATATTTTCTAGACATGGGTCATTTAATAAACCATACTGTTGGGATTTAGTGAAGGCATACAAAATTTGGTAGAATGGATAGGTTGATGATAATTTAATGACATCTTTGAATTGCTAAATTTGATTTCATTCTTAAATTTAGTAACTAGTTATGAAAATCTTTACTTTATTTAGAAACATGTTTAGTTATGAACTTGTCTGCACTAATAAGTTGATTATATATCTTTGGTAGACACATAAGGTTGGTAAATTATTAAATGTGGAAATATTCAAAGTCATAATATGGAGGTAGTTATTTTTTTTGTTTCTATTCATTCTTTAGAAAGCTTTTGATGGAAGCCAAGCTCTACAACTTTAGAGGGTCAAGCTATTGAAATGTGGAGAAGTTTTAGAAGGTCAAGCCTATAGTTTGTATGCTAAATCTAGTTGAAAAGAAACATTTATAGGTATGTTTATCATGAACATTTGAATTTGAACCAAGGTTTGTTTTTTTTCAATATATTAAATGGTAGCTCGAATATATTCTCCTTTCAATTGTTTTTTAATATAAGATGAGACTCAATGTTCCTATATCTTTGTCAATTAATGAGGCTCTATAGTTTTACATGGTTTGTAATATTTTTAAAGTTTTATGTGAGATAGAGTTTCTTCCCTAAATGTAATAGTTTTATGTTTGGAAAGTTGAATGAAAATAGAATGAAAATTCTTAGTTTTATTTGTCCTTTTATATACATTTTTACCCTTAGAATTAATAAAAGTATGATTTAATTAGCTCTAATGTAATTTAAACTTGAAATATAACCTAAGAGAGATAAATAAGGTATCTTAATGTAAAATAAAATGATATAAAAAATCATAGAAGTTGTAAATTGATAAATATAGAATTGCAAACTAATTTATGCAAACTATATTATGATTTAGTTGACTATGTATAAATGCTTAATAGGACTTGAAAACATAGTGTTAATTAAAAAAATTACTTCATTGTATACTGGGTCAAGTTGATAGTAACTAGGTAGGGTTGTAATGCACCATTATCCTCTACTATGACCCTGCCAATGTTGACTATGCATTGAATCTAAAAGTTTGAGGTTGTTCACCTCTATCTTTAGGTCAACTATTTTGATGTGATCTTTGATTTGATGCATGGATAAACTATAAGAGATAAAACCCTAACCTTCATAAGGAACAAACAAGATCAAATTCAAAGGGGGTAAAAGTTGGGAAGTGGTATATGGAAAATATATCCATAGAAAGCCCCTTATTGACTGAGTATTGCTTACAAAGTCCATGTGGATCTTAGGAAATGTAGTTCTCTCTATGAGGAGGATCATATAAATGTAATGAATGCAAATAGTAAATTTGATTAGAATGTTTGAAAAAATATGGCCTCAACCTACAAGAATATAATTTTAACTTAGTCAATGACTTTATTAATAAAACATAATTATAATAGGGTATTTTTTGAATAGATAAGTGATTTTCAAATTACCTTTGCAATAGAGTGTTAGAGAGTAACTGGGGGGTTTGAAGTGAGACACTTGATGTGATCTTATAGGAAAATCATTTTAATTATTTATGATAATCAATATTATAGAACACACAAAAGAGCCATTATAAAGTTTTTCATTTTAAAAAACTATCTATTGAAGTGTACGAGACAAGTCTACACTAGTGGATAGGTACGTAAATGCACCTATCTTCCTAGTCTGCACATATCTTGATCAGATAGAGGCTTCTAAAATTGAACTGGTGGTGAAGTGTTTGTTAATTAATAATATTTAAGAAAAAAAGGTAAGTCTAGAAGATATTCATAGAAATTATAGACTTGGAAGGATCTCATATAGATAAATGGTTATCAAAATGATGAGTTGGCCAAACAAGGTAAAAATGTCAAGGACTAGTATTTTCAAGCATTTATTGATTTAATTTTAGTATGTATGTTTGGCCCCTATTTGTTTTAGTGATGCATAAATTAATAGATTAAATTAAATGTGATACCTAAGTGTGTAAACACACTTTTTCTTTGTCATTGAGATGTGCATGCCCCCTTATTGAGGCATGTAGTAAACTGTGGACTTGAGAGTGATCAAGTCTCAATTTTAAGAATCAGTGTAAATGCTTGAGTTGGGAAGTGTTTAAAACTAAATTGATATATGTGGGATAAGTTTAAGAATATATAAATATTTCAATCACAAGGGTGATAAAATAGTCTATAGTAATCTAATTAATTGTAAACTCGGATAAATGAGTATTCTTAATTATAATACTAAGATATACTAAATATAGAAAGTACTAAATTTTAAAAATGTTAAATTGATTTAAATATGAAATAAAAATGATAATTAGATGGGTTTACTATGTACAAGTAGATCTAGAATGGAAATAGGTGGAAAGTATGCATGACCAGTTATCAAATTTTAGAAATTTTACCTTTTTAGCTATGGACACTACCATCATATCTAGACATTACCATTGATGCTAGTGTCTAGATGTCATACAAGTGTTTAATACAAAATAAAAACTAGATATTAATGTAACCAACTTAATTATTTTGTGTTTTCTATCACCTTTATACTAATATATTTAGATATAGGATACATGCTATCACTCTTTGCTAATTAATCAAACTATAGGTCTTCACCCTTCTTCACTGTTAGAATGAGTTTGCTATAAATGGATTAGTGGAATCATGGTGTTAAGATGATTTCACTAACCATCTATTACTATGCCTACATAGCCAATACTCCAAGTAGGGACTAAAAATTATGTAGTTTTCCCTTATGTGTGAGAGTGTGTGTGCACAAAATTGAAATATATTATATGAAGATGCATGAAATGATCTAACTTTTAACTTGGAAAATATTTCTTATGGGATGTTATTTGAATGATCTAGACTTGTCATATGACTTAGTGTATGTTTGATATGAAAAAAAGGATGGATAAAGTAGAATAACTTGGTTGTGTAGTTGATTGATTGAGCTTTAGTAGGCACTTACTTGGTATTTTATTGATAAGTAATGAGAAGGATTAGAATTATATTTATACAACACATTTTTAAAATATCTCAAAATAGGGTCAATTAAGAAAAATAGGCTGACCCATAGGTTTCAAAACATTTATAATTTGGATGACTTTTGGAAACTAGACTCTAGATAAAGACTTAAAAACAACTGTTGGTAGTAGTGTACCTCTATGGATGATAATGTCAAAAAGGATAGAAAACATGTATAGATCTAAAATTGATAGTGAAGGATTATCATTAGGTTTTAAGCTTTAGGTAAAATTTAGGAGACTTGGGTCATCAGAATGATATGGATCAGACTAGGAGATAGTCATTTAGGCATAATGAGATGGTGAATCTGAGCTTTTTGAAAATAGGGAGGTTTATAAATGAATGTTATATCACTAATTGATATTTGTCAAATATACAATATTGATATGCTATAAATATTCTATTTTAGTATCTACATTTCCCCTTTTAATATATTAATGCATAAGGATGAAATTGCTAGTTTAAAGGAAATAAATGCATACCTAGGTGTATACAACACACCTTACCTTTGCTTGAGACAAATTTGAGTGATTTATTGGTGTATGACCTAGAACCAAGATCATGTTACAATTTAAATCAATGCATATAATATTAAATTTTAAATAATTAAAATGCTTGAAATGATAAAGAGAAAGGAAGGAGTATAATTATGTGTCAATACATCTGCATTACCTCTTGATGTTTTGACTTGGTATTTAATCCTAAATTTTTTTATTTCTAGGTTAAGGTTACCTAGATATAATTAAAGGGGTATATTGAAATGATTAATCACAAGGATTATAATCAAATTTATAGTAGGCCAATTGGGTGCTAAAATCAAATATAAACATACATTAAATTTATTATGAGTTATGATAAAAATAGTAAGTACAACTATGTTAGATATATAAATGATAAATAATAAATAATTAATGTACTTAACTTATTATTATTATAATTTAGTTATAAATCTAAAATAGGCAAGAATTATACTGGAATATAATTTTAGAAAAATCATCATATTTTGATTTGGATGTTCTAGAGCTGTGGACACTAACATTAGGTTGGGATGGTTGCACTGATGTTACTATCTAAACTAACATGAGTGTCTTGTATGAAACACCTACTATAAAATGATGTAACCACCAAGATGATTCTAGGTTTGAATTTTCCTTCACTCTAGTGTATTCAGATTTGTGTCATGGATTGTCACTCCTCAAAATTTTTTAAGACCCTAGCTCTTCATCTTCATAGTGACCTTGGGGAAAATGAGTTAGTGGTCACATGATGTTGAGCTAACCCCAAACACCCCTTTGTAAGTGATCATTTCCTACATAGATAATACTTTGAAGAGGGCCTAATACTAATGTATTTCTCCCCTATATGTTAGATTGTGTGTTGATAAGCAAGTACAATAGTGACCCAGCTTGTGACTTAGAAAATATAGCTATTGGGTTGCTCCTTCAATACTTCAGACCTGTAAATGTGTTTTACCTATGAATAATATGGAAATAGGATAAAATAAGGAATCCTTTCTCAATTCATTTCTTGATTGAATGCTTTGATAAGTTGCCTTAGTCTTTTTTGGTATTTTCTAGGTTTGTGATAGGTGAGGAATGAATGAGGATTGATCTTATATTTGTATCAATCCATTTGGAGAAGTAAATCATATTATAGTAATTATAATGAGAATTAGGATATGTTTAATTTTTAAATTATATGATTTTAGGGCACTAGAAACTTGCATCAGGCCAAGACACTAGTGTTTATACCAAATGTTAGTGTTTAGGAGTAACAAAGTAGGTATAGACTCATAACTTGTAAAAGTGGAAGATAAGTATGTTTAAATCATTCTAGATAAGATATAAGGTTTGGGTCATCAATATAAGACTAGTTGGACTAGGAGATAGGTTAAGGGGTATAAGAGGAGTAAATGGAAGTATCTAGAAAGTAAAAAAGGTCCAAAACTGAGAGTAACATGAACCACAAAATCCAATATAAGCCATGAAAAAATAATGGGTGTGGGATGGTAGATGTATTTAAATAAGACTTAGGGAAAAAATGATTTAGAGTATGTGTATACACAATATTTTCAACTTTTATCAAATACTAGTGCTTTCTATTTTTTAGGAATCCAATGAGACTCAATCTCTCTGAGTGCATGCAATAAAGGGTACAGAGAAAAAGGGGTGGGTAGACCATTGGTACTTCATAGGATTATTTTACCTTGTTAACACTTATTACCAATCCAAATAGATATTGAAAACCATTCCCTAAGATATTACTCCTTTGCATATTCTTCCAATCTTTTCCCACTTTTTGTCCCTCTTTTCCTCACTTTAAGCTCCTTTTGATAGTCGACTATACTAGGTCAACTAGGTTGACCATATAAAATTTTGGATGAAATTCATTTAGGGTATAGGTCAGATCTTGGCTGACCTAGCCCATGACCTAGTGAATTCTTTTCCATAATTGTACTAGGTTGACTAGGTCAACCCTATCAATTGAAACTTTTAGAAGGGCTTAGGGTCAAATCCACCTATTTATACAAGATCATTTATATTGATGAAAATTTTATGCACACCATAAAATTAACAAGGTAGAATATAAAATTTTAGGATCTCAATGGAGGTAAAATCCACTTCAGGGCATGAGTTATAGGTATGTGATTTGTTACAACCTATTGATGGAATAGCTAGTAAGGCATGCAAATTATTGACAAAGTTTTTTGGATGGAGGTGTGGTTCCTAATAAGGGTAGTAAATTTCTATATGATTTGTATGGATGGTTATATTCTAACCTAAAGTGGGAAGGTCTCAAACAAACTCAAAAAAGGAGGGAAGGGTAAGGTAGAAAATAAATATTCTATGGTTTTCAAGAATTAATTCCCTGGATAGTTTCTAAAAAGATAAGTGCTCTCAGAACCTATGCCTATTGCTATAAGAAATTACACATAAATAATCAAACATGGCTAAGAATTCTAAGGAGATAAATATGCAATAAATTCACAAGCCTTAGACAAAATTTTATTCCTTTAGAGCAGTTGTTACACACCCTTAATTAGGATATTATGGCTTAGACTATAGAAGTATTTAAGGTAGCTATTACACACACAAAAAAAATTACATCCAAAAAGAGCACTCATGCACAATAAAAAAATATGAATCAATTTGAAATTGACTATCTTAATCAATATATTTACTAATCTTTCAATAGTTTTTGCACATCTACAAATTAATACATCAATAAAAACAATCAAGAATCTATTCATAGATTTGCACAATAAAGATTATTGAAACATATAAAAAAATAAAGTAACAAATAATTACATGAAAATTAGAAATAAAATACACAAACCTATTCACTAATGATCAAAATTGATGCTACTCCTTTATTCAAAATTTCTCTAACCAAAATCCAAGTTGGATTATAATTATTTATATAGACTTGGGAGAGGGGTCACCTCATCCTCTAAGTTAATGAAAGGTCATTACATGTGATAGTTAAAAAATGAGTTCTAATTATGGTTGAAAACTGTATAAGAGTCTACTTGTAGTCATCGATTTAAAATAGCCTTTACAAAAGCTATGCAACATGTGCATGTGTATAAAGATACAGGAATTTTTTTCAATTATAGCTCAAACTATATGTAAACTAAAAATATATGCACCATTTTACAAAATTATACATGCCTCATTTATAGGTTGTGAGAACAACCTGTTAGATATTTTAGATTATCCTCCTTCAAATGGCAATCAGACATACATCAAAGACAAGTATCATTGTATCAATCCTTTAGAACTAATGACATTATTTAACTATGACTAATCTAACATGATTGTGCATTGCATATTTCCTATGCCTCTTATTTAGTTTCAACTTTTGAAAAGTACACTTGTGAATCACATTGTCAGAACCCTATGCATGATGAAATGTGAGCATGCCATTTGGTAGCTTGAGGAACTTCTTAGGCTCTTTTTTAAAAGACACTCTATCACTTAACACCTTTGTACCATGTGGTAATTTCTTGCTTGCTTTGGGACCTTTGAAAAGTCCATATTGATATCACACCATTGATCATTTGTGCCCAAGTTAACATAGTTCATAGATCTATTTATTTGACTCATTAACTCCTAAGAGCTTTTGACACTTGTCACATCCTCATTCATTTGAAAAATATCTATTGATCTCACACCATCAGATAAACTATATGGATCAATGCTAGCCATCAATCTACCTAGGCTCAATAACCTTTGATTTTAAAATGGATAATTTATGAGCTTAAATTTGACATCTACATGACCATTAAAGATATCCTCATGACCATCGATGACATCCACATGACCATAAAATTTAAACCCCTATTATTTTATTGATGATTTTAAATTTGATGTCTGTCTAACTGTGAAATATGTCCTTACGACCATCGATAATGTCTACATGACCGTCATAATTTGAACCCATGTCCTTTTATTTTTGAGCTTAATTTTGATGTTTGTGCAACTGTCAAAAGACATCCACATGAATGTCACATTGGTTTAACTCCCTATGATCTGAACACTTGTCATTTCTTTGTTCACTTTGATCTATAATAAAAATTGAAATGAGGACATTAGCATAATACTTTGGGAAATATGTATAAAGGACCCTGCATGAATATTATAGCCTAAGGTCTTAGTTATATGAATAAAATACAATTGGGACCCTTAGCTAAAATATTAAATCAATCTCAAGACATAATAAAATGCTCTCCGAGTAAGGGTTCCACTTGGCAGCATGGTATTTGTTTTGGGGCAATTATTATGGAAGAAATGTTGTGGCCTTTTTGTGTAGGGGGAATTGTTTCAGACAAAATGTCTATAACAGTTCTCCCAAATACCCAATTCTCTTAGAAAAAATGTCCAAAGGAATTAGCTCATAGTGAAAAATTATTGGGACAAAAGTCCCGAAGGGTAAGTGCATTTATTTGAAAGGTCAATCTTGTAGGGCAAATATCTAGGCTGGAAGTCTAGAAGGGTCATTTTTTAAAGGCAAGGGCCTAAGACAAAAATCACAAAGGAGATGATGTCTCAAAAAAAATATTCAAAGGAATGTTTCAAAGAGATGGTCTCAAAAAATCTAAGGGGCATGATGTTTTAGATAAAATGATCAAAGGAATTGGCTAAAGGGCAAAAGGGCCTAGGATAAAAGTCTTAAAGGTTAAGTGACTATTTTAAAATGGGCTGAAGGGTCACTAAAAATGCTTGAAGGGTCATTTTCATCAGGCAAGGGGCTTAGGAAAAAAGTCCCAAAGGATATTTTCAAAATGCCAAAGGGCACTTTCAAAAAGGTCAAAGAGTAGGTGGGTTAAGGTTGAAGGGTAGGTCTGGAGGGCTAAAGGAGATTTGTTATGGACAAAATGTCCATAGATCCAATTCATTTAGGGAATTATTTTAGATAAAATGTCTATGATAATTTCCCTGATAGAATAAGTCTAAAACATAAAATTTGAAGTAAAGTTTGAAGGGATTGGCTAAAGGGTGAAAAGAATGATATATTGGAAAAAATGGCCATGACAAAATTATCGTGGACCTAATTACATCAAGCTAATTAATTCAAAAAAATGTCCAAAATAATGTCCATGACAAAGGTAAGTTCATAGCAAAATATCCCACAATAATAATTCTAAAACACAAAATATGAAGGGTCATTTTCATGGGACAAAATACTTGATAAAGATAAATAACATAAGTCCCAAAAGGAAAAACCTAAAGACATAAGCCAAATATAAAGAATTGGACTATGAACACAATACCAATGCCATTTTTATAAAGTATAAAAAAGATAATAATCAATATTATCCTATATTTTACATAAAAATATAGAAGAGGGGCTCAAAGTCAAAAAAAGTGGGTCCCCATTTCTGTAAAGAAATAGGAGATGTTGGGTACAACAAATGGTGACTTATAGGGGGAATACTCTTGAGTATTTAAGAACCCAAGACTCTAGTTTGCAATATTAAATCAATAATGAAGTGTGCCATAGAAGAATACTTAAATCAGAATCATGAAAAAGGCTTGTAAGTTTATTTACACAACATACTTTCCTTCTAATTTCTTGGATTTGTGTGTGTCAAAATGTGTAGTTTATTTAACCCCTATTATGATGAGTTTTTCAAAGGCTTAAGGAAGCTATAGATTTATTTCTAGTATATATTAAAGAATAAAAATAAGGGAAATTTAGGAATTGATTTGCTACCAGCTAGGTATCCATAACCCCGATAGAGATACCTTAGGTTCTTTCTCTTTCTCTTTCCATTATTTTATTTTAATCATGATGCATGGTACATTGACATTATTTCATCATGTGAGCCTTTTGATTTTATTTTTCTCTTTTAAATCCATTGGTTATTTCTTCTTTTATTTTTCTTTCACTCTTATTTTGTTCTTGAATGGAAAAGAGAAGAGCTAGAACCCTAGTGAGCTAGTATAATTATAAAACAAATCATTACTAGAATGTTCCTGCCAGCTACACCTATACCCAAAAATAGGTATTTAATGTGATAAGTGTATTTGACCTAATAAAACAAGAATTTTTTCCTAAATTTGTATGAATTACTCTGAGAAAAACTTACACATCCCTTGTAAAAGTATTTAATTATGACACAATTCAGAATAATCCATGATTACCTACCTTTATCCTAAAGAAATACACCTAATCTATAAACTAGTCCCAAAGTGTCAAGATTTTAATTTTCCCCTATTCTACAAGTCATAATATTAGTTGGTTTGTATTTTTAGCTTATTTAAAGTAAGAAGAAACACAATTCTGATCATCAGAGAAATCAAAGAACAACTAATCTAAGAAATCAAGGAACTTTATACTAAGAAAGCACTAAAATCTAATCTAGAAAGTATGAAATCTAATCTATGAAAGAAAAATGCTGAAAGCCAAAAAGATTAGTCTAGAAAGTAGGAAACTAGTCTATGAAATTAAGAAATCTAATCTATGAAAGCAAGAAATATAATTTATGAAAGCAAGGATATCTAATCTAATCCTATAGCTACATTCATTTATCGCTTGTTACTTAATAACATTAGTAGATCATATAACCCTAAAGTAATGCTTTAAGAACTATCCATTGACTGGATATGTAAGTTCATTACATTGGATGTCTTTTAGAAAAAATGTATTATTTCCCATGATATCTAAAGTTTAGTATGGTCCAATCCTTAATGGGGCAAACTTGTCATGTTGTCCTTTCTTCTCATGGGATTTATCCCAAAGTACCACTAGATTTGAAATATTGAATGCTTTAGCCTTTGATCTCTTATCAAACTACCTCTTAACCACATCCTAGTGTTTTTTGAATGTATATAAGGCCTTAGTCCTTAAATATTCCATTTATATTATGTCTAACAATATTGATTCTACTTTATTGATAAGTTCTATGTAGTCCTAAATGAAATGATAAGTGGGTAACTTTAGCATAATTAGGAATACAAGCTTGCATCCACACACCAATAGGTAGGGTGAAGATTTAAGGGATTGCTTATGTCTATTTTGATCTACCCAAAGAGCATACTTAAATAAATTATGTTAGTCTCTAGGCTTGTTCCCTACTAATTTATTAATTGCATTGATTAGATTTTTGTTTGTTGATTCTGCTAGTCCATTGCCTTAAGGGCAATGGTTAGAAGCTGACCTGCTAATAATTTAGTTATCATGTGCCCACTCAATAAATTTTATTGATATGAAAGTTGGTCCATTATCACAAACCAAATAAATAGGCATGCCAAATTTGGTTTTTATGTCTTCCTCCAAGAATCAAATCACATCTTGTTCTCATCAATTATTTGTGGCTATGACTTTAGTCTATCTAGTGTAGTAGTTAGTAGTAGTAAGCACAAATTTATGTCCTGCTAAGGAATTTGGGTTGATAACACCAATGAAGTATAACCCCCATTGGGTGAATGACCTTCCTTTAAAAATCAAATGTAAAGGCATTGATGTGTGTACTTATCTCTTGGCTCGAGTATGGAATTCATGGCATGTTCTCACATGAGCATGAGCATCTTTGAAAAATATTGGCTAGTAGTATCCCATTCTTAAGATCTTATGGGTTGTGGTATTTCTAGATGGGTGACCACTACCTATCTTCTGATGTAAGTTCTTTAGTATTTATTTAGCTTCATCTATGGATACACACCTGAGATAAATACCTTCATAATATCTTCTATAGAGGAATCTCTTCTTGATCATGTAATGATCAACTTTTAGCCTTAGAGCTCTTTTTCTCTCTCTATTGAGCTCTAGGGAACAAGTTCCTATAAGTAAATACTATATTATATCAGTATACCAATCTCCTTTAGATACTTGAGCTTCACATACCTCTTCAATGGTGATCCACATATCAAGTTTAGTCATGAGCTAAATGTTGCCCTAACCTCTAATAATCTTTGTAGGCTTGATCTCTATGTCTAATTCTTAAATCTTGGCCATCTATTTGCCTCGTCATTCTCCTAACTCATTCTATGATAGGGTGAGCTTGATAATAGGATTAGGCATGATGGAAATGAATTTATTCCTCAAGATGTAATGCTGAAACTTCTTCATGGATTTAACAATGGAAAAAATTTGTTTATCAATTATGGAGTACCTGAGATATGCATCTTTTAGATTCATGCTCATAAACATGATTGGATGCTCAATCTCATCCTTCTTCTACATGATTATAGATTCAATCATATGCTTTGAAGAAAATGAATATAGGTATAAATATTTATTAAAATCTAGATTGATCAATATTGGAGCCTATGATATTATATCTTTAATGTCCTAGAAGGACTTTTGGGCTTCTTCTATCCACTCTATCTTGGAATTTTTCTTGAGCATGGAATTTAAAGGTCTAATGATCTTTGTAAATCCTAATATGAACTTCCTTATGAAGTTAATATTTTTGAAGAATGATTTGAGCTCCTTATTTCTATTTGGTGGCTGAATTTTTGAAATCACCTAAATTCTATCTAGATCAATAGTGATTCTATATTTAGTGATGATGTTCCCAAAAAGATTACCTTTAGTCACTCTAAATATTCTCTTCTTTGGATTCAATAAAACATCAAATATTTTTCATCTTTTGAATATGGACAAGTGACTTATGTGGTCTTTCCTATCCTTTAAAAATACCATACGATTGTCCATGTAAATGATTACGCATTTTCCTATTAACCCTTTGAAAGCATGATATATGGTACACTAAAAGGTATCTCCTACATTTATCAGGCCAAAAGGCATCTTCTTATATGCATAATTTCTCCACTTTATAGTGAACATTGTCTTCATTCTATCCTCAAGTTGCACTAGTACCTAATTCTAGGCTAAAAATCCATCCAAGAAGGACATCATTTTAGAACCACTTACTATTTGTATCACCTCATCCAGAGAAGGCAAAGGATAATTGTCCTTTTTATAAGACTTTTTAGATTCCTAAAATGAGCACATAATATGATCTCACCATTATTCTTTCTTACTAGGACCAAATTAGCCATCTAAGTAGAATGTCTTACTAGAAAGATGATATTTGTGCTTAAAATATTCTCCACTTTTGTCTAAATGAGAGGATTTATAATAGGATTGAATAGCCTTTACCTCTACCTAATTGATCTAAGATATTTTTTCAAGGGGATCATATGAGTAATGACATGTGGGTCATATACTTTCAAGTCTTCATATTTATAGGAAATAACATCCCTATATCAATTTATTAAATCCTTCACTCACTATCTCTCTTATGGGGTAAAAATGAAACCAATATTCACATAAAATAGGCTATGTTCATCTTTTAGATTTTACTTTCTAAAGTTTTATTCATTGACCTTGGGTTTCCTAAGTTTCTGAGCTTAAGGGTCTATGTCTACTGGTCTTTCCAAAGACACCAACCTAGATGAAATTTAATTCTCTTTGAGCTAAATAATGACCTCTTTATCTAATTCCTCTTGATTTAAGTGATTAATGTTTTTGTCATCAATGATTTAGGATTCAAATTCCCCTAAATTAGTTAGAAACTTAATAATCTATTGGTCACCATCAAAGACTTGGAAATTTTCTATGTTATCTAGAATAGAGGGGCATGGTACCAATTTAATGGAGAAATTTTTTACCTTAGATTCTTGTAGCAGATCCAAATTAGCATTAACAATAGATAATCAGTCATCAATTTAATTTTTCTCTCTAGGAAGTGATATTATGTTGAAAACTTCAAAGATTTTAATTAAGTCCCATGCTATGTTCTTGTATCTCTTCAAATAAGATAACTTACATTGGTATTTATTTCTGAATTGGTTAACCACAAGCTCTAAGTCACCAAATACTGATATTTGCTTCACATTATTCTTTAGTGCAAACCATTGTCCCAACAGTAAGGCCTCATACTTAGCTCTATTATTAGTGCATGGAAATTACAATGTATAAGTTGCCAAGAATTTTTTACCTTGTGGATAATCAACTTGATTCCCACACCTAATCCTTAATTATAACTAGCACCATTAAAGTGTAGATTCCATAGTTGATTGAAACCTTCAGATTCTAACTTTTGTACTTGATTCTACATAGTAAAAGTATAAATACCAAGGTTGGGCAACTCATACTTTACCTCTTTATTCTTTACATTATACTCTATAATGGGATACTTCATTCTCAGATTTCTATCAATCCTAATTTAATTGATAACTCCACTCTATGGTAGAGATATATGAGAAAAGTCTATAGAGAGATATCCATTGAGTGTTTTGGACTAGTATCTACTCAATAGTAGACCATATAATTTAGGTATGTCCACCACTAGAATATCAATGGTCATCTGAATGCATGGTTCAAAGGCTACTTGGATATGCACATCCCTTAGTTCACCAATTATAAGGACCACTATCTTATCCAATTTTGAAACCAACCTCTTTAAAGGTCTTGGTGTCAAACTATGTTTTTAACATATATAAGTAGGCATGATAGTTTAAAAATATCTAGAATCAACTAAATAATTATGAATGTTCTTACCAAAAGCCTAGATAGTTAGTAGGAATGGTGGGACTTTTGGCTTGATCTTGTAGAGGATGTTGGTGTTAAATGATTTCAATTTGTCTATATATGTTTCTAATTTCTCTATAGGTGTCATCCCAATAATAAATTTATAGAACAACTCCTTTTCTTCAATAATCTGAGCTAACTCATGAACAGTTATATTCACCTTGATCTTCTTCATATCCTCAACAATGTTGTATCCTCATTTACTTAGTTATTCATTGATTTTCTACTGATCATTACCCTTTGGAGGGGGTAGATTATTATCTAATTTATGATTATGAGGAATCATCATGGTATTTAGAGGAGTCAATGTTTTGAGCGGATGATTATTCTTTAGATTTTATGCACCTCTATAAAACTGTTGGAAAGCATGAACTTCATCCATATTGTCTTCTAGCTCATTGTCATCTTCACTTGAAAAGGGAAACTCATGAATTTCAAAGAACGTGATAGTGATGGAAGAGCCACAATCAAGATGATGCTTAGGGGGATTATACATCTTATCTTTTATAACCACCTCTCTTTGAAAGATTTTAAATACTACATAAAATTTAACATAATTGAGCTCACTATGCTCAAAATTATTATGAATTCTACACCATTTGAGAAGAGCCATCTCTGCTATGTTGATCTTTGAGAGCCATTTAGGTTGATCCATATTTTTCATAGGATTTTTAAATGGTTGGTTGTATCTTTGACATCCAACATTTTGATTACTAGTTGGATTATTGGTGTTGCCAATCCTCCTTTGCATATTTAATAAATCATTGCTCAACTTTTGAACCATATTACAAATAGAATATAGTTCTACCTTTATAGAATTAGTGCCTTGTAGAACATCAATATGAGACATAGTAGATTGTTGATTCTGTTGGTAACCATTGCCTTTCATGTGATTATTCGATAATCCGTAGTTTGGCTACATTGTTTGTATCATGGGAGGTAACATATATAACTAATTCTAATTGAATGTTGGGACATTCTATCTTACATGTATAATTAGATTTAACAAGGAAAAGCCATTATAGACACTAGACATAATGGGCACATGAAGATTGAGCTATATGTTGATATTAATGGCTTCTTTGAATGATCATACTAAATTGTTATCTATAACAACTCTCCTTAAGAACACTATAGTAATTAGATCTAGCATGTTCTTGTACATCTCCAATGCTAATTCTTCTTCTAGTTTGTACCATGTGGTTAACTAGTTATATATATTTTGAAATCTCATGTTGAAGGCATGGATAGGATTTCTAGGATCTCTCTTCATACTAGTGAAGAGCCGGTATATTATGCTAAGACTAGTAACCTATTCAAATTGTGTGAGAAAATTAGCTTGAAACTCATCCCAAGAAGTGATGGAGTTCTCTATTATATTTAAATACTAATCATAATCAACATCCATTAATGTAAAACGAAATAATCTAGATGAAACATCTTCATTGACAACATTCATTAATCTCAAAGTAGCTTTGAAAGATTTGATATGTTCTTCTCCTATCCTTACCACTAAAGGAGAAAAAGATGGTAGCTAATTCTCAAGATTGTGAGGTAAAGCATGAAAGTATCCTAGGATGGAAATAGTAGACACAACCAACTAGAATAGTTGTTGAGCCATTGGCTAATTAAAAATCAAAGGGTTCCCTATGGGTAAAGGATTCCTTATTAGAGGAGGTGGATTTTTCTAAATTGGGACTATTGGAAAAAGTATAGGTCTCCTATGATTTGAAAAGGGTGAAACTAGAAAACCAACCTAGGAATTAGATCTGGTCACTCTCCTAGGTGACTCCAATTAACTCTACATAAGGGATAAATACTATTATTAACGGTGTTGCCCTCATTCTAGCACTAGTGAAATTGTTGATGCAAGTTTTATGCAAACCATAACCTTAATGTGGTATCCTCTAATATTTTAGGATCTCAATGGAGGTAAACACCACTCCAAGGCATGATTTATAGATATGAAGTCTATTATAACCTATTTATGGAATAGCTAGTAGGGCATGTAGGTTATTGACATGGTTTTTTGGATGGAGGTGTGGTTCTTAATAAGGGCAGCAAATCTTTATGTGAGTTGTATGGATGGTTGGATTCTAACTTAAATTGGGTAGGTCTAAAAAAAAACTCAAAAAAGGAGGAAAGGGTAAGGTAGAAAAGAAAGCTTCTTTGGGTTTTAGGAATTACTTCCCTAATTAGTTTTTAAAATGACAAGTGCTCTTATAACTATGCCCTATTTCTAGTATCAATTGTACACACATAGTTAGACACAACTAATAAGTCTAAGGAGATAAAGATGTAGGAATTTCATAGGCCTTAGACAAAGCATTATCCTTTTAGAGTAGATAATGCACACCCTTAATCATGATATTATAGATTGGGCTAGTGAAGTATCTAAGGCAATTGTTTCACACACACATAAAACTACATCCAAAAAACCACTCATGCAAAATCATAATTATGAATGAATTTGAATTTGAATATCATAACTAATATATTTACCAATCTCTCAATAGCTATTGTATATCTACATATTAGGATATTTATCAAAATAATCAAGATTCCATTCATAGCTTTTGCACACTAGAGATTATTAAAACATACAACCAAAGAAAGTAACAACTAATTACATAGAAAATAGAAAGAAAATACACAAAAACATTCACTGATGATCAAAATTGATGCTGATCTTATATTCAAAAATTCTTTGACCAAAGTCTAATTTAGATTACAATTATTTATATACAATTTGGGAAAGGGTCACCTCATCCTCCAAGTTTATGCAAATGTCATTACATGTGATAGTCAAAAAATGAGTTATAACTATGGTTGAAAACTATATAAGAGTCTAGTTTTAGTTATTGATTTAAAATAACCCTTGAAATAGGTATGTAACCTGTGCATGTGTATAAAAATAGAGGTAATTTTTTATGATTATAACTTGAATTATATTCAAACTACAAATATATGCACCGTTTTACAAAACTATACATGCCTCCTTTATAGGTTATGAGAATAACACATTAGATATTTTAGATTAACCACCTTCAAATGGAAATAAAACATGTGTTGAAGACAAGTATCATCATATCAATCCTTTAGAACCAATGGCATTTTTTAACTATGACTAATCCAACATGACTATGCATTGAATGTTGTTTGTGCCTCTTATTGAGTTTGTACTTTTGAAAAGTGCACGTAGGACTCACATTGTCATATCCTTATATATAATGGAAAATAAGCATGCCATTTGGTAGCTCCTCAAGCTTCCGAGGCTCTTTTATAAAACACATTCCATTGTTTAGCACCTTTTACCATATGGTAACTTCTCACATGCTTTGGGACCTTTGAAAAGTCCATGTTGATATCACATTATCGATCATCTATGCTTAGCTTAACATGGTTGGTAGATCTAGTACTTTGACTCATTTCTACCTACAAGCTTTTGATAATTATCACATCTTCATTCCTTTGAAAAGTCTCTATCAATCTCGCACCATCAGATCAACTATATAGATCAACACTGGCCATTAATCTACCTGGGCCCAATAACCTTTGATTTTAAAATGGATGATTTATGAGATTAAATTTGACATTCACATGACCATCAAAGACATCCTCATGACTATCAATGATGTCCATGTGACCATCACAATTTAATGTTCTATTATTTTCTTGTTGATTTTAAATTTGACATCCATACGATCTTCAAAGATGTCCTTGTGACTGTCGATGACAACCACATGACTGTCACAATTTGAACCCGTGTCTTTTTATTTTTGAGCTTAATTTTGACATTCATATGCCCATCAAAAGACATCCACATGATCATCACATTAGTTTTACTCCCTGTGAGTTGGACACTTATCATTTCTTGGTTTTCTCTACTCTTCAATCACAAATGAAAAGAGGAAATTAGCATAATACTTTGGGAAATATGTATAAAGGACCCTGCATGAATATTCTAGCCTAAGGTCTTAGTTGTATGAACAAAATATGATTAAGAACCTTGGCTAAAATCTTAAATCAAGCTCAAGACAATAAAATTCTCTCCAAGTAAGGGTGTCACTTAGTAGTATGGTATTTGTTTTGGGGAAATTATTTTAGACAAAATGTCTATAACAATCTCTCAAAGACCCAATTCTCATAGACAAAATATTTGAAGGAATTAAATCATATAGAAAAATTACTAGGATGAAAGTCCCAAAGGGTAAGTGCATTAATTTAAAAGGTCAATCTTGTAGGACAAATGTTCAAGACATAAGTTCCATAGGGAAAGGGCCAAAGATAAAATTCTTGAAGGATATGATGTCTTGGATAAAATGTTTGAAAGAATGTTTCAAAGGGATGGTCTCAAAAAATCATAAAGGCATGATGTCTTGAACACAATGTCTAAAGGAATTGGATGAACAGTAAAAGGGCCTGAGACAAAAGTCTCAAAGGGTAAGTGGATATTTCAAAAGGGATTGAAGGGTCACTCAAAATGTTTGAAGGTTCATTTTAATTGGGCAAAGGGCCTAGGACAAAAGTCTTAAAGGATATTTTCAAAATTCCAAAGGGCACTTTAAAAAAGGTCGAAGGGTAGGTGGGTTAAGGATGAAGGGTAGGTCCAGAAGGCTAAAGTAGATTTGTTTTAGACAAAATGTCTATAGATCCAATTCATTCATGGAATTATTTTGGACAAAATGTCTGAAACAATTTTCCCAATGATATAAGTTCGAAACACAAAGGCAGAAGGAAATTTTGAAGGGATGGGCTTAAGGGAGAAAGGCATGATATCTTAGACAAAATGGTTGTGAAAAAAATACCATAGACCTAATTTTGTTAGGGGAATTACTTTGGACAAATTGTCCATAACAATGTCCCTAATAAAGGTAAGTCCATGAAAAAATATCCCACAATAATAAGTCTAAAACACAAAGTCAAAAGGGTCATTTTCATTAGAAAAAATACCCAACAAAGACAAATTTCATAAGTCCCAAATGGAAAATCTCAAAGACATAAAACAAATAGAAATAATTAGACTATGAACATAATACCAATGCCATTTTTCTAAAGTACAAAGGGCCAATAATTAATCTTCTTCTAAATTTTACATAAACATATAAAAGAAGGGATCAAAGTCAAAAAAAGTGGGTCCCCATTTTTGTAAAGAAAGAGGGGATTTTGGGTACAAAATTTTTGTCATTATTTAACAATGAGAAAAATTTATTATTCACATGTGCTTCTTTACAATATGCTCTTCCACCATTCTACTTGAGGAGTCTTAACTTAGGGTTTCTACTTAGAGAATATATCCTTATGGAGAAGTCTTGGATGCTTTGGCCTTTCTTAGTGATCCTTACAAACCACAATAACCTCTTACAAATACCTTTTGGCCAAGGGAGAGATTGAGTCTCGATAGGGTCATCATTCAAGTAAGTATTCTTTAACTTTGCTCCTCTCTTTAGTAGATAAAAGTAACATAAATATTGGTTTTGAATAATATTTCTCTTCTCTTTCCATTAGGGTCTTTATCATACATATCTTAATTAATATTCTCCTATGAATGTTTGTTTTATTTACTAACCCCCGTATTATGCCACAAGATTTGGTGAACACTAGATTAGGTTTTTACTTTACTTATTGGTTTAGTGAGATATATGAAAACATAAGACTCCCTTAGGGTTATTGTATGATTGTACTTGATTAAAGGCTTTGTAACCCTCCCTACCATTGTGTATTATGATAAGAGATCCCTTAATTAGGTCTAGTGGATTCCCATATTGGTCATGTTCTCGATTATCTATTGTGTCCCCAATTGGAAGTGTAAGGTATGATCTATCTCCTCTGATTTAGGATTGATTTATAGACATGATGCATTTTTTATTATATACATTCTGGTGAACCTGACATGAATCTAACCCTTGTAGGTTTTATCTCACATTTTTTATCATTTTATTCCTCTATATTTGTGATACAGGGTCGACAATATTGGTATAGTTCTAACTTCTGTGCGTAGGCTTAACACATAGTCACATTGATATTTATCTATTCTATTTGTGTAGGTTTTTCATCAGGTATAGGATACTAGGTCAATTCTATCAACATAGTATATTTTATAGACTTCCAAATAGACTACTAAGCTGACCTTGTTGACATAATACACCTTTTAGACTTTTATAAAACATACTAGGTCAACCTTGTTGACATAATATACTTTATAGGTTTTAGAATTAGGGTTTTATAAAACTAGGTCAACCCAGTCGACTTAGTTATCAAATATTTCAAGCAGCTTAAATATAAATTTTACAAATTTTAAGCATCTTCAAACCTACCAAGGTTCCTTTCTCTCTTTTATCATTTCTATTATTCATTATAGTTCTATTTTTCATAGTTTACAGTCTTTAAAACTACCCCTATATAACAAACTAGGTTGACCCTATTGATGTAGTTTTGTATTCTATCTTCTGTCTAGAAAACTAGGTTGACACTATGGACATAGTTCTTTTTCAAACCCTTGCTTACATAATACATTAGTGACACTATTGACTCTATTATATAATCTCTACATATACTATCATTTAAAATGATATTATACTATGTTTCAAAGTTGGAATTAACACTTATATGCTTGTAATTAGCTCATACTTTCACTTCTTGTTGCTTGCATGCTTGGATTAGATTACATAGTATAATTAGGTGGTTTTTCAATATACCATTTAGTTGCACTATTTTTATCTTTTATGTACACACTACCAAATCATAAAATCTTAAAATTCACTTTAATAATTGTCTACACAAAGCCTACCTACATGGATTTCATCACCAAGGGGGAAGCCAACTTGGTTTTCTATCCAAGTATAAACACATGGTTAATGGTATATATTAGCAAAAGAACCCAACACCCTTATCACTATGGTGTGTGAAGTGAGGGGGTAGGCCCTAATACCAAGCTATTACCATTACCAATACATATCCCTTTCAGCTTAAACATCCTAAAACCATCCATATATTATTTCTATTTCCTCGCTTACAACAAACCTCCTATCACATCTAAAATCATACTCTAATAATCTAACAACATTCAAGATGACTACTTAGTTAGCATTTAATTTCCAAGTTGATTATTTTCTCTTTGATGAATTATATGTTGTATTACAATAACTTATATTATCAAGTGTTGGTGCAAGGTTTTGTGATATGTGCCTCAATCGGATCAAACCCATTAAACCAATTGATTATGTTTTATTTCATTTCTTACTTTCAAAAGTACTTTTAATTTTTTTCCTATTTCAGTACACAATTGTTTTGCTCAACATAGTCTCTTACAAACTATCTATTTTCCTTTCCTATAGTACTAGGTCGACCCTAACAACACAATACTCTTTTCTAATTCCTAGGATACAAAACTACATCAACTCTCTCAACTCTATATCTTTTTCTACTTGTTTGTTTCTTAAGTTACATAACTAGATTGATCAAGTCAACCCTATATCCCTATTTTATTTGCTTTTAGACCCTTTTTTCTATACTAGGTTGACCTAATCAAATCTATACTCTTTCTACCTTCCCTATTTATCCAACTCAATTCTATATTCTTTTTCCTTGGCATTTTGTTCATTTTTCTCAAATCATCATGAAGTCCTTTATTAAAATATTCTTGGACAACCTAAATCCATTTAGATACTATATGTGATATTCATTTCTCCCTCTCTTTTCTTCCTAAGAGCACCATCACTCTTAGGGAACCTCTTCCCCTCTTTCATCCATGGCTTGTCATATGGTGCAAAACACACCTCAAGATGAAGTTGATGAGTCTAACCCTTTCTATACCTATCAAGAAACTTATCATATTTAAAACCTTCAAAATAATGTGGGAGAAATTGACACAAGTTTAATCAATAATCCCACTAATAATCCATCTTATAATAACCCTCCCCTCATACCAATTCATGGAGTGCTCCTAAAAACACCAACCAACCTATTGATACAACTCAACTTCTGGCATAAGTGATATAAAAAATGAACATAATGAAAACTTATAACACCACTCAAATGATGAAACTCCAACATCGTTTGATTAATATGGATAATCAATCTCCATCTATCCATCCTCAAGCTAATCCCAATTACATTCCTCCACCTCTTAGATATGCCTTAGGCAATGTTATTTATCAACCCATAATGAATAATAAGATGCTTAAAAATATTAAAAATGAGCCTTTAGATCCTTTCATTGTGTCCATTGATATCGGTAACATATCTCCAAGTACCAAGTATGATGGGACTAAAGACCCTACCTCATTTCTCAAAGCCTTTGGTAATCTTTACAAAGAGTGGATCCAAACTAATACCTTTACCATAACTAAACTCTTAGTCAAAATCTTTACTAGTGATGTATTAGAATGGTAAAACCAACTTCCTCAACATTCCATTTAAATATTAGAAGATTTGGTAAATCTTTTAGTTAAGGAATTTCAACATAATGATCTTCCCAAAAATTGTTTTAGCCACTTCATCAATGCTAAGCAATCTCCCATTGAATTAGCTCATGACTTTATCAAAAGGTAGAAGTCATTGGCCCATAAAGCTAACCATAACATGACTGATGATAACTTATTCAAACTCTTTATCACTACTTTGACTTCTTCTCTTCAATATAAGGTTAAAAAATTTGTTCCTTAAACCCTTAATGAAGATCTTGACCAAGCTAAACATCAAGACTTTATCATGAAGCAATTCAAACCCAATCTTAAACTTCTTATAGGATATTTTCAAACATATACTAATGCTATCACTGGTAATATTCTACAAACCAAACCAAGAGTTACTAAAGCTGACATACATTCATTTTCTCACACACCACTCTTGGTGAAATAAATGAAATAATTTTTACTACCCTCTAAATCTTTCACTTATTCTAACAATCCTCCTAAGTGTTATGAACCTAATCAGTTCTACTGATTCCATGCTGACATTGGTCACTCCTATGAATCTTGTAGAGGGCTCACTAAGTTTGCTATTTCTTATATGCTTGGTGATTTGTTTAATCATGAATCCATGATCAAACTTTGTCATCAAGAGTACATTTTTGCTTCTCAAAAATGACAAGTTTCCAAAGCATCTACCTCGAATAACCAAAAATCTTTTTCCTTAAATGATAATCAACAAACTACCAAGGATGTTTGTGCCATTGATGTTGACTATGACCAATAGTATAATTATCAATATGTTAACATTGCTAAGGTCAATTATCATCACAAGCCAACTCATAAAGATCATGTTACCAAACATAAGAAGCCAAATTTAGAAGAAAATATTCTCAAAGATACTACCACCACTAATCTAACTTTAGAATTTCTTAAGGAATAACTTCTTCCTTCCAAACCCCTAACCATGTCTATTCCTTCAAAATTTACTTTACCTTATAAACATTGTACTAGTTCTTATTTTAAATATCATTGGAACTTTATTAAAGAACTTAACTCTATGACTTTCAAGATTCTACTTATGGAGTTGGTTTAAAATTCCCCCTATCATTGCAAGTTCCTTATGTAATGATTGCAAGAAATTGAATATCCATCCTCTATAGATGAATAACCACCCTCTATAGAGCCTCAACCTACCAATGTACATACCATTAAAATTATGTGTCCTTCCAAGCCCTCTATCAACTTTATTAAGGAGGACATGATCAATGATGAAACTTTTTTTCTTGCAGATGATCCACCACTTTTTATTAAAATATCCATTAATACTACCCTCATTCATAAAGTTCTAGTTGATGAAGGCTCTATATTAATGTGTCATCTTTGTGGCTTATCCAAAAACTTAGTTATAACAAGGATCATCTCAAACAAACCCATCTTACCTATCATGGTTTTGATAACATTAATTAAAAGCCACTTGGTTGTATTTGGATTCCCCTAAACATCAGACCTAAAACCATTTGAAGTAAGCTTATGGTCCTTGATTTACCCTTATCTTATAATATACTCCTTGGCCACTCATGGATTGATAGAATGAAGGCCATTGCTTCTTATGGTAGCCAATGGATTAAATTTTTACATAATGGAAGAAAATTTAAGCATGAAGTTGATCCCAACCCTTGGAGTATTCAACTTCTTAATCCTAAATCTCAGTATCATATTCTTATAATTCTTAAGATTAATAGTGCTCCTTTACTTGAGTTCATCAACATTAATATTGATTTACAAGTCACTCTTACCAACTCATATGATGATGAACCTAATGATTTGCAACATACTTATAATATTACTAAGATACCTCCCTACATTTCAGAGTGGCTCCCTCCTTATTACTTAGCGACCATACTATTCCTCTTATTGGTGAGATCACTAATTTTACCCCTCCATATAATGCTCAAGATCCTTCTTTACTAGAAGATGCCATCAATTGAAATGATTTTGGAGTGGCCAATTTATTTCAATATCCTCTCATCATGTCTCTTTGAACATTTATTAATATTGGAATTTCACCTTCTGAAACTCCCCCTGAATCTCAAGCATGTACAATTTCTCCAACATATGATGATAATTATATTATGGCCCAAACTCAATATCGAGACTTGGATGTTCAACATTATTAAAAAACCTTAGCTCAAATTCATGATTCGAATTAGGATGTTCATTCCATTTCTATGGATCATGCATTAGATCCTGAAGGCCATGTGCCTCCTGTCAATTCTCCACTTCATGGTACTCCTTGGGTGGTAGATAAAATTATACCTTCTGAACCTCCAAAAATTCATGCATATTATTTACCACCTATAAATACCATCATTACATTTGATCCTTTTACCAACACCATCAACACACCAATCCCTTCCAATCCATCTACTTCTCCTACTCCTGAGATTACACTAGATGCCAAGGCAACTGATATTCAAAAAATACATTTTGAGTATGATCACCATGATAATCAAATTTTAGATCTAGAAGTCAATGTTGAGTATTATCATCCTCTTCCCACCTTTCCTAGTGATAAAGATAATCTTGAAATACTTCATTCTCAAGAACCTCAACTTCCTTTACAATATCATAAAATTGGGAACTTCAAAACTAAAACCCCTTTTTTCAACATCATTTCTGGCATTGATCCCAAGGCTAATCTAATTTATTCTTTACCTAATGTACCATACCATTTATAAGATGGAAATTCTATGCTTATCGAAGAAACCACTCATATTGAATATGGCACTCCATTATATCCTTGTCCAATTAAAATATTTCATAAACTCTCACTTATCGAGTATGATAACTTTAGCTTATTCTTCTATAAATATTATGAGATACTTGCTTGGTCTTATAAGGACATGCCTGGTATTGACCTAAGAATTTTGGTTCATAACATCATTACTTATCTTGATGCCAAACTTATGCATCAAAAACAAAGGAAATTTCCACCTGAGGTTTCCACTTTATATCATAAGTAAATCATCAAGCTTCTTGATGCTAAATTTATCAAACTAGTGGATTAATCTGAATGGGTTTCTAACATTGTTCCCATTAAAAAAAGGTCACTATGGTCATTTGAATTTGTATTTATTTCTACAATCTTAATATCAATTTTCTTAAGGTCAACTTCCTTTTACCTTCAATATATGTTGTTATTGATTCCACAGTTGGTTATAAAATGTTATCTCTTATGGATGGCTTCTCAGGCTATAATCAAATTCATATTACCCCTGAGGACCAACACAAAACCACTTTCACCATAGAATGGGGAACCTATTGTTATGTAAAAATACCGTTTGGTCTCAAAATTTTTAGATCCAATTATCAATGATCAATGACAAATCTTTCATGATCTTATCCATAAAATTATTGAAACTTATGTAGGTAACCACATTGCTAAATCTAAAAGTCTCAAGACTCATTTCTTTGATCTTGCCATCATCTTTGACCATATTAAATATTGAGTTAGACTAAATCCTTACAAATGTGTCTTTGGTGTCAAATTTATAATTTTTTTAGGATTCCTAGTCTCTCTCCATGGTATCGATGTTGACCCAGCTAAGATTAGTGCTATCATCAACATGCCCATTCCTCATTCCATTTTAGACATTCATACTTAGGAAAACTGGGGGAAATTAGATGATTCATCCCCAAAATGGCTTACTACATCCACTCCATAAATTATCTTATTAATAAAGGTAATGCCTTAGAATGGATGGACAATTGTCAAAAAGCCTTTGATAACATGAAAGAGTCCTTTCTTCACCTGCCTACACTTCATCTTCCTTCTAATGATTAACCCTTGATCCTATATACTTTATCTATACCCATATCAGTTAGGGTATGACTTCCCAAAAATATCATACTAGAAGAGAGTATTCTATCTACTATATTATTTGAGGCCTCATTTATTATGTGAAACATTATACCAAAGTCAAATGTGATTGCCTCACCATATATTTCATAGTTGAAAAGCTTCAACATAACATGCTATACCAAACAACTTAAGTCATCATTCATTTTGACCTCCTTTGGAATTTATTCTCCAAAGCCTTTCTTCTTAGATATATAATTTTAAAATGGATGGTCCTTATGGAATTTTATCTCTATATTGTAACTCAAAAAGATATCATTGGATAAGTCATAGCTGATCAACTTACTGTGTTCCTATACTAGTTACCAATCACCTTCAAGATAGTCTTTTAGATGACAATATTCTCTATATTAAAGGTGTCAATCAATTTATTTCTCTCAAATATTAATTTCATAAATTCACCACTAATCTTTAAGCAAGTAATCTTGATGAATCCACTATCCTCCTCGATACTACTAAACCTAAATTAGTTATTCAATAACTTCCTAAAATTAATGTCAAATGGCATGAGGATTCTTGGACCCTTCACTTTAATGGTGCTAAATGCCTTCAAGGAGTTGGGGTAGATTGAATTCTTACAAGTCCTCTTAGAGAAATTATTCCTTTATATTTTCACTTAAGCTTTGACATAACAAACACTATAGCTAGATACGAAGATCTAATCTTAGGCATGTGAGCTACCTTTGATTTAGACATCTAGTATCCATATGCTTTAGGTGATTCTTAGCTTATTTTATACCAATTCAATGGCTATTACTAATGTAAAATAAATAATCTCATTTCTTATCATAAAATTACAACCACTCTCACTAAAGACTTAATTTCTTTCACTCTTAAGCCTATTCCTCAAGAACAAAATTCCATTGCTAATTCCCCTACTTCTTCAGCATCTCTCTTTCATCCCCACCAAGTTATTTTCAATCTGACTTTTATTATCTAAATAAGAAAATATCCATCCTCTACTCAACCACATACTTCACTTATTTTCCACATCAAGGCTGTCATTATTCGATAAAGACCATGGTATAAAGACATGATTCAATTCTTGGAACACTAAACTTATCCTCCTAACTTAGACTCTCTTGAAAAGACTCACATTTGTAAACAAGCTTTCAAGTTTGTATTTAGATACAACATCCTCTATTATCATAATACTGAAGGTACCTTGATCTATTATATTATTCCAAATGAGGTCCCTACTCTTCTTGAAAAAGCACATGGGGCCATTTGTGGTGGCCACTATAGCATACATGCTATAACCCACAAACATCTATTTATGGGATAATTTTGGCCTACTCTTGAAAAATATGAAATCGTATTCACTAAAAAGTGTAATCCTTGTCAACTTCATGATGATATAATTCATTCACCTCTATTTGAGTTTTAAAATATTGAATCTCCTTGTCCATTCTCTATGTGAGGATTAGATCTCATAGGCAAATTACCTCACTCTCAAGATGGGCATGTTTTTATCATCATAGCTACCAAATATTTCACCAAATGGGTTAAATCCATGCCCTTTGTTAATTTCATTGGTAACACCATCACCAAATTCATTACTAAACAAATCATTTGTTGCTTTGGTGTTCCCCACACTATCATTTCTAACAATGGTGGTAATTTCAAAAATAAGGATGTCAAACAAATTTATGCTAAATTTAAGATCAATCACAAATTTTCCACACCTTATCATATATAATGCAATGGCCAAGTTGAGGCCACTAACAAAATTCTTAATAAAATCCTTAAAAAGATAATTCATGAAAGCTATATGAATTGGCACCTTCATCTCTATCCTTCTCTTTGGGCATATCAGACTAGCATACATACTACCATTATGGCAATGCCATTCTCTCTAGTCTATGGTTCTAATTTAGTCCTTCCATTATAAGTTGAGATTACATCTCTTTGTATATCTCTTCATGGTATCATTCCTGATGAAGAATTACATGAAACTCACCTTCATGCCCTCGATATCCTTGATAAACTCTATCTTTTGACTTTACACCATAATCACTAATACAAGGCCTGTATTGCCAAAAAACATAACAAATGTGTTAAAATCCACACATTTAATGTTGGTAATCTTGTCATTAAATTATACTACACTCATGACAAAGAAGGTAAATATGACCAAAAATAATGGGGCCCTTATTTAGTCAAAGATATTCTTGGTCCAAGTACCTACCGCCTTCAAACAAATGAATGTCATATTTTCATAGAGCCCATCAATGCTTAATTCCTCAAGAAGTAATTTGCCTAATTTTTACCTTCTTTTCATGATTTTTATATGATATCTATCTAATGTTTTTTGTAGGTTATGTACATGGGTCTCTCCCTATATAGTATTTCTTCCTTTTCATAAACCTTTGGTCCTTCCTTTTTGGTCTTTTGGTTTCCTCCTCTCTCTCATGTTTTACATTGTAAAACTACAGATAAGACCCAGTCTTCCTCATGATGTACCATAGTATTCTCTATTTTCATACTCTTTTGACACACTTTTTGCACCCTTTGGGTTTCTCTTTATGAGTTGTAGTGTAAGACCATGGATATGACCTGACCTTCCCCATAAATACCATATTTTTCTTATCTCATTTATGTTTCCAATAATTTTTAGCAATCTCATAAGTTTTATATTTTATGATTTGCTATGTAAGACCATGGATAGGACCTAGCCCTCCTCATAAAATTACCATGTTATCATTCATTATTTTAGAATGTGTTTTTGATCCTTGTTCTCAAACTATAGCTTTTTGCCTCTTTTGATATATGGAATTTGCACAAAAAGTTATGTTAGCATGTTTCCATCCATTTCCCTCATTCTTATGATAAGGAATCACACTTTACTATCATTGTATCCCTTTTTCACCCTTTTTCACCCTTTGTCACATTTTTTACGATTTGAAGTAATTCAAAAAATTTCATGTGTCTTTCCTCTTAATTTCATTTTCTTTCACTCCATATTAGATAAAACAAGGTTGAAGTCAAGATAAAACTTTTATTTTAACTAAATTTATAAGACTCTTAGACACCATGCTCTCTACAATTCTCTCGCTTTGCAACCAAGTCCAAAGTATTCAAATGAAATTAATCTTTAACACCCATGTTTGGTTTTTAAATCCATATATAAGAGGAATAGAAAAATCCATAAAGAAAGTTAAAAGACAAATAATGTGAAACAAAAGGCAATGATATATAAAAGGTAACATATAAATTTTAATATACTCTTTTCTTCTCGCTACTTCTCATGGATCCTGCGTGCGCGTGATTTCAAAATTTGAAACCGAATGTAGTGAATCCAGAGGCTGGTGTGGCTATGGTAACCGCTATGGGTGGGGCTTCTTTTGTATGTGGGGGGAGGGTTCAGAGTGCCCCTAAAGCTGTGGGTGGGGGCTCTATTCTGGCCTTGAGATATGCTAATGGGTCCCAGGCCCCTGGTTTAGGTTTTGGTTTCAGGGGAAGGACTTTTGTGGATGTGGCTACCTTCAAAGCTAGACTACATGATGCTCTACCTCATGTATCATCAGGGCCTTCCCATATTTTGCCTGTAAGTTCTTTAAAACCCATTAGGTTAACTCTAGATTCTGAATCAATGGAAGAAATCTTCCAAAAGGAAGAATAGTTTTCCTCTCTTGCTATTATTTTTCATTTCCATGGCTTCTAGCCCTCTCTTGTAGAACTACAGGACTAGATTTCTAAGACCTGGTTGCCACTTATTGAAGGTAATGCCAAAATCATCCCATGTGCCAAGGGTTTTTTTATAGTATTGTTCCAATGCTCTAATGATAAGAAGATTATTTTGTGCCACAATAATTTTTCCTAGCAGGGTAGATATCCTCTCATGGCCAAACCTTAGCATAAGGATTTTAATCCTCTCTCAGAATCCTTTAACAAGATCCCTATCTGGGTGCAGCTCCCCTATCTTTTAATACATCTGTGGCATGAGTTAGTTTTTAAAACCATTGGGAATGCAATAGAGGATTTTTTATTTGTGAAGGAAAGTATTATGGATTTTCACCATTTGACTTGCGCACGCTTTTTGGTAGATGTGGATGTTTCTAAGGGCCTTCCTGAGGTGATCAGCCTAGATTTCCCAAGGGGTTCCTAGACACAAATGTTGGATTATGAGGGGATCCATTTTTGGTGCAGAAAGTGCCACCTAATGGGTCATATTGCTAATCATTATATAGCAAGGATATCTAAATCCAGATGACCAACTTCTTGGTGGACTGAGACTTCCTCTGAGCATAATATTGTTAAATAACCTATGGAAGCTCTGACTGAATCCAATTCTGATACTAAGGAAAGTATTCATTTTGAGTCAGTGGTTGAGGAGGAATCTTTGATGAAACATTATAATGAAGTTCCTGTGGAGGCTATGGTTAGTGATCTCTCTAAGCTAGTGGTGGAGGTGGTGGTCTCTTCCCCTATTTCAAAGGACCCTCCAAAAATCTAGACTTTGTCTGGTTCTCACAAGGAATTTGTTGTGGCATTTGGGTCCTTTGGGTTCTAAGGATTAATGTCTTCTGAGGCATGGGTTGCTGAGGCAACAAAGTTAGAGGATGGATGGATAGCAGTTAAGAGGAAGAAGTCTAAGCCTTTGGTCCCCCCTCTAGACATGAATCTTCGATCGAGTAAAAAAAACCTCAATTCAAAAGGAATTTCTAATGGTCCCTTTTGCTGACTGGTTTTTTGGGGTTAGTAAACGGGTTGCTTTTCTGGTTTTTTGGTTACTGGTCTGGGTGGTTAGTTTGTTAATATCCAGATCAGTGTTTTGACAGTAGTTTTATTTGGTCATATTTGTTGGTAACAGGTCCCTATAAAACCTAGTTTTGGTACTTTTCTGGAAATTGGTTCTTTAAAAACCTAGTTGTGCTTTATGGTTCATCTTTCTCCTTGTTGTATAGGGTATTAGGGTCCCTTCAAAACCTATTTTTACCTTAATCTAAAACATACAAATTTCAAAAGTTAAAATCACACCAAAAGATGCGATTAACAAGCACATATCCTATTTTTAGTCAAATTGCAAACTCCATAGTTGGCCTCACAATAAATTTGAGGTCCATTAGGGTATGGTAGGCTAATATATTAGAATAGGATAATTTAATAAACTCTATGGTGCTACCTACTTTCTCATATAAATACCCAATCTTTGTAGTAGACTGATGGCTCTATAAGGGGTCTTGAGGAATGGGGAACACATTATGAGAAGGTAGGTCCATTTTAATTTTCATGAATATATCCTTCATGGGTGATCTATATACTTCATTTGTTTACCTAAGACTTGTGTGGCTAAGAGAAGTCTTCAAAGTTTGTAATGTCGAAAGTCCTCTTATTTTGATAAACCTAATTTGAGTGTCTTTTATTCATTATCCCCTCCAACCATTTCATTTACCCCTTGAAATGAAAATTATGATTCTAAATATGTTTTCCCTATTCTCTATTTCCTTCTTATTCACATCTTAAAAACATGCTAGCACTACTTTTTTTCAATTTTATCCATCCTTAGAGTAAAAAAATATGTTTGAGAAACTATGGATTACTTTATTTTAATCATGGATATACATTTATAGATATGAATTAATTTATTTTTACCATTTTTCATTATTTTACTCCCCTTTTTTTGGACACCTGAGTCCATTTCTACTTTCATGCACTTTTTCCAATTTTAAATGAGGTTGGTTTATTACTACTCACTCATCAAGTATTTTTTTACCATTTTTATTTCCCATCTTTTTAAGTAAGGATTATTATTGATCTTACATTGATGTTTGATTACCATCCTTTTTTACATGTATCCTTGGTTTGACTTGGTGAGTTTGCCTATCTTACGTAAGGTTTACTTGTTTGAGTTTTTTGATTTTTAGTAGCCTTGGCTTTTCAATTACCCAATTTAATCTAAATTTTAACTTGGTAATTTGGTCTAACATATCACTTATCACCCCAAATTACCATATTTCAAAGTACATCCCATCCACATAGCACCAATTATATTAGTTTTCCTACATTTGTTTGTTTTTGCTCTTTAGTTTTGTATGCTTGGGTTTGTCAAAAGTAGTCTTTGTGCCATCTACAATCAACAATATAAACACAATAGACAACCATCCAATGAAAAAAGTAATTAAAGGTATGCATCAATTTTAATTTTTAGTTATTTTTTATGCAGTCATTTACTTTCAATTATTTTTTGCTTTAAAATATTGTAACTTTTTTTTAGTCTCAACATTGTGTGTTACTATGTTCTTTCTCGAATCACCATCTCTTATTTCACCTCAGTGAAATGTGATGATATTTGAGTGGGGAATATGTATACACATAATATTTTAAAATTTTATCAAATACCAAGGCTTTCTATCTTGTATAAACCCATCAAATCTCAATCTCTCTAAGTACATGCCTTAAAGGGTGCACTAAGAAAGGGGTGGGTAGACCATTAGTGCTTTATAATATTTTTGTTCCTTATTTCCACTTATTACCAATATAATTAGGTCCTAAAAACCATTCCCTAAGATATTAATCCTTATTTTAATACTCCTTAGTATTTTCCCACTTTTTGTCCCTCTTTTCCTCACCTTAAACTCCTTTTGATAGTTAGTTATACTAGGTTGAATGGGTCGACCCTATACAGTTTTGGGTGAAATTAATTTAGGGTCTAGGTAGGCTCTTGGTTGACCTAGATTGTGACCTAGTGAATTCTTGTACATAATTATAATAGGTCAACTGGGTTGAACCTATTGACCAAAAATTTCAAAAGGGCTTAGGGTTAAATTTACCTATACATAATATCATTTCACCATTATTTAATAATGAAAAATTAATTATTTATTTGTAATTATTTATAATATGATCTTCCACCATTATAATTGAGGAATCTTAGATTAGATTTTATAATTAGAGAATATAATCTTGTGGAGAAGTCTTGGATGCTTTGTCATTTATTAGTGATCTTTACAAACGTCAACAACCTCTTGTGAAGCCCCTTTGGCTGAGGGAGAGATTGAGTCTCGATGAGTTCATCATTTAGGTAAGTATTATATAAAATTTCTCCTCTCTTTAATAGATATAAGTAGCATAATTATTGTATTTAAATAATATTACTCTTCTCTTTCGATGTTGGGGTTTTATACATAGCTTAATTGATATTCTCCTATGCATGTTTATTTTGTTTACTAACCCCCATATTATGCCACAAGATTTGGTAAGCATTAGATTAGGTTTTTAATTTACTTGATATTAGTTTAGTGATATATATGAAAATATAAGACTCACTTAGGGTTATTGTGTGATTATGATTGACTGGAGGATTTAGAACCCTCCATAGCATTATGTACTGTGATAAGAGATCCCCTAATTAGGTCTAGCAGATCCTCATATTGGTCACATTTTTTATTATATAATGTGTCCCCAATAGGAAGTGTATGGTATGATATATATTCTCTAAGTTAGGATTGATTTAGAGACATGATGAATTTTTGATTGCATACAATATACACATTGGCATCTATATACTGGATCTATAACATTATTAAAAGAATTGTGAAGAGAGATCAAGTGTTGTTTCTTTAAAATCCTCTCATGATTGGAACATATTCACTTAATATATTTGAAAAGACAACTAATGTAGTATACCATGTCATATATGACATATTGGAACACAAAATGGGTGATATATTCATCCATGTTTCACACGTTATATAACAATTAGGGATAAATAATATAAAAACTAGAAAAACCTAATTAACTTAGGGTTTGATGTTCAAAGCTTAGGTTCACCATATATTTAACCCTAAAAATGTTTGTTTCTAGATTGAGGTTACCTAAATAATCATAAAAGGGGTATACATAAATGAATAAGCACAAGAGTGATAATCATATCTACAACAAATGAATTGGGTGATAAACTCATATATAAACATACACTAAATTTATTATGCTGAGTTATGTTAAAAATAGTATGTATAACTATGATAGATATATAGATGACAAAGATATAATGTAATTAGATATTTATAATCCTAATTTAGTTTTGGATCTAGGATAGGCAATAATTTTACTAGAAGATGATTTTGGAATAACCATCGGATTCTAATTTGGATGCTTCTAGATCTATGGACACTAAAATTAGGCTGAGGTGGTTGTATTGATGTTACTATTTGAACTTGATACAAGTGTCTTATACATAATAATTACTATAAAATGATACAACCACCTAGATGCTTCTAGGTTTGAATTTACCTTTGGTTTATTATATTCGTATATGGGTCATGGACTATCACTCATGAATTTAAAAAATCTTAGTTCTTCATATTCATAGTGACCTTGGGTAAAAATATGTCAGTGGGAACATGGTGTCGAGATGATCTTAAATACCCATATATTAATGAGTGATACCTATATATCTAATAATTAAAAGAGTGCTTAATACTAATGTAATTCTTCCCGATATTTTGTCTTGTGTGTGAATCATGCAATATGTGATAAACAAGTACACCAATGACCTAGTTTTTAACTTGGCAAATATAGCTCTTAGGATACTCCTTAATTAATTCAAAAATGTAGATGTGCTATCCCTATGTCTAATATGTAAATATGAGAAAATAGTGAAGATTTGATCAATTGAATGCTTGATTTAATGCTTTGATAAGCTGTCTTGGTCTCTTTTAGTATTTTCTAGGTTTTTGCTATGTGAGGAATGAATGAGGGTTGATCTTGTATTTATATTAATCCCTTTGGAGAAGTAATTCAAATTAAAGCATTTAGGTTGACCATTAGGATACATTTTATTTGTAAATTGGATGAATTTAGGGAACTAAACACTTGTGTCATGTTAGGACACTAGTGTCAATGCCAGTGTCTATCCTAAACATTAGTGTCCAAGGAGTAAGAAAGTAGGTACATACTCAAAACTTGCAAAAGTGGAAGATAAGTATGTTTTAAGCATTTTGGGTAAGATAGAAGGTCTAGGTCATCAATATAAGACTAGTTAGACTAAGAGATAGGCTAAGGGGCACAAGATAGAGTAGATGCAAGCCTATAGAAAGTGTCAAAGGTATAGAACTAAGAGACATAGTCAAGGTCTATGTTTTCCAAGTGTACAAGACTGAGGTGTTATATACTTTAGAAATAGTGTCTACACTTAATAAAGATTATTCCTTATGAAGAATTGGAACTAAAAGAGGTTCATACCTAAACCTTAGAGAATTTAAGAGGGACTATTATGTCCCTAATATGGTGCAAGGATGAGTTGTGAGATGACCATTAATATCACTAAATCTTAATCACACAACTCAAGTGTGAATATGTAATTTGGTGAGGGTGAGTGATTTAATGAACTCATATTATAAATCTAGTGAGATTGGATGATTTAATCAATCCAAACTATAAATATAGAGAATCATATTTATTTAATCACTTTGACCTATAAATTTTAACCCATTATTATAACAAAAAAAGATTAATAATAATACATCCTGATGTAGTTAGTGCATCTTGGTGAATATTATAACTGGTAATTTTATAATATTTGGTGCAATATCATGGCATATGGAAGTCTAATATGTCTTATCTAGAGTATATGTGTCATAAATATAAACTACTCTATTTTAAATCTATGAAAAATTAATGTAATGTATAAGATTATGACCCAAGTGTATATCTAAATTATGAAACTGAATTAAAGATTGTGTAAAGTGTGGAGGTCATGTATTTATGAAATGCCCCCACTAAAATCTACACATATTGAAAATTGATTAAGAGTGGAGGTCATGCTTATATGACATGTCCCCATTGATATTCCCCTCATTTTGAGGTGAGGGAAATAAAATATGGTATGTATCCTACCTTGAAAGGATAAGGTAACTATATAATATATGTATGAATCATATAACATATAAGGATACCATGTCTATGTATATATATCAATGAAACTCATTATATTATGATCACATCAAGTCTTAATATGCATGATATGAATCATGGCAACATCTAGAGCGTAATAGTACAAGCTCAACAAACAATCAAGCCCACACACAAGAACACTCAATGTAATGAAAAATAATAGTTTAAAGAGTCTGTATATAAAGGGCATTTTCAAATTTCATAAAATCAAAAGGAATAACATATTAAAATTCCTAAATAACATAGAATGACATATTAAATTGTCCAATCAACATAGAATGACACATGGGAATGCATGAAAGTGAAATAAGATATATCTACAACTTATCCTACTTAATAATATCCTAGCTCAGAGAAAGTAATCAACTAAGAATCTTCTTAGTAATACTTTGTTATATCAATGTCATGACCAATTATGGATCCAATAAACCTAACTAAGGGATTTATTACTCCACAAATAACAAAGGAGAGGTTTCTAAGGCCTCTAGTCAAATTTTATCATGTAATAACCCTAACTAGGTCTTATAATGTGATAAATGGAAATTATCTAATCTACTAAATAAACATACAAAATAATCTAGTTAATAAATGTAAAAACTAATCTAGTGCTCACCAAATATTTTGGCACAAATGGGGAAGATAATAAAAAGGCAAAGATAATTCTATTCAAAATAATATAAAACTAATATAAGGAAGGAGAGATACAATTCAATCCATTAGTTATGAAACATATACATATAAAAATTAAGGTCTATGAGTATACTTACATTGTTAAAGTGAAATCATAATGCTCCAATCTCTCCCTTAAAAATGGTGCTTTGTAAGAGGTTAATGTAGCTTGTAAAAAAGATCATAAGGAAAGATCATCTCTAGGAGACAATACTTCTTTTATGCATCTAAAACCTCTATAAGATGAATTATACTACTTCAAGGCAAAAACCTAAGAAATGTAACCTCAAAATGATGGCATAAATATATTTGTGAGTTTTAATTATGCACAATTAAATGATCCTCTATTTAGAAATGAAATTAAGGTGGTATTTATAACCAAGTATTGAACCTAACGCATCTAAGAATTTAGATGATAAGGTCATTTGGTTTTATCTTTTTAAGCCTCAAAGTAGGTTAACTTGGGTTAATAGAGTTCTATAGCACATGCTAGATTCCTAATAAGGTTGACCAAGTTGACTAGTAAGAAAAATGTGTAAAAGGGGTGTTTGTTTAGATAGGGGCTATTTTGGATGGTGAATTTCTTAGGTCAGTGTATAAGTTAGTTTTTATTGCTTAGGAAATTGGATAAGGATAATTTTTAGTGGTTTTAGGTAATGGTATAGGGGCCAACAAGCTTGTAAATCACCAAAGGTCTACTAACCCCTTTCTTGATGTACCCTTTAAGGTGTTCACTTAGAGAGATTGAGACTTGATAGGTTCCTACAAGAAAGAAAGCATAAGTAAATTCTAAAGTTTAAAATATTGTGTGTATATATATGCCCCAATCAAAGATCATCATGTGTCACATGAGTGTAACATGGGATGGTTCTTTGAGAAATAACATAATAACATACTTACTAAGCTTACTAAAAATAATGCTAAAATGGAATTAGTTGAAAGTACCATATACATACCTTAACTTACCTTTATGATGAATGATTGCATGAAAATATCCTAGTCTTAATCATGGAGGGTGTAATTATTTCATTTGAGAAACCCTAGGGATATAAAACTAATAATAGAAGCAATGTGTGTATGTATGATGGTCCAAATAGAAATGAATAACTCTCAAAACTAATTAAATTACTTAGAAAAAACTGCAAGATAAGATTATTAAGTGTAGGTTATAATCAAAAGATCAAGCATGTAAATGACAAATGATGATAAATAATGACAAAATAAAGGTAGAACATACTAAATCAAATTGGGAAGCATGTAAAACATTGTAAATAAATGAAATAACAATGAAAGAAAACTCTAACAAAGATATGTAAATGACATTCAACCTCATATAAGATAAGCATGTCAAATCAAACATAAAGAAAACATGGATGATTGAAAACAAAACATATAAATATAAATTTAAGACAAGCATGTCAAATGAAGATGAAGAAAGTATAAATAACTAAAATGTAAGTCAAGATGTAAGACAAGCATGTCAAGTCATACACAAATAAAAACATGTAAGAATTTAAAATGTCCTATGTAAGATAAGTGAAGTTCACAAAAATAAAACTTGAAAATGATATATAAATGAAGATTGAAAGTTATAAAGGATGACAACTAAAACTTAGTGCTAGTTATTAGATATGATATAAGAAAACACAACCACCTAATGACATGACTAGTATGATAATGTGCTGGTGTGGAAAGAAAATGGTGTAAGGGTGTTTGTGAGAAAGGTCTGGTCCTATTCTAGGTCTTATAATACAACTCAAAAACTATAAACCAAGAAGTGTAAGTAGGTATATGTGATCAAATAAAAGCAATACCAAACAAGGGGATAGTGGGAATAATATGATGTAAATAAGGAATGTGAGGCACTACATGGGTGATGTGAACATCCTTATTAGGAATGAGATACGCTAGGAAAGTGATCAAGACTAGAAGTTATTAACATATATGAATCATGACACTCTGATTAATGAACACAAAGCTTGGGCAAACAAGTGAAGTACATAGATCATCCCATGAAAGTTATATACATGAAAATTAAAATAGACCTAAATTCTCATAATGTGTTTCCCATTCCTCAAGACCCCTTATGGATCCATTAGTCTACTATGAAGATTAGCTACTTGCATAAAAAATTAGGTGACACTAGATAATATATGATATAATGAGATTTACTACCTCAATCTATTGGTATACTCCATTGTAATGGACCTCAACTCTATCATGAGGCCAACTATGGAGTTTGAGATTTAACTAAGATAGGAGATGTGTCAAATAAAGATCACATATTTTAGTGTGATCTAATTTTTAAGATTATTTTTCCCTTTTGATCTTAATTTTTATTTATTTTATGATTTAGATTTTATTTTTTTTGGCTTTTTCTATTCCTCCTCTATATGGATTCAGATAACTAATCATGAGTGAAATAGGTGATAAACATAAGGGAACTTACACTTGGTCACTAGATGAAAGGACCTAAATACCATGGTGTCTAAATACTTCTAGACTTGCCCACAAGTAAGTGTGCAATCTCAAAACTGACTTATATGTGCCTCAGATGAAAGAAAATAAGGGAAATATGGGGATCATGAGAGAATTTTCCATGTAATAAGTGATACAATGATGAATATGCTCATAGATGATCACAAAGATGGAAAATAATGCTCCAAAAAGTAGGGGATTATGCTATGAGAGTCATATCACTAGGGAAGCCATACTAATCTATAAGGGATCTAGATAAAACACCAATGAAAGTAGTAGTCATCCCAAAAGGGGGGAAATTAAAGGGCCATCCAAAAAGAGGGGGAAGGTAAATAAGGGTCAAATAATCTTAAAGATACTAAGTCAAAAATGATTAAAATGTAAGATATAATAACAATTAAAGTGATACCTAAGAACCATAAGGGAAACAAAGGTCGAAAGGAAAATGAAATAAAACCAATGAACCAAAAAGGAAAAAAATGGTGTAAGTAAAATAAAAATAAATGAAAATAAAATACAAAAGAATAAAGAAACATGAGACACAAATAACAAGAAATATCTATGCTAGCATCTATATTAAAGATGAACATGTGAAATACAAGCCTATGTGTCTTCGAAGGTTTACTAAAGGTTTATTTATTTTTTATTTTATAATGTAGAATAAGAATGGGCATCATATCATGCCCCAAAGGGTAATATTATGTAGGGATGGAAATCGTAAGATGCCCTAAATTCTAAAGTGATATGTGGATGGGCATTACAAGTTGCCCCAACATGTGATGTGTAATGAGGTGAATTAAAAAAATTATAATGAATTCCATGTGGGTTTCCGATGTAGTTAGATATAGGTAAATGTGTTGATATGTTCAATTTTAAGGTTGTTGAAATTGACATAGGTTATGCAGGATCAGTTTGAAGAGGTCTATAAAGTAAAGGAGGATAATATATGATACACTTTTGAGTAGGAATTTGAAATAGGTACTCCTTATATACACAATATTTTTATTAACTTTACCACTTACTAACACTTTATTTATTACAAGAACCTATCAATTTTAATCTCTCTAAGTGCACACCTTAAAAGGTGCACTAAGAAAGGTGTGGAAATACCATTGGTGCTTCGTAAGATTGTCATCCCATATATTACCACTTGATATCTACACAAACTTATTCTATGTACTTCCCTAAGCCTTGTCTTTTCTCTTACACACTCCAAATATTTTACCACCTTATTTATCCCCTTCCTAAGCCTAAAACCATTTTTTATAGTTTACATTACACTAACATCCTGGGTAAACTCTATATTCAAATTGTTAGAAACACATTACAAGTCTAGGTCAACTCAAGCCAACCTAGACTGGGACCTGACTTATTTTTATAAATTAATGATACAAAGTCAATTGGGCTAACCCTATAGACTAAAATTTTAGAAAGGTTTAGGGTTAGATTAAACTATATATACACATTAATTTTTGTCATTTATAATATAAGAGAATAAGAAGAAGAATATATTATGCATCTGCTTATCCACCATTCTACTTGAGGAGTATAGCTTAGGGTTTCAATACTTTCTTTGGAAATATGGATCTTGTCTTATGGAGAAGTATTTTAGATGCATAGAGAAGTTATACATCATAGAGATAACTTATATTTTTTATCCTTACATACCAAAACAACCTCTTGCAAATAACCTTGGCCAAGGGAGAGATTAAGGCTTGATAGGTTTGTCTTTAAAGGTAAGTATTCCAAATTTTGTTCCTCCTTTATAAGATTAGATAGATTTGCATTTGTACTTATCTCTCATAAATTAGGGTTTTACCTATACATAGATTAATTATGATTCTCTTATGCATGTTTATTTTTTATATTTATTACCCCCACTTTATGCCATAAGCTTTGGTGATCACTAGATTATATTTTAATTTACTTGTCATTTACTTTGTGATTATGAAAACATAGGACCTATCTAGGGTTATTGTATAGTTTTGCTTGACTAGAGGCTTTGTAACCCTCTTTATTGATGTTATTATGGTAAGATATCCATTGGTTAGGTCCTGAAGATCCATCTTGGTCATGACCCTAAATATCTAATGTATCAACAATTGAAAATGTAAGTAGGATTTATCTTCTCTAAGCTAAGATTGATTAATAAGTCAGTTGAATTTACTTTTATATACATTCTAGTGAATCTGACATGAATGAAACCCTTGTATGTTTTAATTCAAATATTCATTTATTATTATCTTATAAATTTTTATTTCTTTAGTACTGTATCAAACCTATTGATATAATCTAAAAGTCAGTGAGCAAGTTTAACACATAGTTGATCAGATTGACTCTATTTCTGATTTGTTTAGGTGTTCTTCAAATATAGGTTTTATAAACATGGTCAACATAGATGACTCTAGTACCAGATTTTACAAACATAGTTGATAGAGCTGACTCTATTAGTAGGTTTTAAAAACATAGTTGACACAACTAACTTTATTATTAGATTTTACAAACATAGATGACACAATTGACTCTGTTGGTACGATTTGTAAACATAATTGACACAATTGATTCTATTAGAAGATTTTTAGTAAAAATAATAACTTCAACATCTTAAAAAATTATTAGGTTCATTCTTACCTTCTCTATCATTTGTATTCTTCATTTATAGTCTTGTTTTTCACAAGTTTACATTCTATAAAATTGTAACTCGACAACAAACTAGGTCAACTAACTTGGCATAGTTTTGTAGCCTATTTTATTTCTAGAAGACTTAGTCAATTTGTTTTCCTGTGTTCTTCTAGATCTTACTTCCACATAATAGTAGTGATCTCATCAACTCTTTTCTATATTTTTTGGATACAATGTCACCTAAACTAAATCTATACTTTTCATAGTCAAAGGAACTAACCTATTTTTTTAGTAATTAATTCATTTTTGTTTCAATTGCTTGCATACTTAGAGTAACAAATATAGAATAATTAGGTGGTTTCCAATTTATTGATTTAGTCACATGGTTTTTCTCTTTTTCAAACACTTTTAAATAATTTAAACATTAAAAATCATTAAATTTTTTCTTGAAGCCTACCTACTTAGATATCATGATCAAGGGGGAATTCAACTTGGTTTCCTAGCCAAGTATAAACACGTGGTTGATAGTATATATTACAAAAGTACATGACACCCTTATCACTATAAAATTGTGAAGTGAGGGGGTAGGCCCAAATATCAAGCCAATAACATCACCAATATAGACCCCTTTCAACCTAAACTACCTGAAACTATCCTTAGATTGATTTATAGTTCCTTCTTATAGCCAACTTCCCAACATATTAATTTCAAACTTTAATATAACTTAACAACATTAAGGAATGACCACTTAGCTTAGCATTTAAATTTAAAGTTTGTTGCTTACTCTTTTCTATTTGTATTTTTTATTGAAAAACTTGTATTAGGCAATGTTAGTATAAGGTTTATGATGTGTGCTATAATTAGATCAAACACATTAATCTAATTATTTATGTACTCAATTATATTTGCTTTGATATTATCTTAAAAAAAATTTGCCTATTTTTAAAACACTATTGACCCAATCGACTTAGTATTTTATAAGTTTCCTTCCCTTAGAATAGAGTTGACTAGTTTGACTCAGTTTATTACAGGTTATTCTACTTATCTTTCCCATAGAACTAAGTCAAACTGTTCAACTTAGTTACTTACAATTTTCTTATAGTTTTTAGATATTTAGCCTTATTTCATAATTATGTCATCTTTTTAGCCTCCAATTAGTTAACACTACATAATTACGGATTTAAATCATAACCTCACTTATTTTATTACTTCAAATGAAACTCTTCAATTTATTCCTTAATGTCTTCCTAATCTAAAACTAATTACTACATCATGTAATACAATTGAGGTCATTTATCCTAATACTCCTCCTAATAACAATGTAGGGACTCATCCACCCAAAAATCTATCTCCTACTTTAATATAGGGAAAGCTATTCTACCAACACTAACATCCCACCTCCTACCACTAACAATCAAAATGCTCCCATTGATTCAACTCAAATTATTTCTCAAATTATTTAGCAAATGAATGTTATGCAAACAAATAACCATTCCCAAATGATGAAAATGAAATCTCAAATGTTACAAATGGATAGTCAACCATGTCAAGTCATCATGAATCAACCAGATCAAAATTTTATCCCTCCTCCTCTTAGAGATGCCAATGGGAATATCATCCCTCAACCAATCATAAATAATAAAATTCTTCAACATGTTTAAAATGAACCTTTAGTTCCATTTATTACATCCATAAAAAATGGAAAAATTTATCCAACTATCACATATTATGGAACTAAATAATCCACTACCTTTCTTATATCTTTTGGTAATCTCTATAAGGAATAGGCCCAAAATAAAACCTTTACTACCACCAAGCTCTTAGCCAAAAACTTTGTTAGTGATGAACTTGAATGGTACAACAAACTTCCTAGACATTACATATCATAATTAGAGGATTTAGTTAATGCTCTAATGAAATAATTCCAACATGATGACCTTCCTAAAAATTACCTTAGCCATTTCATCAATGCCAAACAACTTTCTATTAAATCCACTCACACTTTCATCAAATTATGGAAGTATCTAGCTCACAAAATGGACCATAACATGAATGAATATACTAAATAACATCCTAAATAACAAAAACTCAAGTTCATGGTCTATTGAGGCTAAGGTGATGGAAATTAAAGCTTTAATTCTAAAGTTTGAAAAAGTGACCATATCCCACACATATAGGGAAGCTAATGAAGTTGCTGACTGGATAGCTAATCATGCTGTCCAAATGGGGCAAAAGGTGAGATGGCATGATGCACTAAACAAGAATATTGATCTCAAAGCACTTATCATTTATGACACCATTCATTCAAAAGAGGGAAAGATCTGCCAGGATTAGTAAATTAATGATTTAGAGGAGTGGACTTAAGGTGGATCGATTACATTCATTGAACAGGTACATTCATGAGAACGTAACATGGAATTCACATGTGCTAGCATATAGGTGATTTCCAATTCATGTTAAAAACAATTGGGTCCATTGTTCTGCTCACAGTGTATGGGTGTTATTGGAATATTGTTTATTGTGTAAAATGAAGGGTGAACTGAGGAAGTAAGAGCAAAAAAACTATGAAGAATGGAATGATAGAAAGGATGTTTGGAAGATTCTTTAGAAAGGGAGAGTGGTAAGCTATATGGAGTGATTCCATGGATCTAAACCCCATATTACGATGGCATTCTTCAAAAACTGGGTCGATGACAGAGTAACCCTCCATGGTGTTATTGTAAAGCTCATAGAGGACTTCATCATTGAGGTTATAGGGCTCCCCACAAATGGCATTAAATTCTCAAAGTAGACTAGTATTTCAAATGCTGCTTATAAAAAATTCTCAAAAATTTATGCAGAGGAGAAGTAATTGGAAAAGAGTGGAGATTTCTTTAACTTGAAGCAGATAAAAGGAATATGGAGAGACGTTCTTTCCTACATTCATGAGTATTTTATCCTAGATGGTAGAAGCAAAAGAGTTCATCAATTTCATTTTGTCTTTCTTAATCATTTTAGGCATAAAGACAGAATCTCCTTCCCTTTCTATTTGTGCTTTTTGCTGCTTTAAAGCCTATTTGTTCATAAAAAGAAGGAAATTCGACCAATTTTGCATGAAGGACTGATTCTTATTATAGAGGGCTACTGTAAAAGCAATTCTATAGTATCGAATCCTTATTATAAAAAAAGAAGGATTCACAGAGTAAGAAGAATGGAAAGGTGAAGGGGAAAGAAAAAGTAAAACCTAGACCCTCCAGTCTTAAAAAATAGAATGTTGAAGAGGAATCTGAGTGGGAAAGTTCACATAGTTTTGAGAAGAATGTTGTTGAGGAAGAAGGGATGGAAACTGGGGACTTTAGTTCAAATTTGGAAGGGTATCAGGAATATGAAGACAAAAGCGAGAAAGAAAATGAAGGGGAAAAAATAGAGGGTAATACAGAATAGAATAATTCTAATCATGAATATAATCAAAATGTGGTGGGGGGAAGTGTTAAAGAAACTAATAATTTACTTGATGATTTAGCTTTGACAAGAGAAAAGGAACATTTGGTTCTACTTTCCAATCTCGCCATGGAGATTGGAGAAAAAGAAAAGGATGATCATGACTAGCATAAAGACCCTGCAAAGACAAAAGAGGAGAAAATGATGGAAAGGGAGAATGAAATTGAAAAGGATGAGTCCTTTCCATAGGAGAATATAGATGACAGGTGTGATGCTCACTAGAGGGATAATAAGATCTTCTTCATGAATTCGGCCAAATTCAAAGTGGATGCAATTTTTCAAGATGATTTGTGGATGCATAAGGAAATGATAGAGCTGCAAAAGAAAGTTGAAATAATGCAACATAACCAAGAAGCTGATAGGATTAAAATCAATAATTTGGAGAAGTAAATGAGTGATATTCTAATTAAACTTAAGGAATATGAGAATAATCTGAGAAGGCTCATTAAGGAAAGTAGAATGAAAATGGAGGAGGTTACTTCTAGCATATGTGCGGCAGCAACTAACCTTGGAAAATGAGCTAATGAAGAAATAAAATCTCTGGAGGGGCCAAGTAAGAGGACCAGACATAGCTCAAGAAAGAAAGCACAGCAAGAAGCTACTACTTTGGCTGCAATATCTATACAGGATACAACAATGGTTGGAAATGGGACTATGAAGATGATCTTGGAACTAGAAGACTAAGGTCCTCTTTGTTGTTTTTGTTTTTGTTCTGGTCCTATCTGCTGGATGTTTTAACTAGTTCTAAAAGTTGGATCTTGGTTTTATAAACTTTTTTTGAGTTACTAGGTCTCTATAAAACCTATGATCTTTCTTAAGGTTATAGGCTATGGTTTTAGGTCCCTATAAAACCTAATTTTGATACTATTTTATAGTTTGGTTTAGGGTTATTTGTCCTGTTGGGAGTCATCGTATCATCTTTCTATCTTTGTTAAAGGGTTTCAGGGTCCCTTCAAAACCTACTTTTACCTTAATCTAAAACATGAATGAATATACTCTTAAAACTATTATTACCAATATTAAATCTCCTCTTCAATACAAAGTTTAGATCCATTCCCCTCAAACTTTAGAAGAATCTTTAGACTAGGAAAAAAGGTAAGACTTTCTTATGACTCAATTTGAACCACCTCAAACAACTACTATGGAACATTTACAATCATTTTATCATAACATTGATTCCTAAAATCCTCCCCAAAATCAAAATAGATAACCTAATTCAACCAATTTTAACACCACCCACCCTCCCTTGAATTTAGACAACTTAAGAAGAAATTTCTACCCTCTAAACCCATGAGATTTGATCCTTCCAAAGCTCCTCTAAAATTGTACAATCCTGATAAGTTTTATTGGTGGCATGCTACTATAGGTCATTCATACAAGTTTTTTCATGATATTAACTAATTAATTCTTGATTCCTTTATTTTTCCACATTTCAATCTTGATACTCTCATAAAACAATGCTATCAAGACTATCTTCAAACTTATCAAATCTAATCTAACGAACCATAATCACATCAATGTCAGCTACCTAAAAATCAATAATAATTAACCATACCTACACCTCATATAATAATGTTGTCCAAACCATAATTTATCCTTATTCCTATACTAATAAGGAAAAGATATATAATATAAACAACTTTAAATTGGTGGTTGCATTCATCCAACCTTAACCTCTTAGGTCACATGAATAAAAGAGTACCTAGTCCAAATACCTAATCCAAAGTGCATCATATATGATCTTCATTTGCCTTATAGACTTATTTATACATCTCCTAAAAATAATATTTCAATTTCACCACCATAAAAATCCAACAAACCAACACATTTACCTATCTCTAAATTCACCTACCAACCCAATAGAAATCATTCTAATGGTTTAATTTCACCTCACTCCATCTCACATATTGGGGCATCTTGTGATGCCCATCCACATATCACTTCAAGATTTGGGGCATCTTGAAATGCCCATCCATACATATAATTACCCATTGGGGCATCCTATGATACTCACTCTTCTTATACAATGCATAATAACAAACAAATTCAACTTCAAGAAACATTCCAAGACACATAAGCTTGTATTTAACATGCTCAACTTTAATATAAATGTTAGCATATATTTTGATTGTTATGTTTGTCTCATGTTTCTTTATTTTTATGTATTTTATTTCACTTTATCTTTGTGATTCACATTATAAAACCTTGGATAGGACCAGGTTTTCCTCACAAACACATTTTAATAGCTCAATTATTTCCTTTAGGTTCTTTGGTTTTATTAAACATTAAATTTAGCATTTATTTTAATTTTGGTTATTTTATATATATATATATATATATATATATATTTCATTGTTATATTTTTATTTCATTCTTTACCTTAGTAGCTTTATGATTATTTCCCTCCTTATTTAACATTCACCTCATTGGTGTTCACCCTATGAGTTTTAATGTAAGACTATGGATAGGACTAGGATCTCCTCACAAATCACCACATTAAAACATATTTAAATTACTTTTCCCATCTTTTAGTATGATTACTAATTTCATATGTGGTTTTGCTAGATCCATTGTATATTAGTATGGATTTTCTAGTGACATAATTATAATAACATATCCCCATCCCTTTCATAACAATATTTTACCTCCTTGTGATTAGCTATGTGCATATTCATCATTGTATCACTAATTAAATGGATGGATCTCTCATGATCCCCATATTTCACTTATTTAATTTCATTTGAGGAAAACATGGGTCAATTTTAATATTTCACACTTACTTGTGGGAAAGTCTAAGAGTCTTTAGGCACCTTGGTGTTTAGGTCCTTTTTTCTAGTGACCAAGTGTAAGATATCTTATTTTGTATCACCTATTTCACTCATGTTTGGTTCTTAAAATCCGTATAGAGGAAGAAGAATAAAAAAATAAAAAAGTGTTAAAAACCAAATCATAAAATAAATAAAAGGCAATGATTAAAAGGCAAATAAAAATAATCTTAAAAGTCAGATCACACCAAAATATGTGATCTCTATATTTGGCACATTTCCTATCTTAGTCAAAGCTCAAACTCCATAGTTTGCTTCATGATAGAGGTGAGGTCCATTAGGGTGTGGTAGGATAGTAGACTAGGGTAGGAGGTCTAATTATATCATATACATCTAGTACCACCTATTTTCTCAAATAAGTACCCAATCTTCATAGTAGCCTGATGACTTTGTAATGGGTCCTAAGGAATAGGGAATTTGTTGTGGGAAGGTAGGTCCATTTTAATTTTCATGCATATAGCCTTCATGGGTTGATCTATGTACTTCACTTGTTCACCCAAGCTTTTTGTTTATTATTTATAATATCCCAATTACTTATTGTTGATAGTTCTTAGCCTTTTTCAATTGCCTAATGTGTCTCATCCTTGCTAAGGATATTGACATCACCCATATGGTGCCTCACATTCCTTATTTAAATCATATTTTCCTTATATTCCCCTTGTTGGATTTTAAATGATCACATCCTTGATCACATTTTCCTTATCATGCCTCTTAATTTATATTTAGTGAGTTACATTGTAATACTTTGGATATGACTAGGTTTTCCTCAAAAACACCCTTACACCATTTTCTTACCACACCATCTCATTTTCATACTACTCATATCATTAGATGGTTGTGTTTTCTTACATTATATCTTAGAACAAACATTAAGTTTGAGTTTTCATATTTTAGAGATATTGATTTTCATTTATCCATCATGTTCTTATTTTATTTTTATGGACTTCACTTATCTTACATATGACATTTTACATTATTACATGTTTCTCTTTATGTATGACTTCTTCATGTTTATATTACATATTAACTTACATTTAATTTTTAGTTATTTATGTTTTGTTCATATTCAATTGACATGCTTGTTTTACATCTTGAATTACATTTCATTTTCAGTCATTCATGTTCTTATTTATGTTTGATTCAACATTGATTATCTTACATGGGGTTATCTTTCACTTTCTTACATATATTTTTTAGAGTTTTCTTACATTTATATTTAATTTTTCATTCATGTTTTACATGTTTCCCAATGAGATTTAGTGTGTTCTACAATAATTTGTCATCATTTTATCATATACATAATTGATATTTTAGTTCTAACCTTACCTTAATAAATCCAAATTTGCCATTTTTTACATAATTCATTACTAATTTTACCATCCTACATATGCACACATTACTTCTATTATTAGTCTTGTATTCCTAGAGTTTCTCAAATTGAGGTATTGCACCCTCCATGATTAAGATTAGGATATTTGCATGAAGTCATTCAATAGAAAGGTAATTTAACGTATGTATATGTTACTTTTTAGTTAATTTCATTTCAAAATTATTTTTAGCATTTCATTTTTATTTAGATCTTTTTCATGTGTTTTCATGTTCTTTCTCAAATCACCATCTCCTATTACACTCACATGACACGTGATGCACTTCGAGTGGGCCACATATACATACATAATATTTTTATTAACTTTACCACTTACTAACACTTTTTATTTTGAAAGAACCTATCAAGTTTCAATCTCTCTTAGTTCATGCGTTAAAGGGTTTATTAGGAAAGGGGTGGGTAGACCATTAGTGCTTCACAAGATTGTTTTCCCATATACAACCACTTGTTATCTACATAACCTTCTCCTATGTACTTACCTAAGCCTTGTATCCTATCTTACACAATCCTTAAAGCATTTCACTACCTTCCTTATACCCTTCCTAAGACTAAAACCCTTTTTTATAGTTTACATTACACTATCATCCTAGGTTAACTCTATATTGAAATTATTAAAAGTACCTTATGGTTGTAAGTTAGCTTTGGCTAACCTAGACTAGGACCTAATTTATTTTTATCAATTAATAGTATAGATTCAATTGAGCCAAACCTATCAGCTAAAATTTTAAAAAGGTTTAGGGTTAAATGTAGATATATACACACATCCGTTTCTACCATTTATAAGATATGAGAAGAAGAATAATAATATATTTCACATTTACTTATCCACTATTCTACTTGAGGAGTATAGTTTAGGGCTTAAATAGTTTATTTAGAGATATAGATCTTGTCTTGTGGAAAAGTATTTTAGATGTATAGAGAAATTATATAGCCTAGAGTTAACTTATCCTTGTTATCCTTACATACCATAATAATCTCTTGTGAATCACCTTGGACAAGGAAGAGACTAAGGCTTGGTGGGTTCTTATTCAAAGGTAAGTATTCCTAACTTTGTTCCTTCTTTGTAAGAATAGATAGATTTGCATTTATACTTATCTCGCATGAGTTAGGGTTTTAACTATACATAGATTAATTAGGATTTTTCTATGCATGTTTACTTTTTATGTTTATTACCCCCACTTTATGCCAATATATTTGATGAGCACTAGATTATATTTTGCTTTAATTGTCATTTACTTTGTGAATATAAAAACATATGACTTATCTAGGGTTATTGCATAGTGTTTCTTGACTAAATGCTTTGGAACCCTTTCTAGTGATGTTATTGTAGTAAGAGATCCCTTGGTTAGGTCTAGTGGATATATCTTGGTCATGGCCCCAAATATATAATGTATCAACATTCAGAAGTGTAAGTAGGATTTATATTCTCCAAACTAGGGTTGATTAATAGATTAGTTGCATTTCCTTTTGCATACACTCCTTAGGTTTGTATGACATAAGAGGTTAATGTTTGAAAAATGCAACCACCCATTTGAAGTTTTTCATGTTAGCTATCCTTTTCTTATTGGTATAGGAAGATTGATGATGTGTGGTTTGGATAACACTAGTAGATGAGGTAGAAGTATGGGGAAATCATTTTTTATCATTAGGTAAGTGATATTGATGTGATTTTAATTATTTAGATTTTGACTTAGAGTCTTAAATATAGTCTTGATAGCATTGTTATTTAAGAATATCAAGATTGAAATGTGGAACAATTGTGGAAGAGAGAAGAAATTGGTGAATATCATGACAAGTCTTATGAGAGTGACCTATCATAGTAGGCCACAAATAAAACTTATCAAGATTTTACCATTTTGAAGATGGTTTGGAAGGATAAAAGATCATGGGTTTAGAGGGTGGAAATTTATTCTTAAGTTATTCTAGACTTAAGGGAGGGTGGGTTGAATTAAAATTGCTTGAATGGGATGCTCCCTTTTGAGTTTTGGGAGTCTTAGATGAATCAATGTTATGAGAAAATGATTGGAAAGGTTCTTTATTAGTTACTTGATGTGATTAAAATTAAGTAATAATAAATTATTACCATTTTGATTGATCCAAGGATTTTTCTAGAGTTTTAGGGGAAAACATCCAAACTTTGTATTGAAGAGGCTATTTAATAGTGGTAAAAAATAAATTTAAGAGAGCATCATCATTCATGTTATGGTCCACTTTTTAAACTAGATAATTCCATAGTTTGATGAAAGTGTGAGTAGATTCATTAGGATTTGCCTATTATTGATGAAGTGGCTAAGGTAATTTTTAGGATGGTCATTATATTCAAATTCCTTCATTTGAGCATTAACTAAATCCTCTAGTTATGTAATGGAATGTCTAGGAAGTTGGTTATACCATTTAAGTGCATCACCAACAACGGTTTTGGATAAGATCTTGGTGGTAACCAAGGTGTTAGTTTAAAACCATTATTTATAGATATTGTCAAAATTTTGAGTAAGATAGAAAGGTCCTTAGTCCCATGATATTTAATAGTTGGAGAAATGTTTCCAATATATATGGATATAATAAATGGAAATAAAGGTTGATTTTGAAGATGTTGAAGAATTTTGTTATGAAAAGTGGGTTGAGGTATGATATTCCCATTGGAATATTTAATATGAAGGGGAAAAAATTCTAATTTGGTTGAGTCATGATGACTTGAGGTGGTTGACTAGTCATTTGTAAGATATGAGATAACATTTGCATCATTTGGAAATTGTTAGTTGTTTGCATAACATTCATTTATTGAATCAGTTGTTTAAGAATTTTAGTTATATTAATGGGAGAAGTAAGATATATAGTGGTAGAATGTTAGTGTTGGTAGGAGGAGCATTCCCTATATTAGTATTAGGGGAGGGATTGTTGGGTGGAGGATTCCAAACATTGGTAATAGGAGGAGAACTAAGGTGCATAACCTTTAGAATATTAAATTATGTATTAATTAGTTTGGGATTTAGAAGACATGAAGGAAGGATTTTGATAGTTTCATCTAAAGTGATAATATAAGTGAGGTTATTATATAAATACTTGATTATGTAGTGTTATTGACTTACTGGAATTTTAAAATAAGACATAATTATGAATTTATTAGGTTCCTACAATAGGTTAGTGACCTACTAGACTATGTAAAAAAATAGAGGCAAAACAAAGTAGGCAGGCCACCTACTGAACTAAGTCAAGCACCTACTAAACTAAGTCATCCACCTATTGAACTATGTTTAAAAATAGAGGAAAAAAAACTAGGTTGACCACCTAATGAACTAAGTCGACCACCTATTGCATTATGTCTAAATATAGAGGCAACAATGTTAATGAAATTTTTAAGCACACCACACAAGGTAACCTCTAACATTATAGGATCTCAATAGAGATAAATTCCACTCCTGGGCATGAGATATAGGTATGGGTTAAAAAACTATGTGGTGAAATAATAGGCTAAATGTGCAAGTTTTTAACTTGATGTGATTGAATGATTGAAACCTAAATTAAACCAAATATTACTTGAGTTAGATGGATGAAATATGATAGAGTGGGTATATCTCAAAAAAAATATATCCAAAATGGGGAAAGGAGATAATAAAAGAAGTATTTATGATCTCAATAAAGATTACTCCTAGATTGGTATCTTTATGGATAAGTGTCTTAAAACCAATTCTTGTAGCTAGAAACTATTGCTCTCACACATACAAACATAATCAGGTAGTCTAAGGAAAACACAATATAGTAAACTATGAGATATCAACTAAAGGTTATTCCTATTTAGATTAACTATTGCACAGTTTTATTCAAAAGATTTCAGTTCAGATCAGAGAGGTCTAAGGTAAATATTTCTCACTCCTATAAATTTATATAATAGGAGACACTTCTACACACAAAGAAATGAAATAGTCAACTTAGTTATATAAAATCAATGATTGGTAATCATCCAATATATTTTGTACATATTATACAAGCATACACCACTAATAAAAAAGGAATTATAGGTAGTTTTTGCAGAATTCAAATTACTAAATCAACCAGCTAGGAAAATAAACACAACTAATTACATAGAAATGAAATAGAAAGACATCAGTAAATTACATGAAAATCAAAAGAGATTTCTTCTTGTATTGATAAAATTTTCCAATCAACCTCCCCTTATTGAAAATAATAGGATTAAAAATATAAATAGGTTTTGGGAGGCATTGCCTCATCCTCTAAATCCATACAAAACTCTAAAATTACATGCTAATAATCATCATAAGAGTTTTAATTGATGTAAATTCTTCATGTATAGTTAATTTTAGTCAAAACCGTGTCTTAAAAATAAGATCCATTCTTAAAAAACCATTCTATATGTGCATGTTAAAAAAATTATACAGTTGAATATTACATGCTTTAGTTCTATTTAACAGTTTAAATGAAAAATACATTAGAAAACTAAGGTTTACTCAAAACTAGGGCTTGCATCAAACTTGAAGTAGTCATATGGATTGAATTTTTGTCATAAGAGTTAAACTAGTTGGTGGAGTTGAGCTTGATTTTATAGACATGGATAGATTCTTTGCCTTCAGATCTTGATAATGATTTTACTCAAAAACATGCTAAAGTCTAGCTACATCAATGTTTAAAATTGATAGCCTTTGTACTCTAGTTACTTTCTTCAATAATCATGCATGCTTAGCCTTCATGGCTCTAAAATCCACCTAAAATATTTCTAATTTTGTTACCTTCTTCCTATAAAAACCTAGTTCTTATTCAATTTCCTCCAATGTACACCCTTGAAGTACTTATTTAAAATTAGCAAATGCTTACTAGAGTAATTTATCAAAATTAGCCCTATCCATTAATTTCCCATAAGGGTCCCTAGCCTAAGACAGCTTAAGCTCTCCCATTTAAAATTTCCAATAAATATGTTTCTCATACTTTGACCAGCTTTGGGATTAAGGTGTGTGCACATTTGATACCCAATCTCATGCATTCTTGTGTACTAAATGACCACCAAATTGAGAGTATTAGCTAATTTCAAGTGGTGTCATCAAATCCAAGTGGATGAAATCCTTATTGGTTGTGTACAATACAACTAAATTTAATTTATTCTCATCATATTTCAAAGAAAAAATTTAGACATAACAACAATATGGGGAGATAATTTGACTCTCATTGAATTCATGGTGTCTAATATATTATACAATGTGAGATATACATTTTGGATGTCACTTTAAGTTTCCATTGGAACATGTATAATCTATTAATACTCTCATACCGACTCTAGTTATTGTTTTAGCTCTTTTCTATCTTACTCAGTGCCTTCATGGAGTTCTAACAAAGCCTCTATATTTTCTTAAAGATAATCCTTAAAATATTTTATTAATGGAGACTCTCCAAGTCTCCTATTCTTTCTATTAGACAAATAGAAAACATATTATCTTTACTATAAAATCACACCCTTGATAGATTCATCTTGGATCTTCCTCTTCTTGACACCCAAATAGTTCATGTTGATTTATCTAAAATGGAGCTCATAGTAGGTAGCTCTATAATCACTAGATTTGGTCTTTATGCAAATTGAGCCTCCAAGTCTACTACCCATTATGGAATCAACAATTGTGTAGTATAAACTGTTTAAGTTTCTTGGGAGGGACCCTTCAATAAAATATCCCTAGAAGACTACATTAATGCCTCCACATGTAGTGGGTCTATAAAGGAATGGAACATGATTTTGGACCAATCTAAATTACTAAAATGGGGTACAAGATATACTATATATGCAACCTTATTCATACTAATTTTTTAGATGAAATAATATAAGTGGCTTAAATAGTACTATAAGGCATTGGAAAACCCAACTGAGTAGAAGACACATGAAGCTAAGAACTTACAAGGGCCCCCATTATTTTATTAAAATGAAATTTCTTGGTATTAGAGATAGTGGGGACAACAATAATTGAATTAATAACATGAAAATTAGAAACAACATGGGACAAAGAAATAACAATAGTACTAGAAATAATAGGAGATGAAGAAATAACAAGAATATAGGAGATAATAGGAATAATAGGGATTGAAGAAACCATATCAACTGAAGAAATAATTAGAGTAGTGGATATAGTAGCAATGGCCTCACCTAATCCTCTAGCCTTAAGTGGTGCATTTCCTTTTAATCCCTATAGGCTTAGGAATTTATCCCTCTATACTTCTTTATCTTCATCCTTAAACTTGATCTTTATTGATGTTGCTACCATAGTTGAAATTACAGGGGACTTCATTGATTGAAGAGGGTCCTTGGGAGACCTTGATTTTATCTTGTAGAAAATTATTGTGTTTTAAACTAGGGGAGGAGTCTATTTAGTGGTGGAAGGTGAAATATCCACACTTGTAGCAATAGGAAATGAGGAAGTAACATGAAGACTCGTATCCTTAAAATTGGAATAATTGATGTAAATCAATTTCTATGCTCCTCCCAAAGAACTTATAGTAATATTTATTTCCTCCCCTTCTTTCTCTTGATTAACAGCCATAATTACAATTGGTGTTAGAGCTTGGGATGACCCTCCTTTTAAATAAATTAAAATAACAAGGACTTCTTACATGTTATGCTCCTACTTAACAAACATAATCACAATGGGTGGTGGTTGGGATGAAATTAATTTAGCTAAGGGTTGATAGGGAGGCTAAGATGTTGAATAGTTTATTATAGCCCATACACCTAGAGGTGGAAGCCTTGTTTGTACCTATTTAATTATGATAGAGGGATCCATTTGTATATACCATAAATGATCCTACATTAATCTAGCTACTCATGCATTATCCAAGACATTAGCATCATCCTTCATATTTAATAAAATTAAATCATGCTCATATGGCTCATGTTGGTAGGGGATGCCTAGGCCTGAGATATACTTTTAAATGAGGCCATGGGGATCCCAATCCCTATGTGGAAAGGACATCAATGAGTAGAATTATATGCTTTTTCTAACTTATCTAAAGTGCTTCCTATTGACTACTTTCTACCTTCAGGCCTAGAAATGAGTCAACCTAGGTCTTTATTACCATAGTCCACCTAAGGCTTCATTATTTTCATACCTCTTAATGATCCAAGGTAGTTCAAAAGAAGTCATTAATTTTCATATCAAAAACAAGTCTAATGTTTTATCATGTCATGAAACACATAGTGATTGTCTCTACTCCTTGTTTCAACTTTTGTTAAGTGTTATCATTATGATTAGACATGTGTGAAGATCTATAATAGGACTTGGTATGGTCCTAATAAGTTGAGTTTGATAAATATGAAGAGGACTACATATGGAAACTTATGAATCATCATGAATCTATCCATTGTGTTGAAGATATACAGGGTATGGCTTGATCATGAGTATTAAAAATGTTATGAAGGTATATGATAACCTAATTAAAGTATTTTATCATGTTCTAGGGATTTTTAATAGGTTTTAAAATTCTATCTAATTGAAACCTTCACTTGAAGCCATACATATTATCTTAAAGGAGAGTATTTGACCCTAAAGTGATGATATTTGACCTTAAAAGAACACCAAATCCATCAAATATGCCTTTAAAGACCCCCATGATCACCACATTGACATAACCAAGTAGTTTCATATGTTAATATTGTCCTCTTGCGAGTCAAACACCTTAATTAGCCACTAAATGGGCCCCATAGTGTGAAAACATGCCCCTTCATCTCCCCAAATCATACCATGTGTTTTCAAACATTGTCTAAACACTATTTTCCCTTCTCCTACCTATGAATGGTGATTCATGATTTGAATCATGATAAAATGTAGGGAATTTGTAGTTTATAAGATTTTGTAGGGTTGTAAGGATATGTACTATATATCTGACTAGATGGAGTTAGGGGTCTACAAGGGGATTTAGACATAGGCATATAATAAATAAATTTAATTGTTTCAAATCTAAAAGAGCCAAAAATTACTTTAATTCCTCCATTGAGCTCTTTGGCAACCATGGAGAGCACTTCAGGTTTGTACTCAGTCTGTATAATAAAGAGATGAAGGGCGAGGGTCCAAGATATTGAACAAAGGAAGGATACTTAATGACATTATAATCATGGGAACTAGTTTTAAGATTAGTCTTCTATGCTATATGAAAAAACATTATGTTAAGAAACCTAGTTAACTTATTCATCTACACACGACCCAAAAAGGGGGATGATTTCAATGTATTTTTAGCTTGTTTGATCAAACTAGTGGTTAATTGTGTCTTCTCTAGTCTTACAAGGTCCTTCCATGGCATCTTCCACCCCTAATTAACACATGTGAGCCTATGGGAGTGATAAACATATAAGATGCCACTATCTGTAGGTTGTAAGTAAATTTCCATTAGTGAAAGAGGATATTTAGTGTATATATTTGAGAATTAATAGTGTTTTGAGTTTTAGTGATGATGTTTAGAGGTGGTTCAGATCTTATTAGTCTAATTTTAATGGCTAGATGGACCTATAACTCTCTAAAATGATGATTTCAAGTGATATTTCTTACATATTTTGGCTTCATTGCTAAAAGAAGGGCAGTGTGTGCATGATAATGGTTTATAAGTCATTAAAACACAATGAAAAGTAGAAGAGGAGTGTTGTAATCATATGAAAATGTCTTTCCCTTAAGATGTTTAGATCTAATTATAACACTTTTAGGCCAAGAAACTAATAATTATCCATCAAACACCTTCACAGTCTTATTTAGCAAAAACTAAGGTTGTTTAGCAAAGTTTGAGGTTTTCAAAGAGTCCTAGGTTTCCATTTCTCACTACATATCCCTGATTTATGACCTCCAAATGTTTTTTTATATTATGTATGTGTGTAAAGGTTTCTAGGGTCCTTGTAGATAATCTTAGGTATGATTATATATTCCAATCCAAGCCTTCAAAGAGCCTCTACCATTTTATAGCCTCATCACTATCAACCTACCTATTATAAGCCCTGAGTTCTAAGTTTCAAGCTCCATGTGACCTTACCAATCATCATCCATAGTTATAAATCCTCAACTCAATCCCAAGACATAAAAATAAGGTATAAATACTTTATTATATCAAATGCCATTAGTACTATGAGGAAATGAAATTATATAGGTATGAGCCATATTGAGAGATCATGATCACCACATATAGGGAATAACTCAAATTTGTTTTACAAAGTCCTTCAAAGTAATTATATATAGATAAGTCTCAAAAATAAGGAATGGATATGAATAATCATATGTCTATCTTGAAGGGATGAACTCAAACATAAGTAAGGACATAGGGATCTCAAGTATGATAATGGATACTCTCCTTTAATTCAAGGGTCTATTCAACAAACTGATTGATAGTCAACAAACATGAATCAGTACCTACAGTTCATGATAGTCTATATCCTAATTTTAATGTGAGACATATATACACATAAAGATAAAATACTAAAAATAATAAATAAGGTGAAACATGGATTTCATGTCACCAAGGGTAGGGAAACCTATAGGAATACATAATGAACTAAGTTGGACACATACAATCAATCAAGGTTGCCTAAAAAGTGAGGGTGCAAAACTAAAGTGAATGGAAATTCAAAGAACATGTGAAAGGGGAGTATTAGGGAGATGAGGAAATATTTAAACCCATAAAGTTTTTATATGATGCTTCCTTTGAGTAAGGAAACTATATGGTCTAAGTTGCATACCTAAGACATGTAAACTATGATGAGACTGTGTGTACAAGTGTTGCTAATAGAGTTAGAAAGGACAAACCCTAGGGATATAGTAAAAATTTGAGATATGATATTTTAATCCTTTATTCAATACATTTAATAAACTAGAGGAAATTACTAAGATCACCAACATCAATTGTTTCAAGCCCATATATAGGGCAATGATGCTTAAGGTAGGTTATAAGAGAAAGAAGGGTTGACAAGATGGTCTGAGTGAATGGGAATAAATTTAAAAGATGTAAAATGGTTTGAGGAATATTATATGATAAAATGGAAGATAAAAACACATACATAGGAGGGTTGAGGTTCCAAGGTCCAGTCTCAGTACCTCAAGGCCTAAAGCCACCATGAAACCTCAAGGCCCCATATCCACTTCAGGGGAAGATACAAACTTCCAAGAAGACTCAATGCAACGTGTGGGTATATTATAATGTTTTTGACATATAGGATGTTTTTGAAATAAGGGAGTGTAATGAGATAGTCCATTTTGGGTTTATCCCCCTCTCAAGCCTCATTACATTAAGTAGATAGATCGAATTGTCATTTTCAACACTCATATCTTTCACCACAAAAGGACTCAAAAATAGGGATATTATGGGAAGTTGGGAATAATTATGTAATGAATATAAATGAAGGATTTATTGGAATTTATGGTCCCAACTCTATGAATGAATGTTAAGAATGTGACCTACATAAACTGCTTGACAAAGAGCTTAAGAGACATCATATTTTACTCATATCTCCACTTATAATTTGCATGGGACCCAAGTATATTTATTATATATGAAGGGGTATATATATTATGAATATGGTTATTATGAAATCATAAATCCACCACAACTAGATCTGACCTTGACCATTTATCACAACTACAAATGCTTTGCTTTATCCTTAAGTTTCAAGCTTCACCAATAGTCTTTCAATTGCTTATTAGGTTTGGTAGCATTATCTTGCAAGAACCTATTCAATTGAAATTTTTTAATCATTAAACACTATAATTATACCCTCCATAAGCATCTAAACCATCCACTCATCTCATTTTATTCATTTTACTAGTCTCTTCTCATTCACTCACTCACTAGCTTTACACTAGCTAATCTCCTCAAGGCATAAAACATAAAATCTTGTTATTGATATCATGAATTAAACATGACACCATGTATGAAATTTCATAATCATAACACACTTGTATCAACCCTTTTTAACCTCTAAATCACTCTCCAATTTTCACTTACACACTTCAAGCTCAATAGTGAGGCTATTTCCTTGTAGCCCTTTATTACACAAATATCCTTAGTTTGAACATTATGAAAGTAGAATAAAATATATAGCCAAAATTTTTGAACCCTATATCCTCTTAATTTTTTAAAATAATTTTCATCTCCTTAATCTTTGTGTAGATATTCTTTCCCTTGTAACCTCCTTGCCAATTAGGCCTTTTAGGCCTCCTTGCAGTTGCTCAGACTTCAAATCCATACCATACATAATTGTACCTAGTAAAAAACACATTAATAATTTTCATCATGTCTAAATAAATGTGTTTACAAATTTTTGTCATTTTCCCATACTTATAACCAAAGATATTGAGGTTTTTGTTTCAAAACCATAGGTAGGCTAATAAGCTTGACTGTGTAAGCCAAGAGAGGTAAAAATGAAATAATTTTGGTTTTAAATAATTTAAAACTAAAATAAGACCTTCAAAATTCCTATAATAAAAATTTAAACCTTTATAAATAGTTAAATAACCATATTTAATCCTATTATGGCCTATGATAAATGAAACATAGAACTCTATGTTTTCTTGGAAAACTGTGTAATGGTTTTGTTGATCTGTTGCACTTTCAATTTTTTTTCCAAATTACAAAAAATATATTATTAAGACATGAATTAATTCCATTAATAAAAATACTAAGACAAATTCATTTTACCTTATTTATCCAATATGTACTCCATTGTATTTTGATTGAACAAAAATAAGGGTTCTGATTGAGCAAATAGGGTTTTACCTTAAAGTTGACTGTATATTATACATTTACCAATTATTTTACATTAAAACATGGATATTTAACTTTAAATGTTGAAATTTTTTTATATGTATATATTTTAAATCACCACGACAATATTTCTCATAAGGAATACTTAAAGAAACATGAATACAACACATTCTTGTGACTATCATAGTCCATAACAGGGTTTCATCTCACATAGATTTTATTTAGGTTATTTATTTTTGAAATGAATCAAATTATAACATAAAAATTATATTGATTTTATTTATAAATTTATATTATTAAATAATTTATTTTCTTATACCAATCTTTATCAACTCCTTTAAATCCTTCTCTTTCTTGACTATAACCTACAGTCTCTTATCAGACCTACAACCACACACAATAAGGTCTATATATAGAATCAATGGATTTTATAAAAAACATATGAACAATAAAAATACATATAATTTAAAGGTATATTAAACACACAAAATAATATCTTCTTTATTAATATTAATCATCAACCATTCATATTCAGTCCATTCATGGACTTTGTCATCTTCTTAGAGAGTATACAATATTCTTGTATTTATTTATTCTCCTCTCACATTCAAATATCTCTCCTCTCTCTCTCCTAATATACAAAGCTCCCTAAATACATTAAAAATTCACTTTATTTCATCCTTTTATATTTCTTACTATCTTGGAAACATTTATGCAAAGCTCTCTTATAATGGCCAACTCAATGTGTGAGTGAAAGTTACACTTTAACATGATTCTTGATTTTCACCACATTTAAGGAATAAGACATAAAATTTCTTAAAAAATTATTTTGATTACTCTTTTTATAACTTTTACAAACATCATCTCACCTACTCACTTCATACTATGCTTATGGTCCTTCTATGCTTAGGTCTAGGATTTGAATTTTCAAACTTTTACTTTTGGAGGGAAAATTCTAATACATTCAAAACACATTCCTAATGAATAATGATGAATATAAATGAAAAAAATGTGGTGTAAAAAGTGTTATCATTGATTTCAAATGTAATGATAATATGGTGATGACATTGATGAAGGATGATATCATGAAGTGACAAGAAGGCTTTGAGCATGGAATGCCTATTTTGGTAGCTTGTTGAGGTAAGAAGCATGTAACCTATGTGAACATGGATAATAGATTAATAAACATGGAATAATTTAATTTTAGATGTGGATGAGGTGTTTAGAGCATATACAGTGGTGATAAGTTCATACTCCAGACCTAAGGTGACTTGTAACTAAAGGCCTAGTATGTCAAGACACATAGTGAGGTTCAAATGAAGTGTCAAATTTAGTTTTCAAGATGGTAGAAAACATGTAATAATTTAATAAATTTTTACTATGTGATTTAAATGTGTGGACCAAGTTTAAAGTCCTAAGGAGAAATAGAAAGCAATATATCATGTTAGAAGGTCTCCTATGCATGCAAAATGAAAGCTTCAAGATCGAGAAGGAAGTTGAGATGCTCATTGGAATGTGTATATTTTTCATGGTGACCTAAACAATCTATATTAGTTGGGTAAGGGTCCTAAGAATATTACATAAGAATTTTATATATAAACTAAGCCCTCAACTTTATGAATAAATGTTAAGAAGGTAAGGAGATTTTTGTTCTTGCAAACCCTCATAGTGGAAAGATTGGAAAGATGTTAATGGTTTTGGCCTAGAATGGATTTTTTATAAATTGTGATTATTTTATGTTTTATAGGACTCTAAGAACCTCTAGGTGTAAATGGTGTGTTAGGGCAATGAGAAGAAGGTACAAAAAACTACTTATTTTAAAATAATTTGGTGTTATAGGTAGGGTTGATTGAGACAACACATGAAAATAATTGGAGGTTGAAGTACAATAATTTTTATTGATACACATGGAGATATTTTTGAAATATATTTTCTCTATGTCAATCATTTTTGTCAATCAAATTATCCTATCACTAATCTGCCAAAGAGTGAAAGGAGTGAAAGAAACTAGGCTTAAGTGAGAACCTATTTAAGGATGATGTGCAGGTGACTAAGGATGGATCAAATGATTTGGGGTATTTTTTAAATACCTATGAATCATGATCCCTTTGTTGGTATGTGTTGATATTTCTCATACAGAAGCAAGAAGATGCCCTCAAAGTGACCTATCTATATGAGTAAAGATGGTAAATGAGTAAGGGTCAAAGATTGGCCTATATGTTATACATTTTCCACATGAAATATATGTATTATTATTTTAGGATGTGATAATCATGATTAAGGACATTTTAAATACATTTTTAGGTCAAGGTAATGATCCTATAAGTTTTAGGAGCCATTTTCATTATGACTATGTTTTTGATCCAAGTTGATAGTTCTAGGTGTGTTAAGGTAAGTGATGTGTTTGAGTCCTTATGGAAAGAGGTGATTCATAAAATATATATTGTGTTATGGTTTGATAACGAACTTAAATATAAAATACTTTTTTAAGGTAGAGAGATAGTTTGAGGAGTTGAATTGTGAAAGCAAAAAAGGCTTATCTAGCTGTGTATGCATAGCATGAGAGTGGTCTGAGAGATTGGTTACTTAGACCAATGATTGATGCCAAGAAAAGAGATATAAATAATTTATAATGATATATGGAAATTATAGGAACCATTTATGTGGATTATATGTCATGAAATTTTTCTTTCAAGTGCAAATAATAAGTTTATTCATGACTATACTTTTGGAGGCTATAGGCAATTTGAGTGGTCCTATTATAGAGGTGGTTTTGGATGCTTGGAGCCTACATGGTGATGTAAAATGGACATGTAGAAGTTTATTAGGTAATTAAATATATATTAATGTGTTTTTTCAAGTGGTTTATTTTATAAAAGTGATTATATGCTTCAATTCTAAGAGACAAACTTTTCTAAGTGTGAAGGCCTAAAATGCAAGTAGACCTAATTGATAGGTTCAAAGTGTGAAATGGAGATCAAGATATTAAGGACATAAGGTGAAATTATAATGTGTATATTAAATTAATATTTAAAATTTTTTAAGTGTTTTGGGAAGATAAATATGTGCCAATGAGTTTAAGGTTAATGTGTGCCTTGAAGAAGGGCTAATTCCATTAGGTATCTATTAGGCCTAATTGAGTTTTAACCTCTATAGGATATAACCAACACATGGAGTGTTTTTTTTTATAATATTTAAAATATTTATGGACATATTTTAATTTTTATCTAAGTGGGTTAAGTATCTTGGCCAACCAATATGGGTTATATGAAGTGTGTGGTATAAAGGCAAGCCCTAATTGGCCTATTTAGACTAGTTGAGTGGGTGTAGAATTAAGTGAAAAAAATAGATCATTGAAGGAGAATAAGTTAATTTAAGACCATAATAAGGTGAAGAGTATCATTAATGCATATATTATAACGTTTTTTTATGTAGATACATAGGTAATTGGACCTAATGAACCTAGAAGAGGCATATTGAGTGAGTGAACTATAGAAGCTATTTGAGTGAGAGTGAAGAGGAAAGAGTGAAAATAAAGGAGGTCATAATAAGTTGAGAGTAATAAATAGGTGTTAAATATGATTATATATTAAATTTATTTTAGTTGGTTCTTGGTATCCTATGGGATTGGAACCTCCTTGCAAGTTGGAGCTTACAGAAGACTAGTTGGGTGGGTGCTTAACTAGGTAAGGGTTGGAGCTCCTTGTGAAGTGGGTGATTTAATAAATTTTGAATATTTTTATTATAGGATAGTATTAAATGTGCATGGTTTATTTTTTTATCCCCCAAGAGGGTTTCACACATATCTCTTATGTTCTCTTGTATGCTTGTGTAATTGTTTGCTTATGCATTGATATCTTATGTGAATGTATGTTTCATGGAATTGTAAATGGAATTAAATGGTCATTATTTTTGTGAAAATGATTCAACCCAATCTAATTATATACTTAAAAAAAAATTTATTAGATATATACATTTAGAGGAGGATTGATAGCCTATAGGTGATCCTAAGTATTTTAAATTATGATGAGGATAATGCTCATCTTGTTTGCAATGATGGATAAGTTTGTGAAGGTCATGGTTGAGGTCTACATATAAGTATGCATGATGGTGTTATAAAGTTTGAATAATAATAATAATTATAAATATAAATTCAATATAAAACCTAAGTTGATAGACAAAAGGACCTTGAAGACATGTTGAAAGATAGTGCTACTTATATTGGGTCTCCATGAGACCTAATGAGGGTATGAGAGCTAATGAAGATTTATATGTACATGGTTTATGGATAAATATGAATGGTTAATACTAATATAAAATGGAAATAAATTATATTAAAAGGTTTTTTTTTGTTAAGAGAGATCTATAAGTATGCATTTGTGAAAGAAAAGTTCCATAAAAGTTGACTATGTCTCAATGTCTTCTAAATGACTGACTTGATGAGTTGAATGGTGATCTTGGATTCTTAAGATGATTATAAAAAGTATTTGAATATTTTAATGATGTCATGGAGATATTATATATGCTATGAGGATGGTTATTTTTATCCTATATGTGAATAATAAGACTAAGACATGGAATGCAGTGATTTGAGGGTTTCTAGGCTTCTTATGATTACAAACCCTAATGTGAATGATCTTGATTTTAATGGATCTATTATGAAATATGGATCTCTATGATAATTATGTTAATTTTTGTACAATGTTTATTTTAGTTTTTATCATGTTACTATTGCATGATTGAGTTCTTAAGTGGTGTCTAAGAAGCCAAGTCTGAATACAGGTGTGAAGAGTTGTTGACTAGTCTTCAAGACCAATGCTTTTGGAGGTAAGAGATGATATTAATAATTTAAAAGGCCAAGTAGTGATTCAAGTGTATTTTTTCCATGTTTTATAATCCATGAAGGATTTGAAAATATTCTAAAGGTTCTTAACTATGTGGGTAAGGTTGATCCTTTGATTTAATTTAAAGGGCTTTTCATGAGGAGATCAATAAACCAAGAGGTTGGTCATAACCTTAGGGTTATGTAGCATGGGTTTAATTATTGTGGTATCTTATTTTGAGTGTTTTTAAGTAATTTTTTATTATAATATTACTGATATAAATTAGGTGTATTCATAAAATTATATGATTGTGTGTTTCCATAAAAGTGCTTTGAAGAAGTTCTTTTCCATAATGTCTTATGGAGGTTAAAGGGTAGTTGTTTGTTTCTATGATATCCATATGAAATTTATCCATGCATAATTAATATGTTAAATTTTATCTAAGAAGATATAGGTAAGCAATAAAGAGTTAACTTGTTTGTTTTTAGGTCTCCATGAGAACTATTAGAAGCATGAGGACTAATGAAATATTAAAGATATAGGCCATAGAGTCTCATTTTTGGTTCATTGAGGAGATATACCTATTTTATTTTGGTATCTACTAGATCCAATGAAGTTATGAAACCTATTTGATGTTCTCATGAGGATATCGACTGTGTGAACAATGTTTGAAGAGTTTTTTACAAACCTAGTTGGTTAAGGAGACTTGTTGAAGATGTCATGATCTAGGTGAAGCATGGAATTAGGGGGACCCAACTCAAAAAATTTGAAAAATATTTAAAAATATTACATTAGTCATGAAAAGACAAATCTATTTCTCATAGGTTGTAGTCAAGTGGTTGAAGAAGCACTGTGTTTCATAAGCCCATGTGGAGAAGTTTGCTATATATATGAACTCAAGAGACAAGCCACAAAAATTTGATATGATGAATTGATCAAATGAAGTCATAATTTTTTAAAATGTATTGAATATTCATGTATGGAAATAGGGGGATATTGTGTGCTTTGTAAGTAATTAGGTCATAGGATCAGGTAAGTAAGAGTGAGTGAGAATCCAAAGATAAATTGATCAATAAAATAACAAGGTACATGTTTAGTACATGAAGAAGATGATCAAGATGTGTATTTAAAATGGGGAGAAATTGTTAATCCATGTGAATGAAAGTTAGGTGAGTATATTGATCACCTAAATAATTTTGTAATGCATGCATGATGTTAGGGGGAGCTTAGTTACTGTTTAGTCCAATTTGTCATTAATGTCATAGGGGGATAAGGAGAAAAAGAGGTTGAAATAAATGAAAAAAGGGGAGATTATTGGAATATGTGTTGTAATTTATTTCAAAGGAAATGATAAAGTGGTGATGTAATTGATGAAGGATGATATCATGAAGTGACAAGAAGGCTTTGAGCATGGAATGCCTATTCTGGTGCAAGAAGGAAAAAGCTTGGTAGCTTATTGAGATAAGAAGCATGTGACTTGTGTGAACATGAATATCAGCTTGAGAAACATGAAATAAGTTAATTTGAGATGTAGATGAGGTTTTGAGATCATATACCATGGTGAGAAGGTCATACTCCAAATCTAAGGTGACTTGCAGCTGAAGGCCTAGTATGTCAAGATACCTAGTGAGGTTCAAATGAAGTATCAAAGTGAGTTGTATTTATGGTAGAACAAATTTAAGCACTAAATAAAGTTTTAATAGGTTATTAAAATTTTTGGACCATGTTTTATGTCCTAAATAGAAAGAGAAAGCAAGATATCATGTTGGAAGGTCTCTTATGCATGTCGAATAAAGGTTTCAAGCCCGAGATGGAAGTTGAGATGCTTGTAGGTATGTGTAGATTTTACACGGTGACCTGATCCATTTGGAGTAGCTGGGAAAGGGTCTTAAGAGTCTTCTATAAGCATTTTTCATAGAAACTAAGCCTTCAAATTTATGAATAAATGTTAAGAAGGTAAGGATATTTGTATGCTTACAAACACTCATAGTGGAGTGATTAGAAAGATGTGAATAGTTTTCGCCTACAATGGATTGATTGATCAATTTTTATTTTTGGATGTTGTATATGACTCTTACAATCACCTTTAGGTGGAAATGGTGTATTAGGGCAGTGAGTAAAAGGTACATGAAATTGCTTATTTTTAAATAATTTGGTCCTATATGCAGGGTTAGTTAATTTAACACATGAAAATAATTAGAGGTTGAAGTATAAGACTTGTTATTAAGACCCATGGAGATATTTTTGAAATATATTTTCTATTTCTCAATCATTTTTGTCAATCATATTGTCCCATCACTAATCTGCCAAAGAGTGAAAATAGTGAAAGAAATGAAGGTTGAGTGAGAACCTATTTAGGAATGATGTGCAAGTGACTAGGGATAGATATAATTATTTTAGGTATTTTTTTAATACATATTCCTCATATTCCCTTTGTTTTTAAGTGTTGATAGTTTTCATACACAAGCAAGAAGATGCCCTCAAAGTGACCTATCTGTATGAGTAAAGACAATAAATGAGTAAGGGTCAAGGATTTACCTATATGTTCTACATTTTCCACATGAAATATATGTATTAGTGTTTTAATATGTGATAATAACGATTAAGTACATTTTTAGGTCAAGGGAGTGATCCTACAGGTGTTAGGATCCATGTTTACTATGACTATGTTTTTTTGCCAAGTTGACAATTCCAAGTGTGTTAAGGTAAGTGATGTGTTTGATTCCTTATGGAATGATGTGATGCATAAAATGGATATTGTATTATTTTAAGATAAATAAATTAATTATACAATACTTGTGAAAGGTAGAGATATGTTTGAGGAGTTGAATTGTTAAAGCTAAAAAGGCTTGTCTAGCTATGTATGCATAGTATGAGAGTGGTATGAAAGATGCCAAGACAAGAGATCTAACTGATTTATAATGATATAAAGACATCATAGGAACTATGGATGTGGATTAAAAGTAATTAAATTATTATTTCAAGTGTAAAAAACAAGTTGATTCATGACTATACTTTTAGAGGCTAAATGTAATCTGAGTGGTCCTATTGTAGAGGGAGTTTTGGATGCTTGGAGCTTGAATGGTGATGTAAAATGGAAATGGAAAAGTTTATGAATTAATTAATGATATATTCATGTGTTTTTTCAAGTGGGTTATTTGATAAAATTTATTTTATGCTTTAATTCTAAGAGACAAACTTTTTTGAGTGTGAAGGCCTAAAAGGTGAGTAGACCTAATTGATAGGTTCAAGGTGTGAAATGGAGTTCAAGGTAGTAATTACCCATGTTGAGATTATAATGTGTATATTAAAGTAATATGTGAAGCTTTTTAAGAATTATTGTAAGCTAAATATGGTCCAAGGAGTTCAAGGGAAACACATGCCTTGAAGAAGGGCTAATTCCTTTAGGTCTCTATAGGTTATAACTAACCTATGGAGTGTTTGGTTCTCTCATATATATATATATATATATATATATATATGTACCTATTTAAAGTGTGATACAAGTGGGTTAAGTATCTTGGCCAACGAAGATGGGTTATATTAAGTGTGTGGTATAAAGGCAAGGCTTAATTGGCCTATTTGGACTAGATGAGTGGGCGTTGAACTAAGTGAATAAAATATCTCATTAAAGGAGTAGAGGAAGATCATTGAAGAAAATCATAGGGTGAAGAGGATCAATCATGAATATATGATCAATTTTTTTTAGGTGGATACATAGGTCATTAGACCTAATGATCCTAGAAGAGGCATATTAAGCAAGTGAGCCCTAGAGGTTGTTTGAGTGAGAGTGAAGAGGAATGAGTGAAAAAATAGAGGTAATAATTAGTTAAAGAGTCAAAAATAGGTTTTGAAGATGATCAAATATTTAAGGTAGTTGAGTTAGTGCTTGGTTACATAGGGGGTTGGATCCTCCTTGTAATTTGGAGCTTTCAGAAGACTAGTTGGGTGGGTGTTCAACTAGGTAGGGGTTAGAGCTCATTATGAAGTGGGTACTTAACTAAAGGTTTAGTATTTTCATTATAGGATAGTAGTTAATGTGCATGGTTTAGTGGTTTTTATCCCCCAAGAGGGTTTCCTACATATCTATTATGTTCTCTTGTATGCTTATGTAGTTTTTTGTTTTTTAATTAATCTCTTATGTTAATATATGTTTCATGGAATGGTAAATGGAATTGAATGGTAATTTTTATTGTGCAACTAATTCATCCCCCTCTTAGTGGCTACTTCTAAAAAAATGAACATAGAGGATCCTTTACATACACCTATATCCAAAAATGGATCATCTATGACCCATAACTAGCTTATGAGTCTTAAAAAACTAAAAATGATGTTTGTGTACTATATTATCCTCCATCAGTAGGCTAAAAGTTCATAATTATAATTTTTGGTTTAGAGGTCCATAATGTATGAGCCATCATTAAGCTAATGGACCTCTAAAACCCTTTTTAAACCCTATTTTAGACCTGATGAAGGAATTATGCCCAAAAATTCATCCAAAAAAGGTGATTGGACTTTGAAATATTTCTAATGGTATTCTCAAGGCCCCTAAGCACTCAGATGACCTACCAATTGGCATGCACTAGGTATGTACTTACAGATCAAGCCTAGAAGAGCCACTTTAAGCTTATGTTCAAGGATTTGAGAAGGATATATGTATAACATATGATTATGAAAAAGGATAGGGGCCTTAAATTATTAATTAAATACACATTGGACACCTATAGGGGCCTCCATGCCTGATATGCACTTATAAACGGGCCTAGGTGCCTAAGTGAGAGACTATATGCATATAAAAAGAAGTGAATGGTTTGATCAAACTGATAAAAGTGTCTTAATGTCCCTCAAGGGTAATTTACATGTTATATAAAGTTTCTAAGTTCATCACAACTTAGGCTTAGGATCAAAACTTAGAAACCCTCCATTCAAACCTATTGATCTAGCACCTCCCTGAAGGCAATGCCACTTGAAAGTTGGAGTAGAGGATAAAGGAGTAGAGAATGAAGTGTAGGATTTTTTCAAGGTTTTTATATAATTTTAGGAGGTACTATGATATTTTTTTCACCTTATCAAATTATAAAGTGTTAAAAAATATACCTGGAAATGCTTTTGCAAGTCCCTACCAAATAAGCAGTCTTGGAATGCAAGGAGGAGATGACCTAGTCATCTAAGTGAAAAAATATTGTAGGTGTGAGATAATTTGAGAGCCTAATTCTTGATTTATAATATTTATTTATATTTGGAAAAATATTACTCATTTATATTATAGGTTTGATCCATTTCTCATAGCCATCCAAATAGTGAACAACTAAAAGACTAGACTACTTGTCTAATAAACCCATTTATCCAATAAAATGAGGAAGTTCATGGGCATATAAGGCTAGTATGTAATTAATGGACCATAATAAAAAATATATAACTAACTCATGAGGTGAGAAAGCTCCATATCCATGGTCATTATGGAGGAGTTAGGTAGTTTCTTGAACATGGTTAGCATGCAAGAAAAGGTAGCTCCTTAATAATTCATGGAGAAGGCCTAATTAGAATTTTTCAATGATTATAAAATAATTATAGGAGATTAAATTGGCCAAGGATGGTGTATATATTATCTTTATGGGTTAAAAATTACTAAAAAAGACTCCAAAACCCTAAAGATGACCATTCAAGAGACTAATTAGCCTAAATAATGCATGGAGGAGTGTGGATGAATGCTAAAATTATTGTGTGAGTGGGTATGAAAATTATGTAATCTTCATGCCACTTATACAAAAATATTACATTATCTCTCTTGATCATATTTCTATATATTTAGGACTTAAGGCCTTTATTTTCATCCCTCAACTGGGTTTAGCAAAACTCTACCAAATTATATCTTGAAACTTGAGAATCGATAAAGAAAATACTAATTACAAAATTATTTGTTAAGAATTAGTGTGATATTATTTGTTTACTTTCATAAAGTGTGATATTAATTCTCTTTTATAGTTCCTCTCCTTCACCTAGTTTTTAGAATTTCACCCTATGAAGGTCATGTGATGTGTTAGATTGTGGTAATTGTATTGAAGAGTTAGCTGGTTGATAGTGCCTTGAGTAGGCCTCTTTTCCATTGCCTTCAAGTTGAAAACCTTCCACATATCCTCCACATGAATTTTTTTGTCTAGGAGTTCATTAAGAAGCCTATTATAGTTATTAGTCTTTTATTTGATTTAAAAAGTGTTGTTTAAAGATTAGTTAAGAGAGGATAAATGAATATTGGTGCATTACCATCCTAATAATAGTTTCCTTTTCATGTTTTTACTGTATCTCTTTTCATTCCAACATTAGTAGTCTTAGAAAGTGAGCTTAAGTTGATGTGCTAGGGGAGCTCACCCCATAACCTAGAGGTTTGGTCTTCCTATAGGTTACCCATAGTCTTTAGAGTAGTCCCATGTTACCCCAATATTGAAGAGAATTGACCATCTTATTTAAAGGGTACAGCTTAGAGGTCTAATAGCTCTAGCACTTGTGATGGGATTAGAATTTAAGTTAGTTAGATCATGCATTTATAGTATTGGGAAACATCTTATAGCTTTAAGTAATTCAATTTTAGATTTGTAATCAAGTTATATGCAAAAAGTGGTCACAAGATCTTCCTTAAAAGGTAAGGAGATTAAATTTCTTGAGTTTTCATTAGACTTTGCAAGGAGAAAGAGATATCCTAAGTTTAATCCCAATAATACACCCCTTAACTCTCCTATTTTTGATTAAACAAACACTACTACAAACCCTATACCTTCAATGGATTGGCCTAGATTTTAGTCCTTTGTGCCCTTCAATGGTGGAAGGCCTTTAAACCTCAATCAATTTGATGACATACCTATTGCTATTTTTAACATCCTTCCCTACTTCACAAGATAAAAATCAACTACCCCTATAGAACATATTGTAGACATAGCCAATTTATGACCAATTCATAATCAGACCTAAGACAATGTGGCTACGAGACTATTGGACACTTCCTTGAAGGGTAAGGGACTCTAGTGGTATAAGGGATTAATTCCTGTATCCATAAATAACTAGGATGAATTTTGGGAGCATTTATGAAAACACTTTGAGGATAGGAGTGACCATCTCTCTTTGGTGGAGAAAATCACCACAATTAAAATATCTCCCTAAGAATTTATGGTAGATTTTAAATATAGGTTTAAAAAAACCTAGGATATGATCCCCATAGTCATCAATCCCACCCCTAATTATGTATTTTTGTATTACCTAAGAGATCTCAATTATGATGTGGAAGACATGATATAGTCCATTGGGGGGAAGCACTCTACCAAAATCTTATGAGGTGGCCATAAAGGTAAAAAAATTGTCTAATCCAAGAAGGTAAGCTCACCCTAAGAATGCTCATGCCTTTATTCTCAAAATTTCAACCCTTTATGCCTACCATTACTTATTTACTAGCACCAATCAATCATGATCAAGATGATGTAAATCAAGTAAATAGATTGGGAAAGAATTAAGGGATGATCAAGGCCCAAAAAATGATAGTGGCCTTAGAGAGGCAAAAAATTCCACCCCATATACCTTATCAAGCACACTACCAAGCCCCCTCTTATCCCTACTAGTATAATAGACCTCCCTGTCATCCTAATCAACAAGGTCAAGGGAAAATAACTCAAGTAAGGCCTTATAACCAATATAACTCTAATTATTCTAGTATTTCTATTATACCCCAACATTCTCCTATTATTTAAAAATAATGGGGACCCACTTTGGTTTTGATTTGGCCCATGTTTTTTAAGTTTTCTTCTTCATTCTATAGAAGTTTTGTGGATTGATCCTTAATATCAACACTCAAAATTATAAATAATGGTGTTTTACATTTTGGACTAACTTATTAATGTATTTTAGGAGTTTTATACTTATGCAGGTTTTAGATTCATGCACACTTTGAAGGACTTGGCAATCTAAGTCTTTTTGTCACAAGTTTAACTTAATAGAAAATTTTCACTTCAAAAATTATTAATTTCAAAATTTATTCATCATACATTTTGTTCGAAACTTCTTCATCAAATTTTGTGGTCAAAGAATTTGTTTAGGATTTTATTCATCAAAGAATATATTCAAGATTTTGTTCATCAAACATTTTGTTCAGAACTCTTTCGTTGGATTTTTTGGTTAGATAATTTTTTCAATTTTTTTTCTTTAGAGTTTCCCTTATTTCAAAGGATTTGGTCATCAAACTTTTTGTTCAAGGTTTGTGTTCAGATCCTTCAATTCTTGAGACTTAGTTGGCTCAGTCCCAACATAAAACCCAACTCTCAAATTTTGAAATCCCACTAGGCTTAGCCATAAAAGTGGAACTACTTCATGACACTTATCAAAAAATTCAAAGACATGGCTTCCCCACCAAATAAGATAATATAGTTTGACTTATGTAAGTAAAGCAAGTTTATGAACACTGGGAATTAAAAGTGTATGAACTAGAATTGAATGAAAAATATATATCAACAACTTGTAGTTATTAACATGTTTATTAATCACAAGAAAATTTTGAGCTCAAATGTTACTCTATGAACAAGCCCTAGTAACTTGTGCACCAACTACAAAAATGTGACCAATAGAAATAAATTTCAATATATATGAAACTAAATTTGAGAAAACTAGTCAAGAGGAAATCTCTTCATCATTCTGGGTGTTTATAGGAGTAAATCCACCATATCAATTTTCCATTAAAAATTCAATCAAGTATACAAACATTATGTTCAAGTTTACCATCTTTAATGATTGATATGCCAAGTATTTGAACCTATAGGATTCCATTGATGATGTTGACTCTTTTTCCTATGAACAAGATCTATCACCAGTTTAGAGCCAATTGGTGATAGATCTACTCTCTCTCAAAATACAAGGATTTCACTTCATGATAGCCAAGCCTATGGTTATGCCATGTCTTGACCTACTACAAGACTTTTTTTATCAACAAGGTGATAGATGGCATCTTCCTACATCATGTAAATCATAAGATAATCATGGATTATATCTTAAGTGATGATTTACAAAAGTATTTAATTTTTCCAATTCAAGATGTTATATTCAACATGTATAGGGTAGTAGCATGAAATAAGAATAATTTGATTGATAAAACTCTGAATAGATGACTTTTTCTTGGTGAGTCTATTAACCTAAAAAGAAAAGATCCAATTCCTATTAGAAAATTTAGAATAGGGGTCCACATCAAGATGGCCCTTTTGAATAGGATATATGACCTCCTAATCATCCATTTTCCCCACCTAGATTGTGTGCCACTTCTACACATGTTGATAACCTTTGATATGAATTTTACCTTGGGGGAGATTATCAGTATTAGGCTAAGGGAGAAAATTATACATAGAGACAAATGGTCCATTGAAGGCCATTTGTATATGATTTCATACCTCCTCGATGTAGTAATGGTAATTACATATAAGGACTATGGTTTATTTGGAGCCCAAATTTAGACTATATAAAGAATCACATGCATGATTATTATTCATTCATGCACATATATGCATACACCAAGCATATCACTTGTATTACATAAGATGTATATCTTTAGGTATGGTAAGCTATCCCTAAGGCCCCACTACCCCATATATCTAAGATCATAACAGATACATTGGTACCTCAGGGTGACTATTAGCTATACCTAGATTATATAGTGATTATGGTTACTGATAATAAGGTCAACCCCTTATGCCTCCCCAAGTACATGCCTAATAAACTCATAGATCAAGAGATTGCATTTTGGGTTTAGTGGAGTGTAAAAGAAGTTTTGATAAAGAAAAAAAAACACACTATATGGATCCCATATGGTAATAGGATGAATGTGCTACATAATATGAAAACATTTTAGGGAGGTTGGCAATAAAAGCAAGCATTATTCATTGGCCACCCTGGTTCATAGAGATTGAGATCCTCATAGTTAAATTTAGAAACACATCAAAAACTTTAGTAGTCCATACTAGCACATTCCTTATGACCATGATTTCTTGTTATTGAATACAAAAGATGATGCCAAAGTCATTGAAAGGGCACAAATAATGGGGATTAGGGAGGAAAATTTGAAGATAATTCAAGAACCTTTAATTTTAGTTCAAAATATGCACACAAGGATTTCACCCATAAAGGATGGATTGCTTCAGACTTCTGTGTCAATAGATACCCATGACTAATAGAGGAATAAGGAGAGCCTTATCAAGAAACTCCCCAAGTATTCAAGGCCGTTAAGGTAGATCCTAGTGTGATTGAAAATAAGCATAGAGGATCTCAAGATGATCCAATTTTCTTGGACTCCTCTAATTCATAAAGTCAAGATCACCTAGCTACATCACTTGCGCATGAATCTATAGTTGAAGAGGTTACTACTATCCAAATTCATCAAGGCTCCTCCCTAGCTAAGAAAGCTACAATCTACTTGAAGAGGAAGCTAAGGGATCTTCCCCTCCTAAGGAACATAATTTATGATGAACCACTAGTAGGCACATCTTTAGTTCAACAACAAACTCTAGTAGAATAAGTTATAGATGAAGAGGAGGAATTGTAAAGAGTAAAGGCCTTTAACCTCATAGATTACAAAGGGAAATCACCTATGAATGTTCACTAATTAGGTAAGGAGGCTCAACCTTTAGTCCCTTCATCCCCAATTTACTCTTTTATTCCCCTTTCTTCAATAGGTTCATTTGATTCAGTTATTCTTAGTATTATTGTAAAAACACCTTTGGTCACTCCAAAAATAGAGGATGTTTCCTTTACCCCTTTTATTTCTATTTTCCCAATAATGTCAACCACATATATTATTGAGACCATTTCGTAAATTCCCTTTAAGACTACCTCAGTCCATCCTAAAACCAAAATGAAGGATTCTAAGAAAGGTTGAAGGGGTATTGGAAAGCTCCCAACTTCATGTATCATCCAATCAAATAAAATTACCAATCCCTTTCGCTAGATCTTCCCAATACATTATTGTAACATCCTTGGGGAAGGCTAAAATGGGAAAATAGGTGTATAAAGTCCACCCACTACCCTAATATGGGGGTGTGTACTAGTCTAAAATCATATGGCCCTCCCTTCCTGAATCAATACTTAAAAGATCTTTAGAGAAAACATTAAAAGATCAATTGGTTGAGACTATAGGTGAGGAAAAAAACCAATAAATCTAATACAACTAGTCATCCCTCCATGAACAACTGATCTGAGATCAAAGGCTTCTCAAAAGACAAATTTGAAAGTCATATATTTTCCATTGATAAGATCCATGTTTGATAAGCCTATAAGAAGCATAGAAATGGTTATAGGAAGAGGAAAGTGAAAGATGAAGTTGGAAGGTAAATAATTTTTGAAGAAAGACAAGATGTTCTTATGTTTAAACTCATAAGGATGCTTCGTTAGCATTGAATGATGGGACTGAAATGGATAGGAAAGAGCTTGAGAAAGAGTTAAAACAAATAAAAGAGTAGAAACAAATGTTCTACATTCCTCATAAAATTGAGACTGAGGTTGAACATGCCGCATCAAAGCTATACAATGCTCTAGAAGTAATTGATGCAATGAGGTTAGAATTGGATCATCATATAACTGAGACTCATAAATTATTTAATTCTTTGAATCAAGATGAAAATAAATTAAAGTTACTTATTCTTTATACTACCAATAAGGCTTATATAAATCTTGATTTAATGACACTATTGGAGGATTCAAACACCCTCAACTTGGTGGTAATAAGAACCTACGAGGCTAGAGAGTGGATCATAATAAATGGGGTAGTAATTCTAAAGTGTTAGGAACATGAAGCTATCATTTTTCATGTCCTATAGGAATTAAATCTATCAAAGGCAAGATACTCAACTAGTAAACTTACTAATAGGATCAATGTTGATCAAATCCTTTAGCAAGTATCTGAGAACTTCAAATATATCCTTTAGGGATTATCACTTAAATAAATTGAGGTCGAGCTAAGTTTTTCTAGGAATAAGATGATGAAAGTATAAATTTTCAAGTTAAACTTCTAGAACACAAATGTAGAGCATGCTAAACTCCTCAAGTAGATAAATAGGGTGTATATACCCTCATTACCAAACATGGACATTATCAAATGGAAGCATGATGTAGGATATAAGTGTTATCTTGATTTAAAATAAAATAATAATTTCAACATTTCAACTTCCATTTTAGCATTAGTATCTACTACAACATCTCCAACAATTAGAAACACCATGCAAATGCCCATCCAACCTTAAGTCAAAGGATAATTTTGTGTTCATCCATGAAAATCATTAATTTTGTACTCATAGTCTACTTATGTTAAAACTTTATTAATAAAGTTTCCTAAATTATTTTTAAGCATACACATGTTGCATCACATTGTATAGGCTAACTACATTTTGACAATTGTAAGTAAACTATGAATATGCATACATGCAGTTTTAAAACTTGATTGTCATACATGCATACTTGGCAATTATTTTTCTATGTAATGTAAGTATGATTTTTCATGCACTTTTAGGATGAGACACCCCCTCCCCAAGTCTATATATAAGTATAGAACCCTCATTTTCAAAGGGCCAAAAAAATCAATACAAGAAGAAGTCAATTTTGATTATCACACAACAATGTTGGTACCTTTTCTTTCCAAATTCTATGTAATCAAGTTTTATCTTTTCTTATTTATTTGATTAAAAAATTATAAGTGTGCAATAGCTATGAATATTTCCTTTTATTTTAATTGATATGCTGATTTTAAATGTGTAATGACTATTGGAAAGTTAGAAATTATTATTGATTATATGCAAGTAGGTTGAATATCTCATCTTTTCGAGTGTGAAAAAGTGTTTTATATAATATAGTCTTATATGTGTGTGGAATAGATACCTTAGATACCTACCTAATCTAAGTTATAATCTAATAATTATGGGTGTACAAAATCTTCTCCAAAAGGAGCAACCTTTGATCAAGATCTTCGGGCTCCCCATATCAAATTTTACTAGACTACTGGACTATGTTTTTATGTGTGCATGTAGTAGTTGCTAGCAGTAAACATCAGTTTTTAAAACATTTTTCCATAATAATCCATCCCAAAGGTAATTATTGAATTTATAAATCCTTATTTTTTACTCTACCCTTCCCTCTTTTGGAGTTTATTTTTGACATTTGCCCACTTTAAATTAACATCCACCCATCCAACAACTCACATAGTTTTAACTTTATTTTATATATCATTTATCCATACATATTCATGATTAACAACCTACATGATCTACCTACTATTCCACCACTTGGTTGTTTAACCACATACCTGTAATTCATCTACTAGAGTGGATTTTACCTCCATTATGATCCTAAAACATTATAGGCTACCTTGTTATGATTTGTTGTGTTTAAAAACCACATCAACATTATTTATGGTGATAGGAGTGACAAAGCCTTTCTGATAAAAGAGGTTAATCTATATGTTGATTTATACTAGAGACAACTAGGAGAGTGACCATATATAGAGCTCAAGTTAGTCTTCTAGTCTCACCTTTGTCAAATCATAGAATGCCTAGATTTTTACTAATTAACCCTATCATACCCCAAGCCAAAACACCATCCCGAATAAGGAACACTCCCCCTATTAATCATACTATGGCTCAACCACCCTAGTTGGTCAGATTTGATATTACCATCCTAGGGGATGTGCATGACCTACTGAAGAATGTAGAGAAGTATCTATCATCCTTCTCTCCTTCAGGAGGAAGAACAAAAAAATAACACATTAAGTATTTCAAAACTACATTGAGATTAATGAATGTTACTAATAAAGATGTTTCATGAAATTTTTTTCCTTTCACATTATATGATGTTGCTTATGATTGATACCTTAATCTACAAGAGAATTTCATTACTTCTTAGAATGAGTGTCAAATTGCTTTTCTTTCATAGTTTGGGTAGGTCATTAGCACCAGTTTGATATATAAAAACTTTACTAGAATGAAGAGGGAGCCTAATGAACTAATGTAAAATTTGAGAAGATGTATATCTAGTTAAGCTTAACATATAAACCATCAGAAGTGTTGGCATTAAAAATGTACAAGAACACTCTAGATCTAATTAATGTAATATTCTTAAGAAGGGATACTTTTGTCAACACTTTGGCATTGGCCTATGAAGAGGCCATCAATATTGACAGACAACTTAGTCCTTAGGTTATTGACACACCTAGTATGAACTCCAGTCTCCCAATTTTGAATCCAATTCCACATGTGAAACAAAACATCCCTACATTTAATCAAAATTATCTATAGACACCACCTACTTTGATGTAGATGTCACATTTGAATTATAGGTTCTTAAACAACCATGAACATTGTAAGGGTTACTAGTAGAAATAGAATTTGATTACATCCCCTACTATAGTTTCCCAGGGTAGGAATTATACTAAAATAGAGCTAGATGTCATACAAAAAATGGTTTAGAAATTAAGTAATGATTTTCTTAGCATGTAAAGAAAGATAGGTAACACTAATAGCTTGAATAATAATCAAAATTTTGGGTTCTAAAGGTATAATAGACACTTCAATAAGCCTATAAATAATATGAAGCAATCTAGAAAGCTTCTAAAAATCAATATAGTAGAGACACCCTTGCCCAACTAGTTCATAATCTATAACACATCTTAACATGGTGAACTTGACTGTGTTGAGTTTTGTACAGCTTTTAAGATATTACAAAGATAGGTGGTGAGGCAAGATTTGGTGCATAACCCATCAAAATTCCACCATGACTCTAGATTTTCAAGCAACACCATGTTTTTTGAGAACCGTGAGTTTCCTTTTTTGAGCAAAGATGACAACATACCAAAGGATAACATTGATGAGATCTATATTATTGTAGAAAAGTAGGTATTTTCAATCATGGACCTTATTAGGAACTTATCTAGTTGTATATATCAGATTTATACTTGTTCCAACATGGTGTAGGCCTTTAATAATTATATAGTGCTCAAAATTTTACACTTGAATGCACTGACATCACTTCATATAAGGTGTAAGACTTATGTACTCACCTGATGTGTAGTAGAGAAGGGACCAGGGTTTGTGTTGGGCTAGTTGTGCCATGACACAACTCTATCCTTTAAAGATTTTGGTTAGAGTAATGATGGTGGTACATTAATGGGCATAATCCATCCTAGGGTAGGGTAAACTAATTATTTGTTAAGCACAAGTGCATATGATGTTGGTCTATAGTTTCATGGGTGCAAGCCTTTAGTTCCCTTAGCTTAATAACATTCAGGTGCTTGAGAGGTCATTGGGGTACCTAGTTGAGGGACATAGGCTTAGGTTCATGCTTATACATAGGTATAATTATGAGTCATATGGTTTTACCCACACTTAAATCATTTCATATATCGAGTGTTGGATTCCTCATGAGCTATAAGTATGCCATACATGAGTTAGGTCAAAAACTCATAGAGCTCAACATACATACTAAAAATTTAAGCATTCAATCCATTAAACATTTCATAAAGCCCTTAATAATTAAACAAAGTCCAACTATAATATATATATATATATATCACTAAGAATTGATCAAATGCTCATCTTAAGCTACTAAAGGCCCAAAGGCTCATAGGTGAGGTTGGGTATTACAATGGGGAGAAATAAAGGCATCTCAAACTAAACTCTAAGTTATAATGGAGAAAATATAATATGGAACCAATCCTCTATGGCTTTGATACTCTAATATTCTCCTCCTTGTTATCTAGATTCAAATCACTTTTATAGTGCTTTAAGGCATCTTAGTACCATGGGGAATAGAGCATGCTAGTTACTAAGTTGACACTATATGTACTAATTCTAATAGCTCCACTACCTTACCTCAAATGAGTCATGATTATCCCATTCACATGATTATAAATTATTAAGTTAGAAAGGAGTTAATTGGCCACTTTCTATTTGACACCACAAGATGATAAAACAAAAATCATGATAAGTGATTGCCTCACACCTAAGTGTCTATTGTGTTGGGATAGCTTAGATGGATTTGAGGCCCAACATTACCCCATAAAATATTATTAGTCCACCCTTGAATTAATATTCCAATGATTTAGGTGCATAGAAATTGAATGCATGTTCTTCTAGTTCTTCTCAAAATTCTTCAAATCCTTGGATGGCAAGCTTGACTTATTTCATATTGCTATATATTTATGTAAAGGTAGTACTAAGGGTGAGCATGTCAATTTTATCCAAATATTTCCTAAAGGATTATAACATTTCTTTCACCTTTTTTATTCCTCCATCGAGGATCACTCCTTACTTGCAAGACTTTATTTGTAACATGCAGAAGAGTTCTTCCAGTTCCTACTCTTGGGTCTAGATTTGGGAGATCAAAGTATTGACCTACACCATTATTTGAGTGCACTCAACCATACTCATAGAGTATGATTGTGCCTTTAGTGTGACCTTATCCAATTTTACCTTTTTGAGGTACATGTTAATAACTGATGCCAAGGTGGAGAAGTTAAAAAATATTGCATTGACTACTTATGTGCCCTGTTTCAACTTTATGAAGAGGTATTCCACCTCTTCAAGTTTTGAGGTAATATATTGCTTTATTATAGTTAAAAGTTCCTCCTCTTCTTTTGGATCTAATTTATCCCTAAATCTTGGGATTATTTTCTCCACTAGTGCACACACCTTATCAACCTTTGAAAAATTTCAAGTGTTGATGCCATCCAGGAGGGATGACTTGGCTTCCTCCATGTGCTCAAGTAGTTGATACAATTTGAATTTTATGGCTTTATTATTTTACTTTTCCTCTAGCATGATCTTCTTCCAACTTGAGGCTCTAACATCATTAATGATGTTCTTTTTAACTACCTTAAAGGCCATTCGAATGAGGGTGTTAACTAACCTTACTAGATACATTTCATGGGGGTTGACAAGAAGTGAATCCTACCCTTCCTCTGCTTATTCTATGTTGAGGATTGCCTTTTTTTGTACCTTAAATTGAGGCTTATCCATATAAATATCAAAGGCACAAGATAGTTGTTGGTGTGTTAGTTTCATGGTGGTTATGGGGGGAATGTACTCCATCATATAATATTATTCATTTATGGATACATTTTATGCCTTATCTCATAGGCTTAGCTCAATTTCCTCTTCTTAAATGACTAGCTCCATTTGCTTTGGCTCTTCTTCATTAGAACTAAAACCTTCTTTGATGATTTCCTCTAATGTGTCTTATTTCTCTAGTAGGGGTTCTTCCTTAAACTTATCCCCTTCATCCACTTATTCCTTCTCTTTGGTACCAGCTCTACCCTCATAAGTCTACTAGGTTTCAATTGTGCTCTTTATTTGCTTCTTCAAGGCAATAATATAACCTTCCTAGTCTCTAAGTGCCCCTTCACTACTTGGGGATGCCTGTGGTGTGCCTTCCTTTTCTATGTTTGTGGAGGTGATAGGCACCTCTACTACTTTCTCTTTTATGGGTTCCACACTTTTAAAAACCCTATTTTCTTCCTTTTCTCTCCTAGCCTTCTCTTTTTGGGCCTTATTTATCTTTGCCTTCCTCATTTTCACTATTACAACTATCTTTTCCTCCTTGGCCATTATCTACTCAACCTTAAATTTATCGATCTCTACTTGGGTCATGCCCTTGGCCTTTATGGACCCCAATTTTTGATACAACTCTAGTTACACCTTTATATGGACCTTACTAAGGCCCATTTCTATTAACACCTCTTTTCCTCCTTAGTTTGTGGAGGCTATGCTATGGGTTTTATGGTTGGGGCACTTGATGGTTTTTATACTTCCCCAAGCTTGGTAATAGTGTTGCCTTGGAGAGCCTCATAAATTTCTTCAATGATGGCCTCTTCTTTTGTTTATTCTTTTTGGTTGATATATGCTTTCATCCCTCCATCTTATTCTTCTTCTTCTTGTACCCCTTACACTTCTACTTCCTCTCATGCCTCTTGCACCTCCATCTCTACCAAGGTTATCATGGGCATCACCACTAGCCCCTTAGACTTCTTATTTTTCTTCTCCCTTTATTTGGGAAATGTAATCCCTTGCATAAATACCACACACTTATTCTTTGGCATAGAGGGGGTAGCTTCATCATCATAGGTGATCTTGTGTTTTCTCTAGGGTTTTTCCCCACTTCTTCTGATGGGATTTTCTTGGTACCAATAGTGCCAACTCTCCCTCTTCATTCACCTAAAGGGGGAGGTCACCATCTTTGTCTGTGTGTATGCCCTCCTTCCTTAGATTAATCTCATAGAAGATCCTATGGATGTACCCAATGATGACTTCTCTTTTGAGGGGATAGATTTTGGTGGCATCCAAATCATCCTCCTCATATTTGGTGTATTTTCCCCTGGGTACATGTATTGGTTCCTCAACTTGCATATTTTTGCATCCATTATCTTCATTAGGATATCTACCTTCTACACATTGGGGATTCTTTTTATAACCTATCTAAATTACTTGGTTGAAAATGCATAAGGTAGTTTTATCCAATTGAAGTGATTCTTATCTGTGAGTGCCAATTGAATAATGCATATGTTTCATAATGGTAAAAGTTTCCATTCCAAATATAATCTAGGGGAGTTTCTCAGGGATGTGCCATTCTTCTATAAATTCTTCAATATACCATGTGTACCATCTCAATACCTAGGCTTTGTATTTTGGGGTGAATGAAGGGGGTGAGTATAATTTTGATATTTTAGTACCAAGGAGTCATTATGCTAGAAAGACCCATAGGTTATCCTCATCACCATTGAGCACATTGATATCTTCCATCACAATCAATATCAACATGGACAGCCATTAGAAGGTCTCTCATGCCATATGAAATTTGAGTATATTCCTTATTATGACTTCTGTGATGAACTTGGTGATGAAATTGGTGATGTGGTAAGTGATGCATAGGTAGGTCTTTGTTACATATACCCATTAGTTATCAGGACATAGTTTCAAACTCACCAAGCACACAACTACCTTTGTCCTAAGATCATTAATGTCATTGATCTAGAATATGAAGCCTCCTTTTTAATAACCTAAGATTTTCTCAACCCTTTTAACGTCAACATCATCATCCATCATCTAGTTGATGTCTATGTCAAAGCTTGGGAGTCCAGTGATTCTATTGATAAGGTTTGTAGATAGAACCAATCCCTATGGACACATAAGAGGAGGAACTGCATGAGTTCCTCTATCTTCTTAAAATTCAATAACTCATAGAGTTGTGTCATGCTAATGGTTATTAGTTTATCTCAAATTGAGACATTGAATAGTGTTGTGCCTTATTATATCTTTGACCCTGTGTCTATTACCTAGTCTTGTGTTAGGTCTTGTATATTACATGATGTACACTAGTTATATTACTTTAGGTGGTAGTTTTGCATAAATGATGCCCAATTTTCTCCCATCAGGACCACTTTGGGAAATTACATGTCCTAGTATGACATATTCTCAAGTGCCTTTAGATCAACTTCAATGACACTTACTCCTTATAATAATGGTGTTTTTATTTTCATGGTAGCAGTTTTTATTGCTAATCATGATTTATTGCTATCTTTTTATGCCTACTACAATCCCAAACTCATCTAGTTTTTCCCCATTCTAAACCTAATGGTGTTAAACCATAGTCTATTTATCTTGATAAAGCATTTAATCTTTGTTGGTACCTCTCATAATTGCAAGGTCTAAGATTGTATGTTTAGTTCTCAAGATTCATGTACCAAATATGGTAGCCTTAACATCACTTTAGTTTTTTGCTACCTATTTATTTAACAATTCATACCCCTTTATTTCCTATTTCAATCTCATAGGGAACACAAATCATTTCTTTACATAGTGGTATAACTCTATAAATAACTAAATACACTCATAACACACTTAAACCCTCTTCATAACTCCTACATATCCTTCATACTCATAACAAGGTGTTGTCTTGATAATACATAAACATTTACACTTGGACCTCAACTTGGAACCATGTGGAAATATTCATATACAATCAAATACCACCTAAGATATGCTAGACACACCCTACCTGACCTTTTTACACCTAAACTAAGACCTTTAAATGATTAGGAAAGATGTACTAGGTCACTAGGCCAAACCATGCTCTTTGGAAAGGTAAGGGCTTGTAGTCCTATTGACCTTGTTTTATTGTCATAACTTATTTAAAACCATAGATAACTAAAAAACAAAATATATTCCTGATACCCATTAAAGACCTATACAACATACCTTAATTTCACCTATGGTTATTTAGTATAGAATGGTACTAATGTTGATTGTGATAGACCTAATTAGGTTACTAAGCACCCTATTTTAGAGGTATAGAGAGTATGGAGATAATCTAAAGCATAAAATTCATATGATAAGTATAAAATGACATTTAATGACTATCCAAATAAAAAACCCATTCAATTTTTACCTTTAAAGCATTATTAAACCTCTCTGTTGTAGACAGACTGTGTAAATAAAGTCTAATTACAAGGTTAAGATAGAAAAAAAACTTACGTATAAGATGGAACTCTAAAAATTTGGATAGTTTTTATATGTCTCTAAAACATCAAGAGTAAAAATTTTCAAAATTTTCCATCGTATGGATTTCTAGATCAACAAAACCCTAATTAGGGCCTAGTTTGCACAAAAAATGAACTACAAGATTAATTTGAGTGTTTCAAGGGCCCAAATAAATTGTGTTGAGCTTGTTTCAATCCCATATAGGTGTATGATTCATTACATAATATATTCAAGGATTTTATATATGGACTACAAACTTTAGGCTTGTTGCCTTATCTGATTCTTGAACATAGTCATTAGAGAAACGTGAATAAAAACTAGATCTATGTATTCAAACCTTCATATACTTATTATACAGTTTAGAGATATTATTACATATGTTTTATATCAAATACATCCATACATTAATTCAAAACCAAATTTAAACACACCAAATTCTATTCCTAGTCTCACTCAACTACCTCCTAAATGGACTCAATAGCTTCCTAAACAAAGAAAAGACTAATACCATTTCAAATCTTGCCTACCTGACTTAAAATAACATTTAATATGATATAAAAATCCTTATTTAGTTTAAATATATCAAATATTGGCCTTTATGCACGTTTAGGCCTTATTACATGCTTATGAGACACATTTTCAAATTTGAATAACATAGTCTTGGAAGGAAAACTACTTAACACACCTAAGCAACCTAGAAATCAACAACACAATATGATAGACACCTAAAAAAAATGGATATTCTCTTTCATAACATAGTAATTCACTTTTGGCATCTAGGGGTGCTTACGGTCTTGTTGTAGTAGGGTCTCCTTGCTTTCGTTCTCTAGTTCACTGGTTTTGCTCTAGTTTTCTATTCAAAATTCAAATTAACATAAAGTTTTTAACCAGACATAGTTTTTCACTATTTTTTAATTATATTCTCATCTACCACTTTAATTTTAGTTTATTAATGACATGATGACACTTATACTCCTTGGGGTTTTTTATGACCCATAAAATCTACAAAAATCTTTTGTTATTTATGAATTCAATGTGGATTTTTGTGCCTCTACCACCACCTTATTAACTTCTTCTAAAAAAAATTTAGTGAAGTGATGTGTAGTTTAAATGGTCACTTCACACCTTTCTTTGGATGGATTCCATCTTATCTTGATGATCTTCTCCTATACTTTATTCATTTAGCATGATCTTCACCTTTAATATGGTAACCTAGGTGCAGTGCCTTGCACGCTATTTAGCCTCCTTGGTCCCATTTCCTTTTCCTATTGTGATTCAATTTCAATCACACTTATCTATCTTGGTTTATTTCACAATTATTTTATCTTCTTGCCTTGGCCTTTCCTACCCCATACAAATCCCTTACATTGACCCTCTAGCACAACATTTTTATCTAATCTCTTATGCACGATCATATTGTGCATCTTCACTCTATATTTTGCATACTTGTATCTTGTGTGACTCTTTTAGTTCACATTTGTTTTATGTATAGTGATTTACATGTACCCAAAAACTTAAGACTGGTATTATGCTTATAATCACCAAACTAGCCCTTCTAGAGGCTTAATAGTGCCTCACTTTTTGAATCATGCACATGAAGATCTAGTGTGCCTTGTGTAATACTTTAGTAAAATTCATTCACCCATGACTTAGGTGTCTAACCATAGGCACTTGGAGAGTGGTTGTTATTAACTCACTTGGATTAAATTATGCATGAAAACACTAAAAAAAATTTATTGGCAACCTCAAAATGTTGTTTATTCACTTACCACATCAAAATTTCAACCAACACACATAAAAGGATTTTTTTGGCTTGCACCAAAATTTACTCTAGTCATTCAATACAATTGAATCATGACCAAGAAGTTAGTGTCTAATGGAGTAAGTTCCACCCTACTACTAATACATCTTCAATAGGTTGTTATTAATATACCCAAGGAGAATTTCACCTAACAACATGCACAACTTACATGCACCAGTATCTAAGATGTTATGGATGACATATGGACCATCAACCTTATCTATAGCTTTCCTAGGTGCTTGGTGTACTTGGATTCAAAGATAAAAACTAATTATCCTTTTATTATCACCTTATGCTTTATATGCTTGTCATGCCAGAGCTTCTAGCATACTTTTTCTATCTGCTAGCTCCACCTTCCTTGGGCATGCACCTCATCTAAATTATCTAAGTCATCCAACCTTGCATTCAATGATTCTTGGTAATATACCATTGCACATGATGCAAAATTATGTCACCAATAACTCCATTGGTAGGATCACCTCAATGCCAAACACTAATTAAAATGGTGTAGCCTTGTTTAGGTGCTTGTAAGTTATGTGATATGCCCATAACACTAATGACACTCGATAATCATAATATTTGTGAATAACATCACATATATTTATGAGTCATATCCACAATATATTGTTTAATACCTCAGCTATGCCATTTTATTGGGGATGGTAAGGTGGTATCTTATGGTATGCCATAGTGTATTCTATTAGCAAGATCCACACAATTTCATTAATGAATTGTGTGCCCCTATCACTACTCAAGATGAGTGGGCACCCATAATGGCTTATGATATTATACCATATGAAACTTATGGATATGAAGGCTACATAATTTTTGGTTGGCATGACCTAAGCCCACTTGGTGAAATAGTCAGTGGCCAGTAGAATGTACCCTACATCTATGCATCATGTTATGGGTGTAATTGGTCCAATAAAGTCAATGGCCTATTTCTCTAATGGAAACTAAGAAAGAATGGGGATGAGAGGCATCTCATCTTGGTGGTTGGGCTTCCTTATGCACTAGTATATTTTTTATGCCTTGGCATAATATTTTACATCCTAAAATAGACTTGGCCACCACAAGCTTGAATTCAACACCTTACGCGCTATCGTATCTACTATGCAATGGCCTCTTATTATCCCCTCATGCTCCTTGTGTATGATGGAGTACCTTTCATGTTCCAAAACACATTGGCACTAAACTTCATCTCAACCTAGTTTATATAGTTCCCTATTAATGAGTTGAAAAAGGGTTGTACAAACTATGAGTTGTTTCTTTTCTTTGGTTGTCATTATTTAGCGCATATATCTAGATGTTATAAAGTCAGCTATCTCTACCAAGTCTTTGGGGTGCATCAGATTCTATAAAGTTTGGCATCTAGCATATCATCCTCAATAGGCACTACTATATCATCAAAGTCTATACAAGATAAATGGTCTAGGTCTAAGTTCTATTTTATATGCTTGATGATAATGGAGAACTAGAATTCTTAAAATAGAATGATCCATTTAGAAATGTGCCCTTGGATAAGGGGCTTATTCACAAGGTAATTAAGTGCCTCATGGTCTATGAAGAAGATGAATGGGGTTACAAAAAAATATTGTCTAAATTTTTATAAAGCATAAACTATGGTGAGTGCCTCACACTTGGTTGTGGTATAGTTCTACTCTACCTTTGTTAATTTACTACTAGTGAAGGAGATGGGTCAATCCATTTTTCCTTTGTTAAGATGTGCTAGGATTATGCCAATTTTAGAGCTAGATGTATCAACATAAACATGGAATGGGGTCATCCAATTGATAAATTATAAGATAGGCATGATGGCCAATCTGAGCTTCAAATTTTTGAAGGCATCCTATTTTGCTTTGCCCAAGTAGAATGGGCCATCCTTGCACATGAGTTCTTCTAGTGGCACCAAAATATTTTCATATATCATTATAAAATTTCTATAATACCCATAGTGGTCAAGAAAGGTGCAAATGTCTTTCTATGTGGAAAGAGTTTGAAGCTGGTGATGATTGCAATCTTCATGGGATCGACAAGCAAACCGTATTTATAGATGATGTGCCCAAGTAGGGTTCCAAATAGTGTCACAAAGATTCACTTATTTAGGTTCAAGGATATCTAAATTTGCCTACACCTCTCAATTATTAGGCACATATTATCATAATGATCCTTCATGAGGCCATACACTATCTAGTCATCTAGGTAAAATTAAAGGAACTTATGGATGAAATATTTAAATGTAATGATCACCACTCTAGAGAACATGAATAGTACATTATTGAGTTCAAAGGGCATCATGTTATAATAAAAATAGAACCATTTTGTTTTAAAGTTTGTTTTGGGTTTATCATCCTCCTTAATCTAGACTTGGTGGTATTTATAGAACCCATCAGTAAAGGTGTAGATTTCACAACCTATGATGCCTTCTAGGACTTCATTAGTGAATGGAGTCAAGAAGGGGTCATTGACGTAGGTGACATTTTACATTCTATAATCAATGAAAATGTGAACGTACCCATCCTTCTTGATGATTATTACCATTGGGATCACCCATTTAGAATCCTATACAAGGTAAATGACCCTTACAAATAGAATTACATTAATCTCTATTTTCCCTTGGCATAGAGGTTGGGATTCATTCTATAAGGGCACTTTTTGATTCATTTTATGACCAGTGGCTTCATAAGCATCTTTAACCCATTAGTTATAATTGACATCGATGGTGTATAAGGCTGACTACCCATCTTCCCAAGAGAGTAATCCTTGATCAGAAGGGTTGAAATTCTTGACACCTTACATCATGATGTTATATATATGGTTGATCTCATCTTATAGATCAATGCTTTCCACATAGGGGGTCCTTGGTCATTTAAGAGGGGAATCACTACCCTTTCTTTGCCATTTTCAAAGGTCATATATCACTTTTTGAAATGCATATTGACATTGTTTATGTATTACCATGGAATTATTAGGAGTGATGGATAGTTATCCTATTTAGCTAACTCAATTACCACATAGTCAACATGAAATTTAGCTCCTATAATATCTTTAATGGCTCCCTTAAAAATTATGATCAATAATTCTTGATTCTTATTGGGCAAGAAGAGTACATGGGGAGAAGGCATCAAGGCTGGCCTACCCATCTTTTCCCATACATTTTTAGGCAGGATATTAACTTCAACACTTGTGGTGATAAGGACCTAGAAGATAGACCATCCATCAATGGTGGCATTCAGTAGGAGTTCTTGGTCACACTTGATATTCTATGTTTTCCTAATCTCTCATGCCCTTTCCATGCAAGGTGTCCAAACTTTAACTAACTACTATCATGCATGTTCTAGAAGTAATTTCTTTAATAGGGGAAACATCCCTTATATTTGTAAGAGGCACAATATCTCCATTAACTCTTATACTTCAACCTCTTAGCCATCTTAATTTTTGTGAGAGGCAATAACCTATGCTTCTAGGTCTCATATCAATTAGAGTTCTCCTTGAAAGTTTTGGATCATAATCATAGCTTGTTGTAATACATATTTTTGGCACACAGTGTCTGGATAAGGTGTGGCTTTGGGTTCCAACTATGTAATGCACTCAGTATAGATCGATGACCCATATTTTAGGTGTAACTCTATTATTGGCACAATTGGTGATTGAGTGACAAGTCCACTCTAAGTAGTTGATTGTACTTTGATTGACTCTATGCAGGCTAGATATGCCTCTAGAGTCCATTTTGCCTCTTTAAACTCATGCCTAATAATCTTGACAACCTTATTATCACCCAACCTACCTTAGGTCAATTTTTTGTACAAGTCAAGGTATTCCTTGACCTTATGTGTTACTCAACAATGCCCACATATTAGATACATAGGGTAGTCATGCTGATAGTGCTTGATCAAACCATACTTGTAACATGATCATGGTGGGAACCTTCCTTTACCATGTCCACCACCTCACCCTCTGTTGCCTCTTTTCATCCCATATTTTACATTATACTAGTCATAAACCTCATTTATTTGGGTTTTTTAACCTCCTACTATTGTTGTTGCTTATCATGCACCTCTCCCCATGTTCTTATGTATCTCATCAATTACATGGTAATCAAACATGATATGGGTATAGGTATCACATAGTTAGAAATAGGTAGTTGTAATGACTTCACTAGAATGTTACAATAAAGGGTAGTTACAACCATCATATTCCTCATGATAAACTTCATAGTTGAGGATTAATGTGTACATATTATTTTGAGGGTAGTTATTTATATTATGGCCTTCTATCTCACAATTGGTGCAACAAAACCCTCTTCAAGCATCTTGTGATCAATTAGCAGTCAATTTTTGTAATTGGGAGGCCATAAATGTAATCTATGCCTCCATGAATGGGCTAATTCTTATATTGGCACTCCCCACCACCTCAGCTTTGAATGTGGATTTAAGTGCCTCTTGATGGTCTGTGAATGTTTTCAAGGATATCACCCTTATGAATGGTAATATAAATCCTCTAACAAACCATTAGGGTGAATATCATAAGGGATCTTGGAAAGGAGAGTCTTGAATCTATCTTTATACAAGTGCACACTCTTTGATAATCTATAGTTGATCTCCTTAAGTTTGATGATGATCTACTATTTAAACTTAGGTATATGGAATTCTTTAAAAAAGGATATTTTTAGTGTGCTGTAACCAACCATATCCTGGTTAGAATAAAAATTATTATACCAAGTATGAGAAAAATTAAGTAAGTTCATCATAAACTAGGTTGCCTTACACTTAGACTGGGTTATTCCCAAAGTGTGACATTATAATTCACACTTGAACACATGCTCTATAGTATTCTCCATGCCTTGATACTTAGGCAAACACATGGATATATTGTATTAAATATAGGGTAGGAGAGTAGCCAATTTTTGAGGTTTTTTTCCCCTAGTACATGTCTTGGTGGTGGTTCTCTAATGCCTCTATCCACTAAGCCAAGTGTTAGTCCTATGGTTATTGATAGCACCATAAAATATGATGGCACTATACTACTAACTAGTGGTAGAGGCCCACTTCCTTCAGGATATTACCTAGGCTACATAATTGACATTGGTTAGACTAGGGTGCTTACACTCATGTTATATCTAGTCAAGCTAGCAGTTAGAGGTCTAGAGGTATCCTTACTTATCTTGTCATAGGGGACAACTAGTTCAGTCATAAAATTTTGGTCCAAATATTCAAAATGATTAAAGTTTAAGTTGATTATGGGGTCAATTATAAATCAACTATCTTCTTATGGGGGATCTAGTGCATCAGTTGGCACTGTAGGTTTAAAGTGGGTAGGTACATCTGACACATCTCTAATGGTCAGTTTCTATAAGGACCCCAAACATTCACCTATCAATTATGGAGATTATTACATGGATTCAAGGGTTCCTTCCTTTGGGTACTATTTCCATTTAAGAGATCCTTCCCCATGCCCCTCCCACTTGATATAGGTCATCTTGGCACTTCAAGGTTCCAGATCTTCCATCGACCCATGCCTCTTCTTATTATAAGCCTATCTCTTAAGCTCTCAAGTGTCAATCTGCTCATCTTATTTATTTCACATTAATTACACATCCCCTTATTCCTCATTATGATTCCAATACGTAAAGGGACTTTAGCCTTAGATCTTCATAGTTATAAAACCATAATATACCATTAGTTTATTATGTTTGGTGCCAGATTATTTCACAAACATGGCTCTAAGTTCATGTAAGAATTGATATTCTACTTCTTCAGGGTAGGAATACATTGATACTATGAATTTAAGCACTTAGTTGTTTAATACCCCTTGCCACCATTTATCTATGCCTCTAGTCTAAGTGGCATCTAAGTTCTCAAGCCTTTATAGGTGCTCTTTTATTTACTTAAGGTGTTATCCATAGCCTCAACTTCTATGTGTTGCATAAGCAACCAACCATCACTACACTTGGTCTAGTAGTTTAAAAAGTAAAACCTCATACATGGCATCATAAAAGTGGTTTTGGACCCACTTCCTTGGTTTATATCCACTAAAATTTGGATGCCTCAACATGAAGCTATCTTCCACTCATTCAAGCTAGTGCTTGATGTTCTTGAGGGAGAGTTGGAGAATTGTCTTGGTACACCATTACGATAATAAAATTTAATGTGTCCCAAAAATAGAACCAAAATGCTGTAAAAAAGTAGGTTTATTTAGTCATAGACCTTGTTAAGCACTTATCTAGCTATCCAGGTCAGATTTATACATGTTTTAATGTGGCATAGGCCTTGATTAATATTATAAAACTTAAAATTTTATACTCAACTACACTGACATCACTTCACATAGGATACAAGCCTTAT